>CM032161.1:14874013-14887605 GCA_018901935.1 Pugionium cornutum
AGCAGGGAAGCATCGACTATGAAACTTACTGCTTTAACCACAGTAATAATTGAAGCACTAACAATTACTGAATTTTTTAAAATTAAAAAAAAGGAATAATTTGTATTTTTTTAGAATAATATCCTAAAATAATATATTTTAAAGTTTTTCTTCTAAATCTATCATCATAAAATTAAATTTCTAAAAATAACACAAATACTTATGTGAAAATACTTATTTATTCTAAATAAATTATACATAAACTTAAAGTATTGTATTTGAGTTCATTATTTCCAATTTAAAGTTTAATTTTTTTTATTAAAATATAGTTTTAATACATTTTAGTCTTAAATTTGTCCTATTATTGAAAATTTAAACTAATGATGCTATTTTTGGAACAAAAAATTTAAAAAGTGTTTGTAGACATTTACCCTATTTTTTATAAAAAAGAAAAGAAAAACAGAACATCACAATCTAAATTTCTCTTGTCTCTATGACATTCTCTCCTTTCGCTTTCTCTATTCTTCCTTTTTCTTTTATTCTCTTTTTTCTATTTCTTTTTATTACATTTTTCCAAAAAAAAAAAGTTTCTCGATATACCAAACACTACAAGGCTCCCTCAAATCAGTTGACAAAACCCCCAAACAAAAATTCGAATCTTACTGTTTTGTAATAAGAAAATATGTCTTTTTTATTAAACAAATTTACTCTATTTTCCAAAAATTTAAATGTATTTTTCGACAGTTCAAGAAAAAAATATGGATGAAATACTTGAAAAAATTTCGATATGAACGACTGCATTATTTGTATGCTTTTTGCTACGCATTGTTATTGAACTTTAACTTTATTGTCCTTTATCTGATCAAACTTGTCTTACCTTTTATTTTTGTTTCTTTTTCTATTCTGTTTTTTCTCCCACAAAATTTTCAATTGAATTATCTAAAAAACCCACATCGTGGGGATTCTTCATATAACATATTCTGCAATTAATATGAATTTGGAAACTATATATATATATATATATATATTTGTCGTGGTGGTACAGTCTGAGAATGTCTCAAGCATGGGAAGCAAATCTTCTCATACCTCTAAACGCAGTCGTTTTCATTTAATAATTTAATTTTTTAACAAATAAAATCATTATAAATCTATAAATTGATTACTATATTTCTTTTAGAGTAATCCTCAAATGTGATTATATATATTTATTATGGAGCGTGCATGTGGGTAAGAATCTAGTTTCCACGTATAGTTTCATCATTTCTTCATTATCTATTTATTGTGAATTGATGTCTTTTTTTTTAGTTTTTTTATAGCAATAAAGTGGAATAAAGAGTGGTATTTTCTGATTTTGTGTAAATATTTGTATCGCATTGAAGGCTCATTTGACATTAAACCTCACGCAATCAATGCCATTAATGTGGGCTGTTCTTTAATTTCTTAAACTATTAATTCACCTTTTTCTTTAACACACTCTATATGTGCCTCTTATCTTTTTTTATCTCATCCTTTACTAAATTAACGATTTATTTCTATTTTAAAACTATCGTATAACATCAAATATATTTAAAATTAATGCTATGTTTTGTATATCGATATTGAAAAAATTAAAAACATATTTCTCAATCGATTGAAAATTCGAAACTAATTTACCGCAAAAGTTAAAAATTCGAAACATAATTAAACATTTATGTAGTTAAATGTGATTTATCGCTTATTATGAGAATAATTAACCTTAATTAAACCAATATTTACCCAAATTAAAATTTGATAATCCACTATAAAAGAAAAGTAATAATTATACCCAAATTATGATCTCAATTGGGGAAGGTTTGGGTTTTTTTATCGTGGATTATTAGGTTTTAATTTGGATAATTGTTGGTTTAATTAAAATTAATGATTCTCATAATAAGCGAAACCATATTTAATCACGATCATGTGTAATTAGATTTCAATTTTTTAATATGGGAATAAATTGGTTTCAAAATTTCAATCGAGTAGGAAATATGGTTTTAACTTCTCTAGCGTAAATATAAAAACCGTGACATTATTTTTAGATATATCAGATGTTATACGATAGTTTTGAGGGGAAAATATATCGTAAATACTATTAAGAATGTATAATGAATTTTTTTACTGTTAATAACATATTAAAATGTATAATGATCAAAGTAGCTAACTAATAAATTAGTTAAAAACCAGGCTAATTAATTGTAATTTTTCTATATGAAATTATGAATACATTGGATGAAAGGGTAAAGAAATAGAAAAAGAGAGAGATATGTAATCATTACAAGAGAAATAATGAGTTGGAAAAGGACAATCAAAATATGAACCTTTTTGGCCCACAACATTCGACAACTCACAGAAATCAAAGGCTTTTTGGTTTTCCCAATTTATTTTTCACTTTTGTTTTTTCTTATTTTTTTAAAAAAAATCGTAAAAAGAATTATTATTTTACATAAAAGCCTCTATTTTGGACCCAACATTATTCAATTCACATTCATCAAAGTCTCTTCAGTTCCTTTCCTACTCAGATACGATCTAACTAATGACTGTCCTCTAATTTCTAACGTACAAATCCATATTATTGGTTATATGTTAGTATTATACATGTTATATAGTCATATGAATATTTTTTTGTCAAAATTGTTCTTTTACACATTAATTTTAAACTTTGTTTTTTCAAAAATTAAATATTTAAATTAGAGTGAGGAATCCCAATAAAGAATGGGAGGTGTTTTTGAGCATGTTACTAAAGCAAGACAATAAAAGCACTCAAAACAGGACAAATTTCTAGGCTTTGCTTTATTATAAAGTTTTTTTCTTTGTAAACTACAAATATTTTTCTTAGATGATTAAATGTGAGATTTTTCCTTATATATCTTTTTATGTTTTAAATAAAGACATGAGATCGAAGCATCTACAGTTCACACGTATAGACCAAACAAAAACAACATATTCTATTCATGTTAAAGAACAAAGATGGAGAAAGACATATACAAAGTATTACATCATTTATTTAAAGTAAAAAAGTATGATATTTCAAAGTAGAAAAATAAAAAAAATAAATGCATGTATATGTTATATCAGAAAACAAGTCTATTATTGTCTATTGGCATGAAAATCAGCAGCTAAGGTAGTATAGTCCTCAAACGAAGAGAGAAGAAAAGGCAAAGTTGAAAAACTAAGAGAATTAAAATAATTACATTACTTTGGTGGATCTGTTTTCTTCTAGCTCAACAGATTCGATCTTGAAAACTTCAAGAACAAACAAGTTAATAATATGCTGAGAAAAAGAGTTAATAATATTAATAAACTGACTAAATTACTAATTACTTTAAGAGTTTCATTTAAATGTTTATACAATGTATATATAAGTGATGTTTTGATTAGAAAACCAGACAATGTAGAAGAGTAACAAACATTCTGTAATTATTATTCAACTTGTAACATGAAATAACTGTACAATGTTTAGTTGTATAATCTTTCTACTACTGATTTGAACTAACAGGAGACGAATTATCCACCTCCTCTGTTCTATTCTTGTGCTCAACCATCACATTGGTAACAACTTCATTAACTTTCTGAAACATTTTTGGAATCATTAAAGCTGCTTCATCAAATAACTGGGCTCTGAGTTCACTTGAGATTTGATCACCGGGACAAGTTGTAGACAATTCTGATATTGATTGTGCAAATAATGAAGCAGCAGCGTTCAAACTATGCAATGCTTGACGGCAAGAACTGATTCTCTCTTGAAGTGAATCGTCTGTAAGTGTGTCATGGAATACTTCTGTAGAGGTCTTGTCCTGTGACAGAACAGAACCAGTGATTACATACAACATACTATCACATGTTCATTTACAGATAACACAAACATAACCTCGGTATTTGGTACCATTGCTGGACACATATTATGCTTTTCTCATTGAATTTAAACCTATAGATATGTAATTGTATCTATAATCTTTGCAGTGTAGTGTATGTGTGTGCAGATATACCAAAACATAACTTGGTGAAACCTGTTCAAGATGTTCTTCTGAAGTCTGTGAAGATTGATCATTCCCCGTATCAAGAGGGAGATGTTCCTGGATCGACCTCAAAGTCTTGTGCCCTGATTTCTGGGAGGGTGTAAGCAGAAATTGTTTGGTTCCACCGATGTAGTCCCTTCTTAGAACAAATTGAGAAGAATATCTTCTTTGATGTGATGATTTTTCAGCCTCCACCTATGGATAAAGTAAACATTTTTGGCCATAAAGATTTCTCTTGGTGACAAATTAAAACGTGTCGAAGGAATAGTGAAGAGTGCTCTCACATCGTCTATTGTTGACAAACAGTTATCAAACAGCTTCTCCACCTGCTCGGCAGAACGTTTGGTGCAGAAATTTTCTGGTTTCTGTTGTTTAATGAAAGAAGTTTGAATATTTGGAGAATTTAGAAGATCCAAACACACGTTGTAGATAGTGTTCCAGCGGTTTTTTCCATTCCTATGGCTGTTGAGAACCAAAAATAAAAACAATCAGAATGGTTCTCATAAAAGTAGGGGACGAGTTAGAGAGAAGAATGATGCAGTAATGACCAAGCTAAAGCTTCTTACCTAGGAGCATCCGCTTGAAGCACTGAAGTTTCAGTGTCACTGGAACTTTTGGACAGGCTTCCATGGCAAGAATTTTCGGTTCTTGAACCTTGCCTGGGAGTTTGGCATTCAAAATTTAAAGAAGAGCATTCTTCAGCATTGTCAACCGTATTTCTGAGACTTTTATCTTCATATCTCTGTTACGTGGCAATAAAGACACCCAATATTAGAAAAAACTGAAAGCCTTTAGCTGAAGGTATAAAAAGAGCATTTATAAAGATACACTCTATCTTGGTTCCCTAGTAATCAGAACGAAGTGGTTTTCTGGATTTGTACCTCGTTTGAAATTGAATCCTGACAATTGGTAGCAATACCAGATGTTTCCACTTTAGCTTGAGCCCATTTAGGAAGCCTAGAAACGCTGAACTTAAATGAAGATATCCATGGGGAGCGTAGCTGCATCTGATCTGCGTTTTCTTCTACTGACTTATAGTTTGCAGAGCAGGATGCATCTTTTGGATTGTCTTCTTCCAAATCAACCACAATTTGCCTAAACTTTGCGGGTTGGACAACAGTTTCAGGAGCTAACCTGCCATTTTCATTTACAGCCCGTATCATACGAGTAACCATTCGCAAAGGTAGTTTCCAAACAAAAATGCAGCCGTCACCTGCAACCTGACAATCAACACCGTAGGACAATCAACAACAAAACTAATCTCAGGGTTTTCATGTTCATTTGAGGCATACCAAAATAGCTACAGGCTTCAAGATACAGGAAGCTCTCTTATAGGAATTCAAATAAACTGGAATGAGAAATTGATCTAATAAAAGCAAGATACTTATAGCTAACAACAGAAAACGATAATTCAGAAAGCTTACTGAAACAATATGCTTGCAATCAGGTAGGAAAATGACACCGGTCACAGCTTCACCATGTCCTGTGGCCTGAGCAACCAACTCTCCAGTGAAAAAGTCCAAAAACCATATTGTCTTGTTAGAGTAGGAGCATGCCAAGTAGCTGCAGCTCGGATCCAAAAAAACCTGTGGACAGAAAAATTGTTGTCAGCATTAGAACATAAAAGCGTGGCACACTGTTCAATGCACCTTCATAGGATCTCCATGGTCTCTGTCATGCTTGAATGATCTAACAAGGTTTCCACTTTCTATGTTGAATATGTTTATCTTCTTATCCTGAAATGATAAGATGAATGTTTAATAGTATGTTAAGTTTATCACATATTAATGTTCATTGCTTGATACCAATACCTGTCCAACTGTGACAACAAGTTCTGATGTTGGATCTACAGCCATATCATAGATGGTTCCATGAGAGAGAGTTTGAGGATGAGAAGGTGAAAGACGGACACTACTTGCTTTTCTGACAACGTTAAACAACTGCAACCTGCAACAATATCACCAGTTATGTAATAAATTTCTCTAATGTAAATATGGAAGCTTCCCAGTCGTACAGCATATAAACGATTACCTATCTGGACCAGAAGTTAAAACTTTCCGACCACTACTTGTGAATTTAACAGAAGTCACAGCAGCTGAACCAAAAACACTGCCAACAGGGTCAAAGTTCCTGAGAATAAAAACATATAAGCTCGTATGCCCTTGCTAGGGAAACCAAAAGACCAAAATAATTTGTTGTTTTTCCACCTTTTGACATCATAAATGTGGATAGCTCGGCCCTTTCCACCAGAAGCAAGCAAGAAATCGCTGTTTGAGACATCTTCAGTATCAAGATCTTTTAGTCCAGGAAGGCTGAAGCTCAGTGACTGAATTTCTGTTTCATGAGCATCCTGCAATATGTTTATCGATAAAAGGTATGGGAATTGGATGTCTGGACAACCAACTACTGAAGAACAGAGCCAATTAAAAATTGAAGAATGGTGATTAATATTACCGTAAAGCATGTGTATTCTGATTCTTGTAGATCATATATATGCAGGTTCCCTCCACAGTCACCAGCTGCTAAGTACTTTCCATCTTCACTTACTGCAAGTGCTCGGAAACCGAATGTGGGACCATATGTCTCAACGAGATCACGTTCAAAAATTCCAGCACTAGCTGCATTATAAGGACATGATATGATGAATGAAAATGACTAACAAACTGGATAAAAAAACTATGAACATAGATATCCAGAACACAAAAATACTAGAAAATTACTATTATTCAAATCCCGATCATATGTGATAATTACCTAAATGCATTGTCCCTTGCGTTGCAGATTCTGAATTGCTGCTTGCATTGGCATCTAACGGATCGAGTTGGAGAGCAAGATCCCACAACCTTATGGTTCCATCTTCAGAACATGTAGTGAAAGAGACCCCTTCACAGCATCCCCTAGCGACACACGCAACTGTTGGACTGTGCATATTTTCACAAGAGAGGTTCTTTATGTCCCATATTCCGGCAGAATGTGATATCATCATAGAGCACCTACTAGGCTGGCATAATGAAAAAAGTTTCACCATATGCAGTTGATGCTCTAAGCTTCAACAGGAAACTTCAGAAGTAGCATTAGCGGCAAAAAAAGAACTTCAAAGTCAATTAATCTTCTGCTGAAAATACTGAAATATATTACCTTGTCCACATCATTCACATCCCAAACATAAAGACTACGATCCCCATAGATGACAACTGTGAAGCCAAAATTCCACCGTTTGTCAAAAGGAAGATTGGTAAAAGCATCATACTGCTATCATGAGGTTCTTTTACACTCACCGAGTTTATATGTGCTTGAAAACTGGCAAGCAACTGCATCTGGTATTATAGCAGGGCGAGATTCTATATTTTTAAATTCTTCTGAGTGAGAACTTTCAGCGCTGCTATTTTTAACATCTGAAAATTTTATTATGCCAGCATATTCCAAAGTTTCCGGAATAAATAGCTGGATCACACCCTTGCTGCAAGCGCAAGCTATCAATCGATTGGATGCAGATAAAGAAAAACATTTTTCAACCTGGCAGTTCATTGCAAGTCATTTATAGAAATTATTGTTATGATCTGGAAGCTAACATGATCCCATAACTCTGAAAATGCTCTAAAAAATTTATGGTTCATATATTAACAATGGAATATGAAGTTATTGTACCTTCAAATCTATCGATTTCCTAAGTAACATCCCATGACTCATGAGCATCAAAACACCTACGCAACATAAGTAAATTTACTAATTGTTAATTTAATCGAATGACTGAACAAAAACTAATATTCACAGTTGTAACTGTGTGGAATACCTGCATCCGTGAGAGCGTATACTGAGATATCTTCTTCATCTTGTTCATCACATCCACTAGAGTTCATTCTGATGGCTGATATCACGGATACAAATGAATTTCCTTTTTGAAAACCATTATCAGTTGGCTTTCCATGAAATACCAGAGATCCAACTTTGCTTGAACGTGTCCTCTGAAAAGAATCCACTTTCCAAAACTTCAAGTGCTTATTCCCGGATGTAACAATGAATTTTCCATTTGATGAGAACGTCACAGACGTAATGTCAGAGCAATTAGAACTCGCTTTGACCTTGGCCACCAATATGCTTCTGCGCCAGTCCCAAAGATATATGTATCCTCGAACACTCACCAGATATTCCCCTAAGGACAGTGTAAAGAAATGGAAGAAGAAGAAAAGCAACTAATCAACTAAGAAAAACAGAACGGATAATCAGACCCTTAAAGACCAATATAGCAACGAAAAAGAACGAAACTAACCATTTGGTGAAAAGGAGAGACACTGAGATCCATAAAGGTGGCCTTTAAGCTCTGACACAAGTCCCAAGGTCTCACAGTCCCATAACAAGACTGCAGAGAGATTCGGAGACTGAGAAGATCAAATCAAACAACAGAAACTAATCACCATACGGAAGACATCATGAAGTATATAAATACCTTAAAACTGATTATCTCAACAACATAAGTAAATAGGAAATGCAAAGACTATCACACCTCTCCAGCAGCTATGAACCGCCCATTATGCGAAACTGCGACACAGCTCAAAGGCTTAGGCATCCGGTGAGATACAACAAGTTGTGATTGAGTGCACGAATTGACATCATAGAGCACCACAACGCATCCCGCCAAGTAAACACATTTCGAGCTGCAGGTAACGGAAGCCAATCCATTGGAGTTCTTTGTGGTCAAACCGATGATCTCTTGCAGAATCAGCTGAAAAAACGAAGTAAACAAAATCCGTTGATCGATATTCAGAATACTCTTCTCAACAATACATTTTTCCTCGAGGATTGTGGTGAGCTAGAGGTTGAACCTTGGTGGATGAACAAGGCTTCTTTAATTTCTGGCCTAGCTTCATTACACGATCAGTGACAAAAACCCAAATTTTCGAGGGAATTTGGTAACGAGTAAGACGATGAGAAACCCTAGCAATAAAAGAGAGAGGTGGGGTATTGTCTTCACTGTACAGGAGGGAAATATTTTCAAAATAAATTAATTTAACCTAAAAAGGTAAAAGCTGGTTTTAGTTTTAATATCCCTAAAAAGATTTTGATTACTAGGGACCCAAATCAAAACTGGTTCACAGTTTTTAGATGGTTGCTAAACAAAGCCCGTTATAGAATGGGCCTTTAAAGGGCCCAAACTTTGGGTTTTGATTTGCTTTATTGTTACGAGAAGGATCAACCAACAGAGGAGTTCAGACCTTTCTACTTGATGCAACACACTGAATCAATCAACGCGACAGTAGCATTTTTCGGTTTGATCGTTTCTCTACGAATTCAAGATGTCTTATGCTCACAGGAAACATGGAGAGAAAAAGATTTGGTAAGACGCCGTTGTTGCGCTTAGGAAGCACGGGGACGTCGGTTATATGACGTCTCCCGTTTTTAAAACGTTTCCAAAACAAAAACGTCATGGGGACGCCGCAGAAACGTTCCCACACCGTTTCCATAAAATAGAGATAATTTCACTGTTTCAGAAACATTTCCTTTCCGTTTTCATAATTCCGTATTTAATTACGATTAATATATTAAAATTTTTATTTAAAACAAAAAGATAATCAACATAACATTGTGTTTAACAATTTTTTTGTTTAGTAGATAAGTTAATTTTACTTTTTGATATATCTTTTAAAAAAAAGGAAAATATAATATTTGAATGATTATAAATTATTCTTTTCTGAGACTCTCACGTACCATCTGACCATCTTTTCTTTTCAACATAATTGAGTTTTAAAGTGGCTGCTCTTTTCAACCAATAAGGTAAATATCATTAGTTTTGGTCACTCTTGTTAATGGCCGATTGTTGGACCATAAACAGTTAACGAATGGTCTCAAAGATAACGAAACTTCTTTCTAAGACATCAAATCTATAATGGTGATTCCGTATTTAGCAGATGTGATTATGGTTCTGAGCGTTTCAATTAAACTTTGTGCTACTTTTAAAGATATTTAGACTAAGCAAGTCAGGATGAATGTACAGAACCGTTTTGGGCGTAGAGCCATAAATTCTTGCATAGCTTTATATGAACAATTGAATTTGGGGGAACTTTAAAAGACGTCATATATATAACAATGTATAGATGCAGATGTGGGTGCTATATCATTATTCAAACTATATGTTAATATCTTCAAATTATACTATCTGTTTTTATTGTTTATGTTTTATTATTTTTTATTTAATTTTTATGGTGCAGATATTATAGTGATGTATGGTTAAATGAAGATCTTACAAGAATTGGTCCACATCGAGACGGAGAAATATCTCGTGAGAGGATGAAATGTTTTTGAAGATTGTTTCCCAATGTTGAGGAGCATAGTAAAGTTTTGAATGAATATGCATTGTTCTCGATGAAGATTAGTCCTTTTGAAGATTTAACATGTATTACAATGATGTCTACTATGGAACCGAATATTATGTGGGCTAACTTTGGTGCCCAGACTCCCCTCCTCCAGTTTTTGGCTTTTAAATTGCTTGGGTAACCTAGTTCATCTTCTTGTTATGAGCGCAATTGGAGTACTTACTCATTTATTTACTCATTGAAAAGAAATATGTTGAATCCAAATCGTGCTCAAGGCTTGGTTTACATCCACAACAATCTACGTCTTTTATCAAGAAATTCTGATCAATATATGGATAAAAAACCAAGATGTGGGATGTGGGTGGAGATACATTTGATTCTATGGAAGATGTGAGATTTTTAGAATTTGCAAATCTCTCGCTAGATGAACTCGATTTTGAAAATGATTTAGTTATTGATTAATTGATTTTTCATTAATTAGATATTAAATTTAAGTGTTTTTAGTTTTTATGTTATAATTTTATGGATATTAAATTTGTGATTTTATGTTTTAATTTTAATTTATGAATTTTTTTTGGCGTTACCCGCTTTTTAAAATTTTGATTTTACCATTTTTTTGTCTCGGTTCCTGTTTCCAATTCCCATACCCGTTTCAGTACAACTCACTTGCAGCTGTCATTGTTCTCACTTAGTTTGAGCCTTTTTGGCTACCCCTTGTTAACTCTCGAAATAGAGCATAAGCCTTGTAAACTCACTGAACGATGATCGAAATGTGATTTAATACTAAAATTGAATTACAGGTGTTAAAAGATACAGAACCCAAAAACTCACACGAAATTCCCACTGGACAGTATCTAACATCATAAGTCTGTGTTGCGGGAAAAGGACGGGAGGGGCACAGCTTCTTGAGGCCGTAGTATCACGAGCAGACCAAACATCCCGAGCATCGGGAGGACAAGAAGCCATTTCAGAAGCTTGTAGTAGTACATATGGAAAGTTAGAGAGAACTCGTCTGAGAAATAAAGACCATTTTTGTCCACCATTTCCACCATTACTGTTCCTGTTGTTCTCACTCCAACGGTTGGTAGTTTTATCCGGTATCTTCCTGGGCGGTCATAGATTTGGCTCTGCTTTATCCTCCTATCTCCCTGGTAATTACCTGGAACCAACAGCGTTGTCTGTACATTTGAAAACAATTGCTTTAGTTTCAATGGATATCACCAATAAGAAGCCATTGCTGGTCGAGCATCTATTGAGGTTTGAGGAACTTACAGTAACGTTGTAGGGTGCTTGTGAACCAGACGGATATCTGTATTTATCAACGATCTCGATCTCAGCCCAGAAGTTTTTGCCTTCCTCATCACGGAAACCTCTGGTTGAATGCGTTACAAAAACGCCTTCACGGTCATAACGATTTGCCTTATTGTTCCTCCCTTGATCAGTCGATCTCCAAGCCTGGTGAATTTGCGAACCAAGTGTGAAATCAGTAAAAAGCATGAAGGCGTTGAGGAACAACCTGCTAAAATAGTGTTGTGGTTGATCTTGCCTTGAGGGGATGGTGAGGAGAAGGCGTTGAGAAGCAAAAGACATTTCCATTCATTGTTGAGACAACAAGATCTAGATCATCTCCACCGTCAACATTATCCGCCAAGACCATGCTGTATCTGTAACATGAAACATTTTGGTGGTCAAAAAATCAGACTGAAAAATCGAAACTACTCAAGATATTAATGTGTCGTGAGGAAGCAGAAGTGACTTACGAAGTTTCACCAATGTCAACAACGTCAGTGCAAGAGGTGGGTCCATCTATGAGATACAGGTAACCGTCAAAGGATGTGGTAACAATGGTGAGACCCTTCTTTTTCTCACCTCGTTGGTTCAGATCAACAAGAAGAACTTGGTTCATCACTCTTCCATGAGTTCTGTATGGGTAAGGTCGGACAATCGAACCATCCTTGCCACTAAGAACGTATATGTTTCCTGATGATGTAGGAACCACAACATCAGTGTGTCCATCTCCGTCAACATCGCCTATAGAAGGACCCTGAAAAGAAGATTGGCAAAGAATGTGAAATTATTAGTTCAGAGACAGGTTTCATGGTAAAGAATGTTTGCTCTTGTGTAGAGACTTGAACTCAAAAGTAACAACATGCAAATCTCATGAAAGCTCGAAGGAACTATGATCAACTGATAGAATAATGTTGATGCTCCTACAACTGGTTCAGTCATAAGACTTCCATATTTGATGAGAATAAACAGAGGTAACTGTTTACTTGGGGAACAAGACTCTTTAGATGTGTTTCCCAAATTTCCATTCCTTGTGTGGTCCAGGCTGCTATATTTCCGTGTGTATCAGTTGTTACAAGTTCAAGCTTGCCATCGTCATTTATATCAGCTGCAACCACTGCCCCTTGAATTTCAGCCATTTCAAGTGGGAATTTTTCTCTGATGTTTCCTGCGAGAGGATAAGAATCTTAGAAACCACATTAGCATCGATAATTGCAAGGAAACTGCTATGATTAACCAGTGCAACAAAAAGCTCAAGTCAGCTTGTGTATTCTTCTCAACTGTCTTATGAGAAAATATTGGTAGCAAAAATGGAATATCAACATGAGTAGGAATCTAATAAGGGGTAAAAATTTTGTTTTGCAGAACTGGAATATTCAAATTTAAACATAGAGACTCCTTTAAAGTGTGGACTTGACTGTGAAAGCTGTAGTTGCACAAACACATAAAACTGATGCAAACGTAACAGCTCCTGCTAAAGTATTGCTTGGATAAAACAGTAGCAGGAAATGCAGAACATTGGGAATAAGAAATAACAAGAAATCTTACCACGATGATCCATGGCATAGAATAAGCCAAAGGAAGTTCCGACAAGAATATCCAAGTACCCATCGCCATCCAAATCAACAACAGTTGGGGAAGAATAGATATAAGCACGAAAGTTTGCGCTATCCGTACTCAAATCGAGCTCTTTAACCCACTTGACTTGTTTAGTTTCAAGATTAAAAACCACAATAGAACTAGCAATATAATTTTTTATGTCAATACCACCAAGTTCTTTCAGATGTTCTGGATTATCATAGTACCTGAAATTTGTGTTTTTTTGGATCAGCTGACGTATATTCTGCATGCAAATACACTGGAAACGGTAATGGGAATATATAAGATCGCACCATGCTGATGCATGCGATAGCTAACTAATTATTCTTTTGCATTGACAGATTCAGGTAGCATCTACAGTGGTAAAGAGATGAAAGATGGA
>CM032161.1:14888105-15339235 GCA_018901935.1 Pugionium cornutum
AACTTTAATATTTATAAATGGTTATCTAATGGCTATAGTCTAATAATAACTGTTTTATTCAAAGATCTTATGTTGAAAGAATATTTTCTGATGTTTTCAAAATAGTTATCCTTGTCGAATGAATTATCTTTTATTTTTTCCCAAAAAACCGAAAATCTCATACGTGTTAGTGCACGGGTTTTGAAAAATATTTCAAAGTTTTGAAATATTCTTTTAACTACTTTATTCACATCTTTGATATATGTGAGTTGTGTACGGGTGATTTTTCATCTATAAATATCTTCCTTGGCCTAGAAACAAATATCGCAAATCGATATTGTATTATTTTTCGAATCGTTGAACTTTAATTTGTATAAATGTTGATCTAATTGCTCTAATCTACTAATAACTGTTTTATATAAAGATCTTGTGTTGAAAGAATTTTTTATTATATTTTCAAAATAGTTACCCTTGTCGAATGAATTATTTTTTATTTTGTCCCGAAAAACCGAATCTCATAGGTGTTAGTCCACGGGTTATTAGAAATATGTCAAAATTTTGAAATATGCTTTTAACTACTTTATTCACATCTTGGATATATGTGAGTAGTTTCCGGGTGATTTTTTCCTCTAAAAATATCTTCCTTGGCCCAGAAACAAATATCGCAAAATGGATATTGCATTATTTTTCGAATCGTTGAACTTTAATATTTATAAATGTTGATCCAATGGCTCTAATCTACTAATAACTATTTTATTCAAAGATCTTATGTTGAAATAATATTTTATGATGTTTTCAAAACAGTTACCCTTGTCGAATGAATTATCTTTTATTTTGTCCCAAAAAACCGAAAATATCATAGGTGTTGTTAGTACACGGGTTTTGAGAAATATGTCAAAGTTTTTAAATATTGTTTTAACTACTTTATTCTCATCTTGGATATATGTGAGTAGTGTACGGGTGATTTTTCGTCCATAATTATCTTATTAGGCCAAGAAACAAATATCTCAAATCGATATTGTATTATTTTTCGAATTATTTAACTTTAATTGTTATAAATGTTGATCTAATGGCTCTAGTTTATTAATAACTGTTTTATTCAAAAAATTATGTTGAAAGAATGTTTTCTGATGTTTTCAAAACAGTTACCCTTGTCGAATGAATTATCTTTTATTTTGTAAAAAACCGAAAATCTCATAGGTATTGTTAGTCCACGGGTTTTGAGAAATATGTCAAAGTTTTGAAATATTAACTACTTTATTCACATCTTGGATATATGTGGGTCATGTATGGGTGATTTTTTGTCCATAATTATCTTCCTTGGCACAGAAACAAATATCACAAATCGATATTGCATTATTTTTCGAATTATTTAACTTTATTGTATAAATATTGATCTAATGGATCTAGTCTACTAATAAATATTTTATTCAAAGATCTAGTGTTGAAAGAATGTTTTCTGATGTTTTTAAAATAGTTACCCTTGTTGAATGAATTATCTTTTATTTTGTCCCGAAAAACCGAAAATCTCATAGGTGTAAGTCCACGGGTTTTGAGAAATATGTCAAAGTTTTGAAATATGCTTTTAACTATTTTATTCACATTATGGATATATGTGAGTAATGTACGTGTGATTTTTTCGTACATAATTATCTTCCTTTACCCAGAAACAAATATCGCAAATCGATATTGCATTATTTTTCGATTTGTTTAACTTTAATTGTTATAAATGTTGATCTAATGGCTATAGTCTACTAATAACTGTTTTATTCAAAGATCTTATGTTGAAAGAATGTTTTCTGATGTTTTCAAAACATTTACCCTTGTCGAATGAATTATCTTTTATTTTGTACGGAAAAACCAAAAATCTCATAGGTGTTAGTCCACGGGGTTTGTGAAACATGTCAAAGTTTTGAAATATATTTTTAACTATTTTATTCACATCTTGGATATATGTGAGTAGTGTAATGGTGATTTTTCATCCATAAATATCTTCCTTGGCGTAAACAAATATCGCAAATCGATATTGCATTATTTTTCGAATTGTTTAACTTTAATTATTATAAACATTGATCTAATGACTCTAGTCTACTAATAACTGTTTTATTCAAATATCTTATGTTGAAAGAATGTTTTCTGATGTTTTCAAAACAGTTATCCTTGTCGAATGAATTATCCTTTATTTTATTCCGAAAAACCAAAAATCTGTTAGGTCTTAGTCCACGGTTTTGAGAAATATGTCAAAGTTTTGAAATATGCTTTTAACTAATTTATTCATATCTTCTATATTTTTGAGTAGTGTACGGGTGATGTTTTCGTCCATAAATATCTTCCTTGGTCCAGAAACAAATATAAAAAATCGATATCGTATTATTTTCCGAATTGAATAACTTTAACTATTATAAATGTTGATCTAATGGCTCTAGTCTACTAATAACTGTTTTATTCAAAGATCTTATGTTGAAAGAATGTTTTCTGATGTTTTCAAAACAGTTACCTTGTCGAATGAATTATCTTTTATTTTGTCCCGAAAAACCAAAATCTCATAGGTGTTAGTCCACGGGTTTTGAGAAATATGTCAAAATTTTGAAATATGCTTTTAACTACTTTATTCACATCTTGGATATATGAGAGTAGTGTACGGGTGATTGTTTCGTCAATAAATATCTTCCTTGGCCCAGAAACAAGTATCACAAATCGATATTGCATTATTCTTCGAATCGTTGAACTTTAATTGTTATAAATGTTGATCTAATGGCTCTAGTTTGCTAATAACTATTTTATTCAATGATCTTGTGTTGAAAAAATGTTTGCTGATGTTTTCAAAACAGTTACCCTTGTCGAATGAATTATTTTTTATTTTGTCCCGAAAAAGAGAAAATCTCATTGGTGTTAGTCCACACGTTATGAGAAATATGTCAAAAATTTTAAATATGTTTTTACCTACTTTATTCACATTTTGGATATATGTGAGAATTGTACGGGTGATTTTTTCCACCAAAAATATCTTCCTTATCCCTGAAACAAATATCGCAAATCGATATTGCATTATTTTTCGAATCGTTGAACTTTAATATTTATAAATGTTGATCTAATGGCTCTAGTTTACTAATAACTGTTTTATTCAAAGATCTTATGTTGAAAATGTATTTTCTAATGATATCAAAACAGTTACCCTTGTCGAAATGAATTATCTTCTATTTTACCCCGAAAAATTGAAAATCTCATAGGTGTTAGTCCACGTGTTTTGAGAAATAAGTCAAAGATTTGAAATATTCTTTTAAATACTTTATTCACATCTTGGATATATGTGAGTAGTGTACGGATGATTTTCCGTCCATAAATATCTTCCTTGGCCCAAAACAAATATTAAATCGATATTGCATTATTTTTGAGTCGTTAAACTTTAATTGTTATAAATATTGATCAATTGCTCTAGTCTACTAATAACTATTTTATTCAAAGATCTTACGTTGAAAGAATGTTTTCTGATGTTTTTCAAAACAGTTACTCTTGTCGAATTAATTATCTTTTATTTTGTCTCGAAAAACCAAAAATCTCATAGGTGTTAGTCCACGGGTTTTGAAAAATATGTCAAAAGTTTTGAAATATGCTTTTAACTACTTTATTCACATTTTGGATATATGTGAGTAGTGTACGGGTGATTTTTTGTCCATAAATATCTTCCTTGGCCCAGAAACAAATATCGCAAATCGATATTGTATTATTTGTCGAATCGTTAAACTTTAATTGTTATAAATGTTGATCTAATTGCTCTAGTCTACTAATAACTATTTTCTTTAAAGATCTTATGTTGAATGAATGTTTTCTGATGTTTTCAAAATAGTTACCCATGTCGAATGAATTATCTTATATTTTGTACAAAAAAACCGAAAATCTCATAGGTGTTAGTTAGTCCACAGGTTTTGAGAAATATGTCAAAGTTTTGAAATATGTATTTAACTACTTTATTCACATCTTGGATATATGTGAGTCGTGTACGGGTGATTTTTTCTCCATAATTATCTTCCTTGGCGCAGAAACAAATATCGCAAATCGATATTGCATTATTTTTTGAATTTTTTAACTTTAATTGTTATAAATGTTGATGTAATGGCTCTAATCTACTAATAACTATTTTATTCAAAGATCTTATGTTGAAAGAATGTTTTCAGATGTTTTCAAAATAGTTACCCATGTCGAATAAATTATCTTATATTTTGTACAGAAAACCGAAAATCTCATAGGTGTTAGTTAGTCCACGGGTTTTGAGAAATATGTCAAAATTTTAAAATATGCATTTAACTACTTTATTCACATCTTGGATATATGTGAGTCCTGTACGAGTGATTTTTTTCTCCATAATTATCTTCCTTGGTGCAGAAACAAATATCGTAAATCGATATTGCATTATTTTTTGAGTTGTTTAGCATTAATTGTTATAAATATTGATCTAATGGCTCTAATCTACCAATAACTGTTTTATTCAAATATCTAATGTTGAAACAATATTTTCTGATGTTTTTTAAGTACTTATCCTTGTCAAATGAATTATCTTTTATTTTGTCCCGAAAAACCGAAAATCTCATAGGTGTTAGTCCACGGGTTTCGAGAAATATGTCAAAGTTATGAAATATGTTGTTAACTATTTTATTCATATCTTCTATACATGTGAATAGTGTAGGCCATTTTTTCGTCCATAATTATTTTGTTTGGCACATAAACAAATATCCGAAAAGGATATTGTATTATTTTCAGAGTTGTTTAACATTAATTGTTATAAATGTTGATCTAATAAATTTAGTATATCAATAACTATTTTAAACAAATATCTAATACTAAAAGAATATTTTCTGATGTTTTTTAAGTAGTTACCATTGTCGAATGAATTATTTTTTATTTTATCCCAAAAAATTGAAAATCTTATATGTGTTAGTACACGTGTTTTGAAAAACATGTCAAAGTTATAAAATATATTGTTAACTATTTTATTCACATTTTCGATATATGTGAGTAGTCATAATTATCTTTTTTAACACAAAAACAAATATCACTAAATCTTAAACCCTAAAGCATAAATCCTAAACCCTAAACCCTAAATCCTAAACCCTAAACCTTAAATCCTAAACCCTAAACCCTAAATCGTAAATCTTATTTTCCCCTTAACCGTAGTTTTTCTCTTCCGTTTTTCTTTAGGCAGATCATGTGATTCTTTGGCTTGGTCTTTTACTTTCCCATACGAGTAAAAGGCTGTTTTGTATGGTTTTTTTGGATAGGCATGATGATTTGCTGTAACATGAGCCCGTATCAGTGGCCTGCTTTCAGGTTTGGGCTCAAATATTACAAACTGTTAATAAAATAGGTGGAGGACAAAAAACGCATTTATCTTTCCCAGTCAGTGAGTCACAAAATCAAGACGGGAAAAAGAGAATGCCTGGAATTCGAGGACCATCGGAATACTCGCAGGAACCACCTCGCCATCCTTCTCTCAAGGTCAACGCCAAGGCAAGCCTGATCCTTCTTCTTTTTTCCTCTTCTTATGTCTGCTACAATTCCTTTCGTATCTAATTTCCTGATTCAGGAACCATTCAATGCTGAGCCTCCTCGCTCGGCCTTAGTTTCATCTTACGTCACTCCCATCCATCTTTTCTACAAGAGAAATCATGGCCCAATACCCATTGTTGATGACCTTGAAAGGTCTCTCTCTCTCCTTCTGATCCTCTATTTCAACTTCCCGTCATCCATCCGCTCATTCTGGAATTTCTTTGTCAAACCAGCTACTCCGTGACCCTAACTGGATTGATCGACAACCCAAAAAACCTTTTTATCAAAGATATCAGGTTGATCTTTTCTCTTTTTTTTTTTTTCAGATTCTTCTAGATCGTTATCAAACTAGCTTTTTTTTTCTTTTTACCGCACCACTTGCAGGTCCCTCCCGAAGTACAATGTTACTGCTACTCTACAGGTATATTATTTTAATTGCTCCGTCTTGTGTGCGTGCGTCGTGTGTTTTTGTTTTGTTTCATTCAGTTTTGTATGTTAATTCAGTGTGCAGGTAACCGAAGGACTGCCATGAGCAAAGTTAGGAATGTTAAAGGGGTTGGATGGGATGTTTCTGCTATTGGCAACGGTTCGTCCGCCGTTGACACTAGTAGAAGACTGTCTTTTACTTGTCTTCAATTCATGTCATGTGCCTTTCGTTTCTACAGCTGTCTGGGGCGGAGCAAAATTGGCCGATGTTCTTGAGCTTGTTGGGATAGCAAAGCTCTCAGGTTCAACCAATTTAGGAGGCAGACATATTGAGTTTGTTAGTGTTGATCGCTGTAAGGTATAGATATGTATGTATATACTGATTTCTTTTATGATTTTTTATGCATTCATTGATTCACATGAAAGTTCCATGCTTGTTATATTCTTCTATATCTTTAGGAGGAGGACGGGGGCCCTTATAAGGCGTCAATCCCTCTAAGTCAAGCCACAAATCCTGAGTCTGATGTTCTCCTCGCTTATGAGATGAATGGAGAGGTTCCAAATCTTTCCCTCATTTCTTTAACAAATTCGTCTCATTTGTGTTTTAATTATCGCTTGTTTGACATGTGTTTGAGTGATGTTCTGCGTTTGTTCTTTTTAAATGGCTTTTTTTCTGTGAAGACCCTGAACAGGGATCACGGATTTCCATTAAGGGTGGTTGTCCCCGGTGTGATTGGTGCGCGTTCAGTGAAATGGCTTGATTCCATCAATGTAATCGCTGAAGAATGCCAGGTCTCAACAAAAGTGTCTGTCTTTAGTCTGTTTTTTTTTGTCAAATGCTTTAGTCTTAGCAATCAGAAACTGCTTGTAAGAGACTTGTATCAAAATGATGTAGGGATTCTTCATGCAAAAAGATTACAAAATGTTCCCGCCCTCTGTCAATTGGGACAATATCAACTGGTCCTCAAGGAGGCCACAAATGGATTTCCCTGTTCAGGTAAGTACAAGTTTACCATCCTCTTCCCTGTTAGGATGTTCGAAGTTTCTTACAGAATATTTGAGTTTGTGATGATGTTTCTTCTTTATCTGCCCACATATAGTAGGATCTTCTATTTGCATTGCATGATAAATTCTCAATCTGTGTTCTTCCATGAAAACACTTGATCACTGTTTACTTGTGTTTTATTGAACTGACTAATGATTTTCATCTGGTTTATAAATTTTCGGAAACAAATTTGTTTGGTGTTGCCTTGAGAATTTGATCAGAATATGGAGCTAAATGGAACATTATTTCTCTTGTTTTTATGGTTAACAGAGTGCAATCTGTTCTTTGGAGGACGTGCAGATGGTGAAGCCTGGAAAGGTTAGAATTCTTGAGCCGAATTCACCAGCCAATTTGATATGAGCAATTTAGGAAAACATGAGCTAATTGAATCGAACGGGTTTTGTAGGTAAGCGTCAAAGGATATGCGGTTTCAGGAGGTGGGCGTGGGATAGAGAGAATGGACATATCCCTCGATGGAGGGAAAAACTGGGTGGAAGCTTCTAGAACCCAGAAACCAGGAAAGCATTACATCTCTGATCACATCTCCAGCGACAAATGGGCATGGGTGTTGTTTGAAGCCACCATTGATGTTTCAAAGACTACGGAGGTCATGGTCAAAGCGGTAATAAAGCTTAAACACATTGCTAAGCTAATGAGATAATAGGTTTTTGAACTGATTTCATATAAAAATGGCAGGTGGATTCGGCGGCGAATGTTCAACCAGAAAATGTGGAGTCGGTGTGGAACCTAAGAGGGGTTCTCAACACTTCGTGGCATCGTGTCCTTCTCCGCCTTGGGCACTCTAACTTGTAGATCAAGTTACCGCCATCCCTTTACCTTTCTGTTTCAAACTAAGACTTCCTTTAACTTTGCCTGTGGATGTGTGAGCAAAGTTGGGGTTTAGTTGAATAAAATAACATGAGAAAACCAAACTCTGATTTTCTCTACCTTGTGATGTTGTCAGTTCACGTAGTGCATTATAATGTATGCTATACCTGGGTTTTCGGTTTTTTTGGATCAACCGGATTAGTTTTTTCAGATCAATCGGGTTGATTTTTTTGGTTTTCGATTAATACGGTTTTGAAAAAAGTCAATCGAATTATAATTTGATTTTTCGGTTTAATTGTTTAAAATTTAGTTTTAATTTGTTTAATGTTTGGTATTTTGGGTTTTTTTGGTTAAATTCGGTTTAATTTGGTTCAATTGTTCGGTTTAATTTGGTTCATTTATTTTTTGGATTAATTCGGACCAGTTTGAGTCAATTCGGACTGGTTCGGGTCAATTCAGACCGGTTCGGGTCAATTCGGAAATCCAGTGAAACATGAAATTTAACAAGAAATCTGAGAAGAAAAAAATTAAGAATACGAGAAACAAAAGCAAATCCTTTTAAAATCACAAAATACCAAAACTTAAAAGACGATATACGTATATATGCACATACAAGGTTTGGATCTTGAAACTTAAAACAACAAGAAACTGCAAATAGGTGATAAAATACAAAACAAAGAAAAAGAAAAGAAAAAGAATTCAAGTAACTTTTTCAAAAATCTATGGTAAACATGTAATTATTCTTAATGCACACAAACTTTTAGAGGATTTAAAATTTCAAAAATGGTTTTCTTCAAAATGATCAAATAAAAACTTACCTATCCTAGCCGAAGAGATCTCAATGTTTTAAAAGATAAAAAAAATAAGAAAAAATAAGAAAAAAGAGTAGAAACAAAAAAAAAAGACGTAGAAAGAAAAAAACTAAAGAAAACGAGAAGTGACAATTTTCAGAAAAAGGTTAGGGTTGCAGATGAAAATAAAAGATAAGAAACGGTCGAAATTTTCAGAAAAATTAAGGTTGTATTGTCGATTAGGGTTACATTTTATGCAATGAAATTTTTTATATATTAAGTTAGGATCTGCGCTACATTTAAATATTTATTTTTTTCAAATTTTTATTTTATTTTTATGATCTTTTTCATTACAATAAATTGAAAAATAATAACCATATTTGGATGTATTTGTTGTGGATAATTATCCACTTACCGACTTCATAAGGCACAATAAAGTTGGTTATATGGCACTATAAATATGTTCATCATTAATTGTAATTGACACAAGTTTTACAAAGAGTTCGTAATTGTAAGATTTTCATCTTTTTTTCATATATCACTTCTTTTTCATATATCTAATATTATTCAATGGTATTATGGTTCAAATGTTGGACGTCGATAAACATTTTTAACGTGAAATAGATATTTTGACATTTTTATTTTTATCTTATAATATTATTAAAAATTTAAAAGATAATGATCTAAAAATGATAATAATTATTCATTTAATATATTGCTCACATATTATAAAGGATTAATATCTTTTATATGTTAACTGAGAAATATTTTTTAAAAATAATTTTATTCTAACATATTATTTACAATAGTATCATATAATATGTTATCAGTAAAATAAATTTCAAATAAATATATAAATAATTATTAACATGAATCTCCCCTTTTGCTTATTGTGAAAACTTAATTTCAAAAATGATTTTCTGCGTGAGTTTCTACTATAGTAGAATCCTTCTCCGTGATTTTTTTGTCCTTTTCCATCTATTCCAAATTCTAATTACTTTCGGTTTATCTCATTGATTACTTTCTCAAGGGTAAGTGTAGTTTTACCATATCTCAATGTGTCTCGCAACTGATCAAATTGTCTTAGATATTAGGAGAAGAATAGCATGATCTTCGTCGGAAATGTTTACCTTTACATTTTCCAAATCTGTGATTATTCTCAAGAACTCATCAATGTTGTGTTTCTGTTCTTCATTCATTCTAAAACCATAAAGCTTTTATTGTATATAGATTCTATTTGGAAGAGATTTTTAACATGTACAAGGCATCAAGAATCTTAAAGATTTCTTGCGATTGTGGGTTTCTTTATTATCTTCCTTAATAATTGATCGCTAACCCTTAGAGTTATGGTACTTCGTACCTTTCTCTGTTTTTCTGCCAACATTAGGTAGAGTTCCTGTACCAGTCTTTAATCATCTTATCCTTTTTCTTTCGTATCTTCTATTTCTTTTGGATCATCCAACTTCCCAAGTAGATTTTTTTCTTGGATCTTGAGTGCTTCCATCAGTCTAAGAATTTCAAGTTGCGCTATAATCTTTTCTTTCCACAAGTTGTAGTCGATTACACCATTGAATTTCTCCATTTCCATTTTAGCAGATAACATCATGATTAGCTTGGTTAATTCAGAAACAAGTTACATGAATTCTGATACCAGTTGTTAATATCTAAGCTCAATTCTCATTGTAATCTCTCAATTGCATCGACAATTAAAAGAATTAGTTATACTGAAATTTAACAAACCCACGATTTATCTAGTTCAAACACATAAATAGTACTCTGGCCGGGATTTCTTCCCGGAATACACTATATTTAAGAAATGTTATCAATACAATGAGAAAACAAGATCCACACTTCTCATTGGATCTTACACACTCTCGCCTTTCCTCTTACTCTTGTTCTCAATCTCACAGAGGATCTCTCGCACAGAGAACCCTCAAGAAAGATAATTACAAGAATGAATAACGAAAGAATTATCAGAGAAGAATCTCTCTCTATCTCACTCTCTAGAGTAATCCGACTACATTACAATGCACTCTAGCAGCTCGAAGACGATAATCTTTAAATATGTCTTCTAAACGATGCCGTTTATCACGATTAACCGGTCTTCTTTTGAAGCTAACCGATAGAGTATGATTTCGGTTTAAGATACAAACCAAATTACAACAAATAATTTTAGGAAAACAAATTAAAACCCATAATGATAAAGCCTGAAAACTAGATAAAGAGCTTTTCCTAAGGTTTCCGAGCGTAGCGTCATAACCCCTTTCCCAAGAAAAGCTCAAGACTCCTCCGCCAATGATCCACGCTCGCATAATGGGCTCAGAGAAACTACCAAACCGGTTTGGTATAGGAATAACGATCAGGAAAACTAACATATAACATTGCATATCTATCGAACTAAAATAATAATTTATTTTTCTATGATTTGAAAATTTAAAACCTATTTTCCCGAAAGTTCAAAACATATTTCTCTTTAAAGTAAAAATTCGAAATATATTTCTCCTTGATTTAGGTTATGTTAAAACCGATATAACGGATATTTGTGGGTTATGACATTTCAAATTTTCAATTTAGAATAATATAGTTTTCAATTTTCAAACCAGAAAAAAATAAAGTTTGATATTAGTTCTGTAAACATCCAATACTATAGTTCTAGTGGGATAAATAATTAAAACTTTCATATATGGTATGGTTTTTGAATCAGTGAAGTACATAACTGATCTCATCCATTAATTTCTTTGTCCTAATGTGCAGGAAATATTTGTTCTGAATTATTTTTCTTGGTTCATCGACAAGAACGTTGATATAGTTTTTTTAAGAAAGAGTGATACGACTGAATATTATTCATCAGAGGTCCAAGACCTTTTGACTTTGGGTCCAGTGGGACCATCTTCTTCAAGCAGTTGACGAGGAATTTTGTTAAGGAGATGTCGGAATTTTGTTCGTAAAAGCCCTGGCAACAACTTGGAGAGACCGTCTAGTTTCTTTTCAAGATCATGTCGGAGAAACGGTCCCCATTTCCTAAAATAGTTGAGCCACGGTGGCTCCACAATTCCCGGTCCCGCAATCAGCTCATATGCAACACCTGCGTCAAAGAACTTGTCACTTCTTGCCATGTCATTCCTTATGCCGTTTCCGTCTTGGCCTTGCAACACGAGCCCGGGTCTTGAGAACATTGCGTGGCCGTGAAGAGACGAGTAGGTCACAAGTTTGTTTCCACCTTGATACTCTAGATCGCATGCCTCCACTAGAGTTCCCCCACTGTGCTCGGACAAGTAGACGCGCCATAACTCGCCGTTGAAGTTGCTGATACGCAGCGTAACATGTTCCCAATCTCCAATATGTTCGCCGATATCCCCCAGCGACAGGCTCTTGATAAATAAAAACTTAAGGCGAGCATTGCCGTTGAAAGGATAGAATATCCAGACGACAATGTCAGTGAAAGTGCCTCCAAACATTGGTTTGATGTGTAGATACACCTTGGTGTGTCCTAAGTCTCCCCTCTTAACAATTTCCCTTGCCTTCTTATCCGCTGGATAGTCTAACCAGAACAAACCGTCATCGGAACCGCCTTGGGGAAGGTTTGAACCGTCTGGTTGTACGGGAACAGGGTTTGATTCGTTTCCTTTCTGGTATAACAAGGCACCATTGGCAAAAACCCATTCAACAGAGGAAGGAAGAAACTCTTCATCCGGATGAAAATATATCCAAGGAGAATACGTTTGAAACAAAGCTCTGGTCTGATTTTCGCTTGGCATGCTAGACAAGTCAAATTTTGTATTTTTCAAACAGGACAAAGACGGAGGTGAAAATTCTAGTTGCTGAAAGCTGAATGTCCCTGTGTACACACCTGTTGCATCTGTGCCTCTCTTGGCCGGTCTCAGGCTATATGCAGTGATTTCTTTTATCCCCCACTCCCATGTATCGGCTTCGCTCTGTTCCGTAAGATCAGATCTTACGCAGCTTATAGATTCCTGTCTTAGAGGAGGCTTCAGAGGAGTAGTAGTGACAAATAGACCAACCGCTTGATACCCACCTGGACATAGCGGCTGCCAGAAATATGCAGGCCCGTCTTGCTTGACAATGATGGAGGTGGTGTTGCCGACTACCATGTAGTCAACGGGTGGTCTCAGGCTATTGCCTGATACATCTCTTGCAACAAGAAGCCAGCCGAAAAGCATTCGGTTGTTCGGTTGTGCATAGAAGCCAAGACTGAAGAAGCCAGGAGGAAGATTTATAGGCTCGAAGATGGTGATTCCCATGTTATCCGGTCCTCCCTCGAATGCTGTCCATATTCTCTGCGACGTTGTTGTTGAGATGGAGACTTGGTGCACCTCAAGGCCTCCCAGATCTATCCTTCCTTTCCCAAAACTTCTCCCACCCGTAGGCATAACTGGCAAAGGAGATGGAAACTTACAGAGTGCCTCCACAGATCTGCTCGCCGTGGAATTCACATCGTAGTTGGTTTGAGATTCGATACAAAACACATGGTTCCCCAATAAAACAATTACTACTAGAAAACAGACAAGCTCACAGGCTTTTTCATTACACGATTGCATTGCAAAACATTTACGATTTAGCTATCCCTCCAACCTCTAGCCTCCTAGGCCTTTTATATACACTTATAATTTTTAGTCAGAATACGTATTATTAATAAAGTGGCTGATTATATGCAGTCAGAATTAATTATTTATAGATGTTTTGCTGAAATTTCTACATTTATTTTAGGAAAAACGTAACACAATTTTATGGTGAATTTCCAATTATAACAATAAAATTTCAAGGTCTTAATTCTAATCAATTTATTATTCATGGACAACCAACCATATTATATACGTACGAATAGGAAGAGATTTAATTACTTTTTTGGAATCACTGTTGAACTTGTTTATGTAAATGATTTTTTAATTAGTTGACAAAAAATAGAGAAGCGATTTCATTATTTTCAAAAAAAACAATTTCATAATATCAATACATTAAGTGCTTCCATGCAAGAATCTTTTTTGTCACAACCTCCATGCATGAATCTTCTTAAATAAAATTTATCATTTTAATTAAAAATCAATTTGAAGTAGAAAAGTATTTTGTAAACGTGCATTTCCAGATTAAATGTTATTATAATGTTAACTGTTCAATATATAATTTATGATATGGAAATTATTTTAGTGAAAATAATATCATAGAATTAATTTAAATTAATATGAAAGTTCATTTTGAATATTTAAAATATTTTAACTATCATAAATTCTGGATTAGTTTTCTTAGATTTAAATTTAAAATATCTTAAAAATTAACCATCAAAAAATTCGAAATCTCTTCTTATCATAATTTATATTTATAACAAATGAAACTAGAAGACTAAGATTTAAAAAAAAGAATCATATCATAATTGCGAAAAATGTCTAATTTCAAAAGTTGTAAGATACCGTTTAATTTTTCAGTGGACATATCTTAAAAATCATTAATTTATGATTTGTTTCCCTTAAATTTTGATTATAACAAATTAAAATTGAATAATTTTATTTTTTAATTCATATTTTTAAAAGTGAAATACCTAAATTTCGAAATTTATTATAAAAATGTATTATATATTTTTGATTTAGTTATACATAAACATAGGGTTTGGTTTTATAGAAATTTAGTTTTATAACAAACTAGATGATCCCTGCGAGTACTAGCTATGAGTTATTTTAAAAAATAATTTTTGAAAAATATGTAAATATGCAAATACCATATATAAATATATCAAAGCATGATGTAGTTGAATATATGTATCTTAACACATTTGGAAAGATAATAGCTATTAGCAAAAATAAATATCTATACATAAACTTAATTAAAATAAAACAACTGTAACATTGGAATACTTCATTGTAAACAACATTCAATGTTTTTTAAACTTTACATTCTTTTTGGTTTATTAAATTTTATTAAATTTTCTATCCAGTTAACTATCAATAGTTCAACATATAATTGACCATGAGAAAAATATTGGTCTAGGTGCAAATAAACTAAAGTTTCTTGTGTGATGACTTTTGTTGATAATTTTTATTTGGCCGGGAGCATTGATTCCACATAACGAATAGGCTAGCTCTATCTTTCAATTACCTATCATGTGTTTGAGAAGGTCTACCAGTTCCTGTGCAGCATCTCGGGGTGTATTTAGCCATTTATTGAAGGCTTTGGCAAAATCATTGATTGGTTCGTAAAGAGTGGCCAGCGGGCCATCTAGGTCAGTGGTATCGGTGGTGCCGAACGTGGTACTTGTCCGGAAAGAATCTAGTCATACTAATTCCGGCTAAGGTTTTGAAATAGTTTTGCACAGCCAATGAACCTATTTATAGGGTTTCTTACTTTTATCGGTATATAAAAAGAAAGTTTGCCATGTAGGATGTGCTCTTACGAAGAAAAATTGGATTGCTAACTTTTGCATCTATATAAAATGAAAAGCAAGTTTCAATGAAATTTTTACTCTTCATTGAGTCGTGTTTCTTTGTTGTAACCATTCTACAAGCAAATTATCTTCACATGAATCTTCTACGTAACATTGTAAGTCGTTTATTGTAGCAAAAGATTGGCGTTGAACACTAGACATACCGGCCTTTGAATTTAATTTTAATGTTGGCACAGAACAAAAACATGTTAAATTAGTAATGTTGCTTATGGTATTTATATATATAAAACTATAACAATCCATATTATTAGAAGAAGATAAATAAAAATAATAATTTTATTTTTGGTGATTTATAAATATTTAAACAGTAAAATATTTGGTGAAAACAATATATTTCTTTAGTGTATCAAATAGTAACGAACAAAAAGAAAGTTCATCTTATAACCCAAACGATAGACTTGAATAATAATAAAATTTAATTATATTTATTACTATTCAAAAATTTTGAAGTAATAAATTCAGAAACTAACCCATCAGATTTTTTTAAGTCTAAAGTTGTTCACAAGCTGACACATCAGCTCATTCCACTTATTATAGTTTAAAAAATATTATATTTAAAATATAAAATACAAAGTAAAAATTAATATATAGACAAGTTTTGTTATTTACTTATTTTTGAATTATCAATTTTTTTAAAAAAATTTTAAATTATCAAATTTTTTTGTTATTTTAAAATAATATATAGCTCGAATACAAAATTTGAATTTGAATTTAAAATCTGAATAAAATCGAATATAAAGAGATGCAAATCAAATCCGATTTAAAAATTTATAAATACTCTTTCACATA
This sequence comes from Pugionium cornutum, assembly GCA_018901935.1. Lineage (NCBI taxonomy): Eukaryota > Viridiplantae > Streptophyta > Magnoliopsida > Brassicales > Brassicaceae > Pugionium > Pugionium cornutum. The sequence continues at coordinate 14,903,962 of CM032161.1, forward strand.
TGATTTCAAAAATCAAAAATCCGAACGAAATCCGATCATGTATCCGAACAGGTACCCCGAACGTGACCCTATCCCTAGTTTCACTTAGGTCTGTCAAACGGGTCAGACCCGTCCCGCGGCGGGTTACAAATTTTTTTCATAAATTTTTTTTACCAGCGAAACCCGTGAATCAATTTTTCAGACCCGTACCCGCTCCGCATTAATCAAACGGGTCTGGCGGGGTAGCGGATGACCCGCTTCATTTTTAAATTTTTTTAAAAAATATTTAATAAATTTAATTAAAATAAAATATTTAATAAATTTAATTAAACTAAAATATTTAATAAATTTAATTAATTTTTTTAAAAATATTTAATAAATTTAATTAAACTAAAATATTTAATAAATTTATTTAAATTAAAATATTTAATAAATTTAATTAAAGTTTCTAAAAACATTTAAATAATTTAATTAAAATATTTAATAAAATTAATTTGTTTAGTTTTAAATTATTTTGGACCTAAATTAGTTGGGTCTCAAATGATTAATTAATTTGTGCCTAAAATTTATGGGTACTTGCGAACCCGCAAATTAAAAAGTTGCAATACGCACCCGCCCCGCTGTAACTAATGCTCGACCCGCACCCGTTTCACAAATAAATTTTTTTTTTCACTCGACCCGCACTCACCCCGTAGCAGATCAAACGGGGTGGGACCCACAGGTCAAACGGGGCGGGACCCACGGGTGAAGATGACAGACCTAGTTTCACTCATGCCAACGGTCTTGTGATTTTTTTTTTAAAAGAACCCTTTTGTTTCCGTCTCTTTTTTATTGTTGGAGAATAGGTTGGTGAATTACTTACCGTTGACTTTGACTAGTCCTCTCTAATAAAGAAATATCTATATGCTGAGCATATCAAGTTTCATGTGTATATATATCCCTCTTGTATTGGTGGCTAACAGTCGTTGACAAGTTCGCTAGTTGAATGAAGAGAGTTGGGCCTGCGAATAATTTGGGCCATGCAATTATCTAGCAGAGACAAGAATGAACAACGAATCCTAAAATGACACGAGGAATTACTTATTAGAGGCGTCCGTCTCTATTCTTTCATGTGACCTCTGTGGCTGGCTTTATCTTACATCTCTCTCTCTCATTCCGCCGCGGCCGCCGCCACTCCTTCACCATGACATGGCTCAGCCGCGTCAGAGCAGTTTCGCCGCTTGCAAAGCTCGTTCCGTCGCGTCGCTCGTTCGGATCAGCGGCCGCTCTGGAATTTGTCTACGAATCCGATGACGACTACTTGTACGGAGATGATCGCTGTTTCGCGGAGCCGAGACTTGGGTTGGATGTCTCGGAGCCGGAGAGGGAAGTTCAGTGGGTTCTCATGGGTGCTCCTGGAGCCTGGAGGCACGCCTTCGCCGAGAGGCTCTCCAGGCTTCTTGAAGTTCCTCACATTTCCATGGGATCGCTTGTCCGGCAGGAGCTTAACCCTAGATCTTCCCTCTACAAGGAGGTAATTTGTGTTTAACGCGTCTCTCTCTCTCACTCTCTTTCACTCTCTCTCACTCACTCACTCTCTCTTCCTCTCCTTTAAATTCATTTGATTCGCAATCTCTTCACCTAATAGAAGTCACCTTTTTCTTTTCTTACCCCCGTGATTTATGTTAAATTCATCACATTTTTCTTCTTCTTAGGGTTTCTTCATACACCTTTTTCAATGGGGTGCTTTTTCTCTATAATGAATGTTTCCTCGCACCATGCTTTTTTAGAGTTAATTGTCTACAGTATAATCTCCTACTGTGAATTCTAATCTTTAAAGAACATTATAACATTTGGAGCTATAGATTCTTGATCGTGCATTGATTCCAAGTGCCTCTCTTGTTTGAAACATTTTCTTCGTTGGTTTCTTACAGCAACGTCTTGTTCCTCAAAACAGATATCATTAATGGTGTTGACTAAACCGCAATTTACATAGCTAATAGGTGCTACCAATGAAAGAAACTTGTTAAGAGAACATCTCACTGTTCCTGTTTCTATTTGTTCGTAATGTTTTGGTTCTATAGATTGCAAGTGCTGTAAATGAACGAAAGCTGGTTCCAAAGAGTGTTGTGTTTGCTTTGCTGTCAAAGAGGATGGAAGAAGGATATGCAAGGGGGGAAACAGGTTTCATTCTTGATGGAATTCCCCGCACTCGTATACAGGCGGTGAGTTTCTTAGAAAACTCACACGTATGGACAGTGTTTTGAATCTGGAACCTCTTGGTATAGACTGTTCCGGGCATTCAATATAGATTCTCGATAAGTTACATGCTTTGGGCTGTATATGTCCGAAAAACCATTTGGGTTTAGTGATCCTCACTTTGTTCTTTTCAGGAAACACTTGATCAAATTGCTCAGATTGACCTCGTTGTGAATCTTAAGGGTTCTGAGGAGCATCTGGTAAATCAAAGTCTAAACGAAACAGCTCTGCCTGGACAAGAGTTCCTGGGCTCTATGTTACACTCAACTATTGCAATCAAAGCTGAGAGGGAGAGTCTCACTGTCTATGCAGAAGAGGTACTTTTCTATTTTATGATGAATGCCTTTGTTATATTTAGATGCTTGTTTCAACTGAAAATCTTGTGGTGAGGCATCAGGTGAAGCACCTGGAGGAATATTACAGGAAGCAGAAGAAACTCCTAGACTTTCATGTCGGTGGTGCCACGTCAGCAGAAACATGGCAGGGCTTGTTGGCGGCTTTGCATCTGAAGCAGGTGAATTTGGCGACTTCACAGAAGCTGACTGTGATGAACAACAAAGTCGTACCAGCGAAGTTTTAGATAAGAGTTGCTTTATAAATTTTGATCTTTCTTTTTCAATCTAAGGGTTAGTATAAAGTAACCCCTAATGCATTTTTTGCAAATTCTGTAATTCAAAGGTTTTGCGAGAGATCCTGAAGTTACGAGGAAGAAACCTTAGAGCTTGTAACGAGTCCATATAGAGCATATTATTAGAATAGATCATGTTTCTTCATACCTCTGAATCACAATAAGTACGGATCTGCTTCTCTGTGAAACAACCATGCGCATTACTATGTCTCAAGCTCAAACATGTCTATGGTGATGTTAATGTTGAGTAGAGTTTGTGCTACATTCTATACATAACAACGCCAACAACCAAGAACTACAAAGACTCAGCAGGCATTTACAACCACTAACAAGTTAGAATTGAAACACAAAACACATCAATCTCTCATCATTCACCGCTCATCCAACACTCCCTGAGAAGTTGATACCTGACTGTCTCATCTGCACCACTACCATAAACATTCTTAGAACCCGCATGTTGAAGAACAATCGCAGCCAACGGTGAACTCAGCTCATCGAGCTCGTCATCGCTTGTGTATGCTTTTCTTGTAACCGATGACCTGATTCTGCATAACTGCGGCGCTTGAGGCTGTCCAAAAGCTCCAATGATGGTGGAGATTGAATTCCTTGAAGGTGGAGAGTAAACTGGAGGAGGTGCAGTGCATGGATAGCTAGTGATCATAGTCTTCTCAGCTTCCTCCTACAAGGGGCATCACGTTTCCGTTAGCAAATTTAGCTTTGTGGCCTTAGATTCATCGTTAAAACAATGGTCTCACCTCGGATTCAAGGGCTTCTAGTACAGCACCAGGAACTGGGTCAGGGCAAAATTCATCCGTGACAAAATTATTCAACACTCTCTTGATCAATGGTGCACCAAACATCGGGCAAACCTTCATAATGACGAGATACATATTTGATTGTGAAACCAAGAAAAAGAATGAAGTTTACAGAATAGAGAGTGTTTTGTGAGTTCTATGTTGCATTTGCATATTGCACCTCTTTTCTCACAGAACTGTTGAGGAGCATATCTTTTGGTAGCATCATTAGATCACTTAGCGCCTTAAGAAGAATGAAAGTCTTGAACGATCTATCAACGTAGGTATTCTCATCGCAACTGTCATGATCTTCATCATCGATGCCAAATAGATCAGTGAGCCACCTAGACCAGTTTCCTATCTGTTTAAGATTAGAGATGCATGAGCTTTACAGAGACTACACTAAAATTGCCAAGGATTATAATTGAGTACACTGACCGAGTTTTTCAGCTGGGCACCTGAACCGAAACTTGATGTTGTAGAAGGAATTGGCACGACCCTTGAATCTGCAATGGGATCCGATACAGGGTCTGTAGGGAAATTTTCATCAGAATCACGAAGGATAGCATTGAACATAGCAACATCTAACCGAGCCACACACTGTTCCATAATCTGCATGTACAAAATATGGACATTTGTCTATAAATCAAGAGTTACAATCCCAAAATGAAAACTTCAAAAGGGGAAATGTTTACCAGACGCGCAGGCACGGGCAAACAACCACATTCATGCCCACTAGCTCGCAGAGGGCATAACCGTTCGTGTGCATCCCTGAAAGCCTTTTTCCAGAGCTCTAATGAGAAGTCACATTGTTCTCGGTTCACAAAACTCGGAGTTCTACCAAAGTTTTTCTTTGATGCAGAACCATTGACTTTATCAAACTCTCTAGTGGATGCTGCTGAAGACTGCATACGAGGTGTCAAAGTCTGCAGCCAAATGGACAAGAACATTTGTATATAATTGGTTCAGAGCATGAAGATAAAGCAGAGAGAACAGAGCAGCATTACGTGCCACCATATGGATTCTACAACGCGTGAAAAGATCCAAGCTTCGACCTTCTCAAGTGTTGTTATAAATGTTACAGGGTCGTCCCAGGCACCAAAACTCTCAATGTCCTTTTTGCTCAGAAAAGAATCTTTCAACCTCAAAGATGATCGTTTCTCAATTTCTCTTTTAGCCTTCTGTTTACTTGGTCCAGGACCAGCAGAAACAGGGAGATCTTCTTCAGCACTAGTATCACTTATGATTGCCCTCAGAATGATAGTATTTGACAACCAAAATGTCAGTCTGCAATCCAAGCAGAACAAATTTCTTTAGAAACTCTGAGAAAGTTTACTCAAGAATAACATATAAGTTATATGATATAACATAAAAGAATGACATATAAGTTATATGATATAACATAACAAAGTAGAATACCACCGTACCTAGGGACATCATTCCCGCATGCTTTGGCGACAAGAACCAACCCCGAGACAGCACTTTTAGCTACATTAGCTCTTCTTGAAAGATGTTTTTCTCTACAGGCATGAAGATACAGCCTCAAAAGACGCCTAGCAAGTGCATGTACTTTACTTAATGAGCTTCCATGCTCTGCAACCACAGAGAAGAGAGCTGCTTCAATGGCTGCAGCCTCGCGCAACTCACCCTCAAGTTTCTTTACTTTGCTTTCCAAGTTCTTGACTTTGCGCTCCAAAGTTGTGTCACGTGTAGAGTTTGGATACACCTTGGCTTCTTTTCTTTCACTCACTAGACTCCACCGGCTATTACTTCGGGTAATATCCAGGGATGATCGAACGGACTTCACCTTTTGTGACTTCTCAACTCTACTCTCTGATTCTTGATCACTGATCAAATCAGGATTATTTTCAGACGGTCGAGGCGAAGCATTTTCCGAATGATCGTCAATTTGGAAAGGCATAGACTTGATCTCTTCGTTATTGTGTTGATTGCTGCTTACCAGCTTAGAGCTCTCGTTAGTGTCAGTTATGAACACATTAGGACAGTCCTCCGGCCCAGAAACTAAAGTGTTGGGTGCAGAAGCAGTAACCTCCACAGGGAGATTGAACACAGAAGATAGATCTAATGTAGAGGAACGTGACGAAACCTGGTCAGCAATTTCTCCTTTTCTGTTCTCTGATGCTGATTGTGATCTCTCGTGGCTATTCCCTTTAGAAGTCTTAGCTATTCTCACATGCTCTTCCTGCAAATAAGATATCAAACCATTTGGAAACATTTCATCTACATAGCTAATCGAAAAAATATCGAGGTATTGCCATCTTACAACTTCAGGTCGCACAGAAAAACCACCATTAGACTCTAAAGTTGAAGAAGAAACCGTCAAAGAGGAATGGGAGGAAATGTCATCGTCAGTGATGGAAGCAATCTCAGCTTCCTTATAGTATTCCTCATTCATTAAGGCAGAAACAGAATCACCACAATTCCTAGTTTCATCCTTGGAGCTGTTTATCGATGAAGAACTGGCCCGGCGCCTGTCAACCGGTTGAATAGTAAGGTACAAAATAGGTTGAGTCGTGTTCCGGTAGCTTCTTTTACTGTTCATTGGAGCAGATAAGCTCAAAGTGTCATTCACAACACCATAATCCGCTAAATCTATCGTCGCAGTTGCCAAGAGCTGATGCGTTTTCTCTCTACAAGGCTCGTATAAGTTGAGCTCTAAGACATTCTTGAAGAAAACATCACCGACCTTGTTCCGAGCAGACGCATCCTTCAACAAGGTCACGGGAAGTTTAAATGATTCGTTGAATTCGATCTTCCCTTCGCCAATGACAGATCCAAGAGAAGGAGCAACCACATTTGTTGTTCCAGAATTGCGGTCACCATACTCCCATTGGATTACAACAGAGCGCAGTGATCTAAGGGACTGAGAGGGTGGCCAAGGCTTGATTTCATGAATGTGGATCATGTAATCAACTTGAATGGATGAAGCTCTTTTGTTCTTGGAGCTTAAACCCAAAACCATTTTGTCCTGAATCAGTAAGTACCTTCATAAACCGCAAAAAGCAAACACTTAACAACCAGGAAACTGGAAACCTCTGCCTAACCTTAAAAAAAAAACTTTTAATCTGAACCAGCACAGCCGTTAAATGGTAAGACAATGCGTGAAAACATATAATAATCATGAATAAGAAAGCTACATGTAAATAATCTCTTGGCTAATTTGGTCTTCCACATACATTATTGATGTGATTGATTAAGATCCAAAATCCAGGGAAATGGAAGAAGAAAAAAAAGAAGATGTTTTGCATCTTTTACATCAGATCCGAGCAACTTAAAGAAAAGCCAACAAATATTATAGCAAAAAGGAGTGAGAGATTTCATGTAATGCAGCATTAAGAACTCGTCATGGTAATATGAGAAAATACCCACCAACACCAAGCTGCTGTAGAATCTCTGGAAATGAGATGAAAATGTGAATGTTTGTTTAGACTTTTCTTCTTCTTCTTTTTCTTCTTTTTATTGAATATGAAATCTCTGGATTTATTTTTCTTTCTGCTCTCTTTTCTCTTTTCTTCTTGTCTGCGTTTTGGTGAGTGAAAATCGGAGGATGTGAGCCACTGACAAAGAATGAAGAATCTATACAAAGAAATAGAATTATTAGAGAATTAATTAAATTAGGATGCCAAAGGAAAAAGGGACAAGAATTTCAATTTGGAAATTCCAATCTGAAAATGACCACAAAAAAAATTCTGAATAAAAACGGAGCTTAATGATAGTGCAAACATCTAAACGACGACGTTACGAAGATCCCCGGTCCTGATTAATTTTGAGTATCGACGCGCATTCCTCACGCGTGGTGAGAACTTTTGCTAGATTGCCTTAGTTCCCAAACGAATGCGAGTGGGTAAAGATTGGATACGATTACGTCTTAAATTGTTTTGCTTAAAACTGTATGTATGTTTATATCTTTTTTTGCCGACATACAGCTTCTGATTATACGTATACAGTTTTGTCTCCATTATATGTACATTTATTTATAGTATGAAAATGCATAATTAATAAAAAAGATTTGTGACGTTTTCTTTTTGAACTTTTTATCAACATTTTCTTTTTTAATTGTGTTCAACAGTTCAAGAGATAGATCGAGTTTGAAAGCACTCCGAACTTGGGATGTTGAGATAAGCTATATACATGTAAGCCTTTTTTTATCCTTACAGAAAAATGTATTAAATTCGTTTTTTTATATTACAAAAGATTGAAAATCGGTTGTAACAAATTTACCAAAACATCAATCTCATTATGGTAAAAGACAATGACTTATCCCCAACCTCCCTTAACTTGATTTTCAAGTTTGGAAAGTTCTCTTCCACTAAGAAAGCAATTTAATGGAGTTTTAAGGCCATCCTAGGTCTCTTTGAGTTGCCTTTCGGGATCATCAATTTGCTATTCAAGATCCCCAAATTGAGCATTTAAGACAAATTTTTCGTAATGATTAAGATTTATTGTTTTGATCTTTAAGGGACCGTAAGAAAAGACTGAAACTTGTTCAGTTAGAGATGGATAATGGATGAAAATGATGACTCAGACTTGGGTGATCTCTTTCTCTTTGGACTTGCACATGTCCTCTGCTGACTTTATAAACTTCTTCGTCAACTCTTCAACCTGTAAGGAACCACAAAGAGAAAGAAGGCCATTTTTAATAACCAAAGAAGAAAACCCATTTGCAGAAATGATCATACAAGGGCGCTCACTTCCTTCTCCAGTCTTTTCACTTCATCTTTTGGTAGACTTGAGCCTGCTTTCTTTATAGCGTCCAGCGCCTGACAATTAATGTCTCATCATTAGATTCTGAACTATCCGAGACAGTTTACCACTAACAGTTTCCATGTTTGTGCTCCACACATTCATACTACCTTTTGCCTTGCTCTTCTTATGCTTTGTTTGACAACTTCACTAGACTTTGTTACAATCTTGCACATTGCCTGTAGTTCATATAGGGTTCAAACTTCAAAGGCTCAACCTCACCCGCTAAACAATTAACACAATCACACATGACTTGAATGCTTACCTGAATATGCTCCTTGGTCAATCTGTTCAAAACATCAAGGGGAAACAGATGAAGTCAAATTCAGTTGTGCTCAACAATGAAACTCGACAGAGAAGATTTGTGTTTTTCATACGCTGGGATTGATGCGACTAGTCGTTGCCCATCCAGTTTCGGGTTTAATCCTAGTGGTGACGAGACTATTGCTTTTTCAAGTTCTTTCACCGTCTGCAGAAACAAAGTGGGGTTTAAATTTAATGCGGTTGTTGGAGGGAAATATGTGAATAGCTATAAAAAAATAATCAAACTGCAATTTAGTCCAAGATTTTAGTGAAGGTTGCAATGAAAATACAGAGAAAAGAATCTATGCTGATCCTTACATCAGGATCATATGGATTCACAGACAACGTCTTTGGATCTAGCACAGACACCAAAGCTAAGTGATTCAGCGGCATCTTTACCCCTCCGGTTTCAACAATAATATGATCAAGCATTCCTGTAAAAGCCCCGAGTAAGCACAGGCTTAACTTATACAGTAAATACCAACGAAACAGTCAAGTCTAATTACCTGGTGCTGCTCTTCCTGTTCTTAATTTAGTTAAATCCCGCGACAATGCATCGATGGCTGCCTCCATTTGTGAAGAGGCGGTTGCTTTCACCGTAGGTCCGATATCAAAAGCAACGTCGATCATCCCAGTTGCTGAATCGTCCTCTGAATAAGAAAAAAACATCAGAATGCCTAATCATACAAAACACTCTTTCTAGCAACCACTACAAGAATCTATCATGTGTAACACTTAGTCTCACACCACATTCTTGATTCAAGGATATTCCATCGACTATATTAATAAGTGACTGAAATGACGAAACATACTTGCTTTTTTGCCTTTTGCGAACCCTCGACGAGAATCCCTGAGATAATCGGGCATGGACAAATCGAATTCCAAATCTCGGTCTCTCAGATTGGGTGAAAAGAGGGTCTTCATTGAGAAGTCGCGTGATTGAACACTTATGCAGCTTCTTCTGAGAAAGCCAATCGCATATCTACCCGCCAATCCTTGTCTCACGAACATAGCCATCCCAAGGACTTCAACTTTATTCGACGAGGTCCCAGACAGACCTTGCTTGCCTGTGTGTGTAGGTACAAGCGCAAAAACCCTCGACGGCTGAAGCAAAGCAGAGCCTTTTATAAAAAGGGTTCTGTTTTCCAAAACAATTACTAAAGTACCCATCTTCATATGATGCCTTCTAAAACCCTTTCTTTCCCACCTCGCTCCTAGTTTTAGATCTCCCTTTCTCCCCGTCGCCGTCGCTTCCGGCACTGTCACCAGAAACCAGTGAGTAAACTCTCTCTGGCCCTTTTTTGCGCAGCTGTAAATTATGTTTCATTCATTACAGACTTCTCTATATGAATCTGTGTAACCGAAACACCATTTCAGCGTCCAAATCTTCTGTGATTTATTTGGGTTTTCTGACGCTATTCTCAGTATGATTTTTTCTTATCCGAGTTTTGAATAGCTGAAGAGCTCATTCCTGGATTCGGAGAACGATGGCGACTCAGGCTGCTGCTGCCTCATTCAATGGCAACTTAAAGGTTAAATTTTTTTTATTATGCTATTCCTTCGTATTCTAGCTCTTAGATTACTGTCATCAATGAACCGTTTCTCGATTACGATGAGACCAAATTCAGAGTATCATATGCTAGCAGAACTAATGGAAGCTAGAAGATGAAAAGATGCAAGATACTTACTCCAAATAGGACCTTTATATATTAGAACAAACACTTTAATTTATTTATTTAAGCTTTGTTGTTTTGAATTATGTAGTTACCCTTCGAATATGTGTTGTTGATTCTTTATGCAGAAAGCTATGGCAGGTATAAAACGTATCAATCTCGACGGTCTTCGTTGGCGAGTATTTGATGCCAAAGGCCAGGTTTTATCAATGTTTCTTTCTTCTCCTGTCTTCCGTTCTTCTTTCGTTCGTATTTGGTTTCTAATTTCTTCTTCTGTGTAGCGATAAGCTTGCTTAGCCGCCCCCATACTTCAAAATTTTTAAATGTGATTAAAACATTACAGTTTTCCAGATTTCAGATAGGCTGCCTCATCTTATTACATCTACTTGAATACATCTTGGTTATTTCTTTGTGTCAAATCTGAATTTCTAGGATTTCATTTGTGGAATGTTTCATTTTATACATCTTGCATTGTAGGTTCTCGGTAGACTAGCATCTCAGATATCAACCGTGCTTCAAGCAAAAGATAAGCCGACTTATTGTCCAAACCGTGATGATGGGGATATTTGTATCGTTCTCAATGCTAAGGAAATAGGCGTCACAGGAAGAAAGCTCACTGACAAATTCTACCGCTGGCATACTGGGTAAGTACCATACTTTTGATGCCATCTTCAGCTGCAAGGATTTATTGAATTTTTCTGGCTAATATTTCCCATTTTCTTCTACTTCATTAATCTCTGTTTATAGGTACATTGGACACCTAAAAGAACGGAGTCTGAAAGATCAGATGGCCAAGGACCCCACAGAGGTCATACGTAAAGCTGTTTGGCGCATGCTTCCAAGTAACAATTTGCGTGATGTGAGTACACTATTGAGTGAAACATTTTCTAATCACCTGAATCCCCAGTCTAGCTACAGATTTGAACCTGCACATAGGTTAATAGATTTACTCTTACTTGTTAGAATCGCTCATGAGCTGGCGTATGAGAATCCGGGTGCCTTATAACTTGTGGGTTTGCTCTCCTCACAAGCCGGTCTTATCAATTGAGATATACCTCTGTTTTGCAAATGATTTAGGGCTGGAAGGAAGATGGTCACTTGGCCTGGCCATTTTGTATTTTGTTGCTTATATCTTTGGTGGGAAAACTGGCTTACTTATGTATTGTTCCATTTGCATCTATCAACTTGCCTATTTGGTTATCTGTTGCTCGTCTCAGTTCCTAGATAATTTGCTGGGATAGTGTTTTAGTATTTGTTCCTTACAACAAGAACAGTGCTGAGTTTTTGTTTGTTCATGTGGTATAGGACAGAGATCGGAAGCTGAGGATATTTGAAGGTGATGAGCATCCTTTTGGGGACAAGCCACTCGAGCCATTTGTGATGCCGCCTCGTAGAGTGAGAGAGATGCGGCCGCGCGCAAGGCGAGCAATGATCCGTGCCCAGAAGAAGGCGGAGCAGGAAGAAAATGGTGGTACAGAGGCAAAAAAAGGCAAGAAGAGGACGCCCTCTCAAGTAACTGCGTAGAAGCTGATGATGTGGTTCGTCTTATCATCTGTAAGAAACAATCATAATGTAGTGCGTTGATAAGCTTGCCAAGGTTTTCTATTTATTGCGTACCAGTCATAAAACCTGTTTCTGGATCTCAGATATGATGTCACATGAAGGGAAAAACGTTTTTTCCTTGAACATGGATCTGGTTCTGGTTCTGGTTCTGGTTCTTTTCGGTTTTCTTCATTTTGATTTTGAAGCAGCGTGATTACAGGATGGTCGTTTGCTTCTCCCTTTTTTTTGTTGGGCATTTAATCTTTGAAAATGTATAAATGCATCAAGCATTATAAGACAGACAAGATTTCAGAGTGGCAGTAATAACATCATCGTATCTTTTCTTCACCAACAAGACTGCTCATCTAACAATCCTATGAAGAAACCACATACAAGACACAAGAATACCAATATGATTTTGTCGAAACAGCACTCTCGCTTTTAGTTAACTTTGGTATATTTTCTATCTTTACACAACATGTGCCATTCTTGAAGCACTGCTGCCTGAAGCGCCATGTGCTCTGTTTCCTCTGCTGTCAGCTTCGACAGTGTTCCTTTTTCCTTTTCTTTTTTCTTCTTCTCTTTCTTTTCCTTTTTTTCTTCTTCTTCTCCTTCTCCTTCATTATCTTCTTCGGCTTCCTCCTCTCTCTTTGGAGTCTTTTTCGGTTGAGCTGCCTTCAACAAAGCTATTCTCTCCATAGAGATTTTCAGTTTCTCAGCTGCTGTTGCTTTCACTTCATCCTCTGGCATATACTCAACGCCCCCGTCAGTTAGATCATCACACCATCCCTGGAGATCTGACTCTATTTGCTTTGTGATTGATGCTTCTGAGGCTCTAACCACGAACTTGCACATCATAGTGGTCGTCTCATCACCCAGATCCACGTTCCTGCTTACTTCACTAGCCCCAAAGATCATCATGCCTACAAAACCTCCATGCCACGTTTTTGCAGCATAACAAAGCTGTAATGACAACAAGTTAAAGGTTTATCAGACCTCCAATCAAGGTTTACATGTGTGAGGAGAAGCAAGAAGTTTTAGAAGAACACAGTGGAACTGACAAATTCACCTGAAAGCCTGCAACTGTGCGTATAATGTGGGAACAGACTCTGTGGAATGGCTTGGAGGATAATGATTTGAGTCCGCTTAAAAATGGTGAAGCACCATACTGTTGTGCAGCAGTCGCCATGAAACCGCTTCCTTCATACATATATGTGCCAGTGTACTCTGCAACAGCTGGCAAGCTAGGCCACAAACGGAAAAACTCAACTGGTGAGATTTTGTGGGGGAGAAGAAGCTCAGTCAATGGGATCTTGTAAGGCTGACATCTTAAGATCACAGGCTCTCCGAGTTCTGATTTTGAACCTCTCTTCTGCTTCATGATATGTGGATCCTCTTCTATGTAATCACCGTCATAATCTCCCCTAGCTCCACGGAATGGATAGTAGAGGACTTGAACCCAGAAAGCACATCTTTCAAATTGGGAGACACCGACGGTGACACTGCAATGTACAGGATCCTACAAGAGTAAAGCAGAAGATTGGTATCACAGCAAACAGACATATGAAACGGATCAATATGTAAATTTAGGAATAAAGAACTCTATATATTAGAGAACTGAAGAGATGTGCGTATATAAACATTGAAGACTGAAATCCAACCTGTGAGACAAGATTACGCAACTGCCGCACTGCTTGAGGAGAACCATCCATGAAGTATAGAGCACCAGATAATCCAACCCGTATATCCACACGATTCAATTCAAGTTCTGTCAAATTAATTATCTGAACATAAAGTATAAGACATACCAACTAATCTGTATTCAAGTAAACTGCAGGATGATACACTAGAATAAATACCAACCTTCAAGTGCAAAGTGACCCTTCCATCATTTGTATCTGCTAAATGGTAAGCTTCAATATAGCAAGGATCACTGCTTCCAGTCAAAGGATATGCTGTGGGAGGAACCTTGATAGAAGAGGACTCAACCCTTTTTGTAAGGAAGAGAGTTAATTCACCGGGCTTTGGCCTCCAAAGATCTAGAATGGCCTTGTGAATTAACCCTTCTAATTTTCTGTCTTGAGCAGCTGACGGTTCGTAAAACTGAACAGTAAGTTTATGATGACTAAACGGGTAATCTCCTCTGGTCTCACTTACTCCAGCCCACCTGGAAAACAATATGTCGAGTGAGTTCCAAACCAGAAATATAGTAAAAATTATGCACCAAGGGATTACAAGCCAAGGAGATAGCTCACCTTTTTTCAAGAAGATTTGAAACGTATTTGATCCTCTGCAATATCAAACGGGTTTGATGTTTGCTAACTGTATCTGCAGCAGCCTGGTTCCTGTAGTCTTCAAGCTCTTTGGTTAATAATTGACAAGCTCTTGCATGACGTGATCCCATCCTCTGGGCGCATAATAAGACTGCTTGAACATCTTGTAGCCTATTTGATGTAGTTGCAGCGGCATCCATGTTGAAGAGAACCTTATGTATATTTGCTATAATAATATTTAAGGGATCATCGGGGTCATCAGCCAAAAGTGGATCAAGACCTTCTAGATCAATATGTTCTGCAATTGTCCATATAAGACGGCCAAGAATTCTTGGGGTATTAACCTGCCAAATTGAGATCAACATTTAGTTCCTCTCCAGTTTAAAATTTTAAATATAGTTTTCGCACTTAAATTTTGTTTCATAAAAACTGTCGTTGATAATTGCAATGCGTATTTTCAGTTTTAACCCTATTTGCAGCTTATTAATAAAGGGGTGGACAAAATTCCTAAACCGAATCAAAATTCCCAAACCGAACCAAATTCCCAAACCCGAACCAAAATTTCCGAACCCAAACCGAATTATAATATAACCTCAATGGAATAAAAAAAATTTAACACTAATTAAACGATCCTGAACCGAACCAAACCTGAACTTTAAAACAAAATCAAATTAATCAAAATTCAATAAAATAACTAATATTTTTAACCAAACAGACAAAAAATATACAAATATATATATATATATATATATATATATATATATATTAAAATCTATAATATTAGTTAAACAAAAAAATATTTTTTTGTTAAAATCTATAATATTAGTTAACTAAAAAATTTATTTTTTGTTCAAATTCCAATGAACTAAAATATAATTCGAAACCCAAAAAATCAAACTGTTTTTAACCTAAATCAAATAAAATTTAAATCTGAATGAAACATTTTTTTTAAACTACAAAAACCTAAAATCCAAAAAATCCAAACCGAACCGAATTACCAATGCCCACCGCTATCAAAGTCTACGGGTATAATAGACGTTAAAGAAATATGTGTGAAAAAACTTAAATGACACTCATAGTAAATCGGAGGGAATAATACTTAAAAATGCATTAAAAATATAGAGATGAAAGAAACGTGACTTCCAACTTTCATCTGAAGCTTAATTACCTCTTGGAGATCCTTAACAAGCTCACGTTGCAAGTTCTGCAATCGCGTCTCATTTAAGATTTGATCCTGCGAAGCACCGTCTTTAAGCCTCTTCACTCCTCCACGGGTATCGTAGATATGGCAGAGTCTAACAAGCAATTTCAAATAGCAATCTATAGCGTACGTCCTGCCATCACAATCCCATTTTACACAAGGTCTGCAAACTTCGACAACCTCAAGGGCTGGTTCTGTCCAGTTCAGGGCACCATAACCAGTTCCATATGCTAGTGCACCAATAACTCTGCTCTCCATACCCGAGTTTCTTTGTTCAGGCAAAGGTAGAGATAACTGGAAGCAACTTTCCACAAGCATTGCCACAAGCTCTTCCCGAAATAGGCTTTTACTGGTAACACTATTGAGATCATCTTTAATCCTTGCATCTTCAAAGAGAGAAATAATATCTGTCCCAGGCAGAGGCTTCTGGCCTCTTCGGGCACTTTCTCTGGCAAATAGGTGAACACATAGAGCCGTCCGGCAGATACAGGCCAATGCGTGCATCCTGTCTGATTCTGCTCGTAAGTTCCTCACCATAAGCAGTAGTCTTCTAAACAAAGAGACCTTCATAAAAGTTCAAAATGGAATCATGGGCCACAGCTTCAATACAATTGCACACAACCAATCGATAACTTAAATAAAGATAGAAAGAAGTAAAGAAATCATATACCTGCATATGCAGATCAAGCAAGTGCAGGTTCGTAACCACCGCCCTGACTATACTCTCTCTAGCAGAAGAGAACTCTTGGCGGTCCCAGAGTGTTAAAATTGCAATAATTGATTGTGAAGCCCACTCTGGCTTCCCTCCGGCAACATCTGCCAGGTACAACATGTTAATGCCAACTTCAAAAATCAAAGCTGGATCCAAGGACGAAGCCAAGAATGGCGCCAAATGGATAACCAAATCGGAGACGCCAACCAACTTCTCCGCGTTGGAGTCCACAACCTTGGCATTAGCTGCAGCACCAGAGGAGGACTTGGAAAGCTGTCTTATCATTTCCACACTACCCGAAGCTACAGCCTTGACAGCAAAGACAAGAGGGAAAACAGTGGCTCTGAAGGTTTCGACAGGGAGGACTAACGACCTAGCCATCAAAGCACTCCTCTTTCTCCATACAATGTCAACCATAGAAGACACCCACTTGGACCTGATGGCAAGGGAATTCTCGCTGTCAACGAGTTTGTCGCCAGCAAGACGGCTCATCCGCTTCGAGTCGAACTCCTGGAACAATCTACCTACGGACTCGAACGCAACCTTGGAGACGGCGTCGGATTTGTCGAGCATGTTCTGGCCGATCCGAGCCCACCAGTTAGAGACCTTGTCAAGAAGACCCACATTATTCTCGCACAATGTAACGAGATCGTCGCGGGCCAGGATGCAGCCAAGTGTCTCGGTAATGGAAAAACGGAGGTTGTCAGATGGGGAATCGAAGCATGAAGCAATCTCACTGCTGCAATCATATATCAGTTTCGGAAGCGAGAAGGACGGAAGAGCCGCAAGGATGGAGACTGCTGCGGCGGTGACGTCAGGGTCCGGGAAATGAAGATCCGTTTTGACACCTGAACAAACAGTGTCCCAAAGATCCGGAGTCAGGCGGGTAGATCGGATAAGATCGAATGCGAGTTTCTTACAAACAGCGGATGCCGGAGAAGCCACAATCTCCTCCACTGCAGACTTAGCAATGACCGAGATATCACGTCCGGCGGCGGATTGCTGCAACGCCTGAAGAAGCGCTGATGATTGGCGAAGCGCGTCATTAGAGCGAAGGTCCGCCTGGATCTGAGCGAAAAGTATGTCCATTTCCGGATCGAATTAACCAAGGCGACGAAGATGAGCTAGCTTTGCTGTATTGAATATCTATAATGGTAAAACAGCGCGTTGTTGTGTTTTGAGCTTTCACAGCGTGCCGTTTGTGTTATAAGCCCAATGACTATTACGCTCATTAGCCCATGACACTTGTTCACAACCCAAATACTGCAAACGGGACGTGGTGCGACACAAACGCTACATCGAGGGTGGAGAAAGGTTTTGCGTTTTGTTTCTCTCTGTACTTCTCGGTAGTCGTAGTCTTCGTCGTTTGTTTAGGGTTTTTTACTGTATCTTCCTCTACATCAAACTCTAAGGTTAGTCGGTTTGTTCGTTTTGTCCTCTTTTTTATTTATTTTTTGCAAATTGAGTGTTTGTTTCCTTTTGTTGTTGAGCAAATTCTTGTGTTTGACACACTGACTATATGATTAATTTGTCATTTCTTCCTCTTTACTTGCAGGGAGTGAAATGGAGGACGAGGATGTTGATTGTGAGCACCCTAGACCTCACATCTCATCAATCAGGACAGGGAAGGCCGGAAGGGTATGGCTTAAGGGAACTCCTGTGGCATCGTTTCTTTATCTTGTTATATTATATCAGTCGTTTTCTCTATGGTTCTTTGGCAGATTTTTGATAGTTGCAGTTCTTATACGTTCTCACCCTTAGAACCATTTTAGTACCCGCTTGTATAGGCCTGTAATTATCATCAGGCGCCATTCTGACTTGGTGATATCCAGCTCTTAAATCGATCTTAGAATAAACTTGTGAACCTCCCAACTCATCCAATAAGTCTTCAATAAGTGGAATAGAAAATCTGTCCTTTTACCGTTAGCTTGTTTAACCTCCTATAATCCACTCATAGTCTCTAACTACCATCTCCTTTTTTAAGAAGCACCACCGGAGACGCATAATCCACACATAGTCTCCAACTACCATTTTTTTTAAGAAGCACCGCCAGAGACGCTTAAGGCCTCCAACTGTGTTGAGTTGTACCCTTGTCTAATATCTCCTGAACTATCCCTTCTATCTCATTCGTTTGATACGTAGCATAGCGATACGATCTTTGATTCACTGGATTAGAACCCTCCAAAAAGGGAATACGATGATCGTCCTTTTCCCAGAATGAAGGCAGCCGAGTTGTTTCCACGAAAATGTCTGCATATTACTGCAACAACACTTCCAACTCTGGTCCTCTCACCCTTATACGTACTCTCACCCTTAGAACCATTTTAGTACCCTCTTGTATAGATTTGTCATTGGTCCTCTCACCCTTATACGTACTATTCCTTGGAGTGCTCTAACCTATGTTTACTCCTCTTTTGGTGCATGCGACTGATTAAGTTCTAGTAGCTTGGAGAGTGGGCCTGATGATCGTAAAACTACAAGATTATTGAGTTCACCGAAGGGAAATATCAGTGGTAAATATATGCCTGTGCAAAGGTCTTAGATATCTAACCTTAATTTGGATATGGGTGAAGTGAACAATCATGCGTGAAACCTGAACAATTTGACAGTTGATGTCGTTGGTAACGTTACAATCCCTGACAAATGACACGATTTATTCTGATTGGTTATTTTCTTTTCGTTTTCCTTTCCTTGGCTGATACAGGGGCCTGAAAGCCTGGATTCGAAATCTCCCTTGGATGGAACGACAAGCACTTCCCCAAGAAGAAACGCTTTAAAATTTGGTGCAAAAAGATGTGAAGTTTTTGTTGCTTTTGATTTGTGACCCTTCGTTTGCTTATTCCGTCAGTGGATTGGATCACCTGGAAGATCCATCCAAAGAGAAGCTAAGTTCTTTTGAGAGGGCAGATGTTCATCAAGATGGTAAGAATGTACGATGGAAGTGTGACAGAAAAATGTCTGTGTTCTAAAGCCTTACAGGGCTGCTTTACTGAAGAATCAATTTGCGGAATTAATCTTGAAAGGTCGAGAGGAAACTTTTAATCAGGTTAGCTTGTTTATGGAGTTGTGGCCTACTGTTCTTGTGATCTTCTTTTTTTTTAATTTCTTGATAAATTATGTCTGAGATCAGAATGAGAATCGAACCTCAGAGAAACTGCGACGTCAGAGGGAATATTTAGACTTGCAAAAGAAGAAAGGTATTCATGAATTGCTAGTTTTTTGAAGGTTGTGAAAAAGATACATACAGTCTGACCTCGAACTTTACATTGTTGGTCAGAAAAAGCACGGTTACAGGCTGAAGCCAAGGAAGCTGAAGAAGGTCCTGAGGCAGAAGATGCAAGTGAGGCTAAGAGGAAGCTGGAACTTGAGAGAGAAGCAGCTCGCCAGGCATTGCTTGAGATGGAGAACGTAGAAATAAATGAGAACACAAGGCTCCTCAAGAGCTTGGAACTGCTGAAAACTGTTAAAACGAAGCATTTGACAAATATAACAGAGTAAGGGTTGGGTGTATTAGAGTTTGGGGGCAGCAATCCTCTATAGCAGCTGGGGTTATTTATGAAACACGATGAGGATGAAGACAAAGCTGACCTGAATGCTTTTCGAGATCCTGGCAATGAAGTGGAAGAAGGAGAGAAATCGATTGGGATTCTTTCTGTACTTGCATTAGAGGTGTTATATTCAAATTGAACAGATGCAATGGTTGGTTGAATGAAGCAATGACGAAGTCGGACAGACTGACCAAAGGAGGACAAAGAGGATGTATGTCTAGGGAATTGTCTGTGGCAATCTCGTGTTTTTTCTTGTTATATTGCAAGAATTACTGATATTCGCAGGTACAATGAAAGCAAGATGAGATACAAGCAAGGTATGTCAAAAAAGGCGAGGACTTTTAATTGACGATGCGTTCCGTCGTCAGCAAGCGGTGGCCGACAAGGCCCTTTTCCCTAAGGGAAGCGAAGAGGACTGGTTTCTGCTCCCACATCGAACTTTTAGTCTTTTTTTATATGAGACGACAAAAGATCAACTAATAACGTATTACTTTTTAGGGACCTTGGATTTTTCCAATCACCTTCTTCCTAGTTCCTACTTTGTATATGCTTCTTTCTATTTTGATTTTTCCAAATTGTCTAGAAATATTTTTATTAATGTAACATATTTATTCTTTGGATGAATTCTGTATGACTAAAAATAATCGAGGGATAATATAACAAGCACCCACAAAAATTACAAATTAAAAAAAAATGTTAATACATGTTGTTAACTCTGTAATAAAGGGCTAGCAGATTCGAGGTTCTCACCGCCCAGCTTCCCGGCTAGGCCTGAATTATAATTTTTCTTGTTTCTTCACGCCGGGATTATAGTTTTAATTTCGAAACTTTCTCTCTTTCCAAGTATTAGGGCAGATTACACAGTGATGTTAACCCGATTCAACTTAACCGATTCAATTATAAACTTAACAAATCGTAATTCTTTCTTTACGACAAATATGTTTACTGATAAAATCCTAGATCAAGATTAAGATATAAAAACACGACAAGTAATAATCAAAGCAACGACGAGCAATAATGGAAGCAACAGAAGGGAGATAATGACGCAAACTTTGCTTTACCTTTCTTTCTTTTGAAGATATTGAACCCCACAGGAGTTGGTATGCACCTAGAAAATAGTGATGCAATATCAATAATTTTAGGTCCCTCGTAAACAATAAGTCTGATAGTTCAAATGGAACAGGAACACCTCTAGAATCTTTAAGAACCGACCAAGGATATGTATTACTACACTTGGTGGACATATCATTGGTTACACAATAGCAAAGAGTTTTAGCTCATGGAAGCAGAGATATGCAGCAAGAAACAGAACTTATAATGCAGCAGACTCTGAAATGTAAAAGAAACTGAACCAACTTACTTAATTAGAGCAAGCGTAGTAGGCCCAAAGTACGAAGCGCAAAAGAGCACAGAGAGAGACATAGAGTGAAACATCTTGCCTAAAAAAAGAGATTAATGGGAAGTCAGTTCTTGGCCTTGATGGAGTTGTTGTCCTTA
The DNA here is from genome assembly GCA_018901935.1 of Pugionium cornutum. NCBI lineage: Eukaryota > Viridiplantae > Streptophyta > Magnoliopsida > Brassicales > Brassicaceae > Pugionium > Pugionium cornutum. Next base: position 14,925,114 of record CM032161.1, read on the forward strand.
ATATTGGCTCGTGTGTCGAGCTTTACAAAACGTTTGAGATCATCATAAGGAAGAGTCTCGACGTTCTTCCTTCGAAGTTCACTAAGCGCTGGCCGCTTATCAAGCAGATGCCAGAGCCAAAGTGGGTAGTCAGAATCAGGCAAGATCTTGGGATCGGTTCCATCTCTGAGAGTATTAGCACCAACGACGGTTGTGGATTTGATCTCTTTGCTTAAGCTCGATCCTTTTGGAGCAGCGCTAGCTGCTCCTCCTTTCCCACCCTTCTTCGCTTTACTAGCTGCTGCAGCAAACGTTCTCCGGACTACACCATTGGATCGGGTTGTAATCAATCCAATACGCTTCATTTCTACACAAAAGTTTATGTCAATTAAAACTACTATCTCTCTCCTACTTTGTGTACATACGAAATTAGGGTTTTGTTCCCGAGGAAAATCCACACAAATCTAGTTAAAAACTTTATACAAGACCGAGAAAACAAAAGGGTTTATCAATCGACACACCCTGGAGGAACCTTACTTGGGAGTGTCAGACGGAGAGAGAGAGAGAGCAAGAGAGAGATAGAACCGCGGCGAGGATGAGCTACTAAGACCAACAAACGCTTTTTCTTGTTCTTTGTTAATAACCGCCTTCGAAAGTTTCTAGGGTTGGGCCAAAACAATGACGAACAGTAAACACGTTTATTGTATATCTTCGTTATTATTTTGACCACTACATTTATTTTTCTTCGGTAAAAGGACTAAAAAGCTCTCCCACAACGCATGAAATTTGCATTTCCCATGGGTTGCAAATGCAAAGATGAATCCATGAGGCCCGGTCCATATGTTTAGAGCATATTGACCTTCTATGTTAATGATAAAAATAACATATAACAAATTATTATTTGTTTACTTTCTACCATTAGTTGCAATGGTTATTATCACATTATGCGTCTGTCATTTTTTATTGCTGATTAAATTAGAATTAAAATTTTACGATTAACCGATAATAACAAACAAATTAGCAACATCATTACAACTATAACTATAATTTTAACCAAAACTAACAAACAATTATACTTTGCGCTCTGGAAACTGAACCCAAATTTAAGTCTTATCACAATGAAAAAAGTTGAATTCAAAATTTAGACTAACTAAGAAATGGGGTTCGAGGATTAAGTGGATTGTCGGTCTAACAAATTGTCAACACATACAACTATTCATAATTGATACAATATTAATCGTTTGAAAACTTTGAATGAATGAATTAAAATATCTATACAAATGATATGATGACAAGTGAGAAAGTACGGTTTTGAAAGAGATTAGAGAACATGAAAGAAAGGAAAAACGTCATAGTCCTTGGATTATAGCGGGGTACAAACGTTTATTTCAATCAAATATTTTCAAACAACGTTTCTTATATATATGCCTTCTGCTCGCTTTGCACAAAAAATTATTGATAAATAAAATGTGCAACTCTGAATTATTTTTGGAAAAATATGATTAGTTTTTTTTTGTCATCTAGACATATCCAATGTGATATCTTAATTATATTCTAGATATAAACACTTATTAAATTACATCTTAAAACAGTATATATATAGGTATATTATATCAATTTATAGCGTAAATTAGTAAATAGAATATGGGTTGAAATATCTCTTTTGTTATTTCACATATGTCAACTTTGATTTCATTTTCCGTCATAAAAGACTGTTAAAACTATGATACCAATTTAGGTTATAAAGATTTTTATATATTATTTTTAAAAAGTAATATAAAATCAAATATTATGTAAATCAAATATTAATGTAATTCTTGAATAACTTTTGATGGTTAAATGATTTTTTGACATTAGGTAAAACACATCCATTACAATTTAGTTATAAGATCTTATACGTATCTTCAAATTAGAATGGAATAAAAATGTTAATGTATGAAAAAACGAAAATTCTCCAGTGAACTTGTTTTGCAAGAGAAATGGTGAATTTCGAGAAAAATATACGAAAAGACTCAAACTATCTAATTTTCATGTTGACAACTAACCATATGTCTAATTCGTTAATCACACGGATGTGATCAATTAAGTCGGTAATAAGCCGAGAACAATAACGATACGTATCAGCCTGATGCATACCACTATGCATATCAGTTGGATTGTTAAGTGATTTTGTAATTGAAATGATAACAAATGTTCTATCGGTGAAAAAGTAAATTACTATAAAATATCTATTTATGATGTATGATAGAGTGATAATATCAGTTAATAAAATATATATAGATATAGTATATTTTATTTGATATAACATGAATTTTGATTTCCAGATATAATAATATAAAACAATATCTTAAAATAGCATTTTATTATGATTTTCTTTTAATTTTACTATATTAAAACTAAAATTGAAAAAGTAACATAAATATTTATGTGAAAACATTTATTTATCCAAAATAATTATAAATTAAATTAAATTAATATATTTGGGTTATTTTTCTAATTTAGGATGAAAAAACTTAAATAGTGTTATTTTAGATAATTGTCCATAAAATTGTAATTATTTTATTAAAATAAAATATAAAATCTATTAAATATATTAAAATACATTAAAATAAATTAAAATCAATTCTTGCCTCAGCATAATATCATATAGTACAATATTTACTAATTTGAATATTTTAAACTTTATCAAATTTAAAGTATTTATAATACACAATTATATTTTTGGTCTAAGTATTACTCAACTAAATAATTAGATTAATTTAAATATAAATTTTAAATTTCATACACCAATTAAAATCAAATTTATGGATTCTCATAATTTTGAATATTTTATTAATATTATTAATTAAAAATATTTTTAAAATGATTCAATTTTTTGTTAATGAAGTCATTAAAATTTTTGAAGCAAAACCTGTTTTGTAAAATTTAGTGAATTGTTTATAAACAATAGCTGAAAAATATATTTTGAGAAGTATAATTTATTTTGTAAAATCAGTGTCTAAATGTTTCAATTATTTATAGAATAATAATAGTACTTATTTTGTAAATATAATTTTAAAATGTAATTAAATTATAATGTATATATCTAATGAAAGATATTGTATAAATATTTCTTACTAATTTTGTATAATTTCATTTGATTAATTAGTTTAGTGAAATTTTAATATTTCATTATATAATAATATAATATATAAAACTAAATTATCTTAAAAAATGTATTTTGATTTATTAGAATCGATCGGTTGGTAAAAAATGTGGCTAAGTGTAATAGAAAAAGCAGTAAATGAATGTTAATTTGGCAAGTGGCAAGTGGCAAGTCAATAGAACTATAGAAGACGTGTTGGGAAAGAGGCATAGAATCTTTTGAATAATAAAAATATCAATAATAAAATGAGTTAGTAGCAGTTCGTGGTCACCACTACGACCTAACCATTGATTGATCGGGTTATACAAGTTAACAACGACCCCATGGATCAATCGTTGACTTTTCTTTCCTTGTTTTGAAATTCGAAATCGAGCGATGGAGATGCGGTGGGTTTTGATCGCGACGATTGTGGCTGTGGCAATGGCAATGACAATGGCAATGGCGGATGAATCGGGTCAAAGGGCACCGTATCGGATCCACACGCTGTTCTCGGTGGAATGCCAGAACTACTTCGATTGGCAGACGGTTGGTTTGATGCACAGCTTCAAGAAATCCAGACAACCCGGTCCGATAACCCGGTTATTGAGCTGCACCGATGAGGAGAAGAAGAATTACAGAGGCATGAACCTCGCCCCCACTTTCCATGTCCCCTCTTGGAGCAGACATCCTAAGACTGGTGACTGGTATTTTAACAAATTTCCACTTTTTCCTTCATCTTTTTTGAAAAGAAAGCTTTTGCAATATTTGTTGCCTAATATTGGTAGGTACCCAGCCATTAACAAACCAGTTGGAGTTCTTCACTGGCTTCAACACAGTGAAGATGCCAACAATGTGGATTGGGTCGTTATTCTTGATGCTGACATGATCCTTCGAGGTCCTATCATTCCATGGGAACTCGGTGCTGAGAAGGGAAGACCTTTCGCTGCCCATTACGGGTACTTTTTCTTCTTCTTCTTATTCTTCTTCTTCTTCTTCAAATCTTTAGCTTTTTCCCCTTGTTTCTCACACCTTTTTTTTATCTCTATGATAATAGCTACTTGGTTGGCTGCGATAACATCCTTGTGCATTTGCACACAAAGCATCCAGAACTCTGTGACAAAGTTGGCGGTCTTCTCGCTATGCATATTGATGATCTTCGTCTCTTGGCCCCTCTTTGGCTATCAAAGACGGAAGACGTTCGCCAAGATACTGCTCACTGGGCCACCAATATTACTGGAGATGTCTACGGTAAAGGTTGGATCAGTGAGATGTATGGTTACTCCTTCGGTGCTGCACAAGTAATTAATCACAACACCTTTTTCTCTTACAGTCACACTCTTTTTGCTTTCAACTATTGTATCTTTCTATTTCACTTTTCATCCACAGGCAGGACTTAAGCACAAGATTAACGACGACTTGATGATATATCCCGGCTATGTTCCACGTGAGGGTGTTGAGCCTCTTCTTTTGCATTACGGTTTGCCTTTTTCCATCGGCAACTGGTCTTTCACTAAACTGGACCACCACGAAGACAATATAGTCTATGACTGCAACCGGCTCTTCCCCGAGCCTCCATATCCCAGAGAGGTAACCTGAACAAGTTCTCAACTCCACTTCATGTCTTTCTGATGGATGCAGTTACTGAGAACTCGATTTTCATTGAATAGGTGAAAATGATGGAACCTGATCAGTACAGGCGAAGAGGTCTATTTCTGAGTCTGGAATGTATGAATACATTGAACGAGGGACTCATACTGCATCACACGGAAAATGGATGCCCGAAACCAAAGTGGTCCAAATACTTGAGTTTTCTTAAGAGCAAAACTTTCCTGGAATTAACAAAGCCTAAACTGCTTGCTCCAGGAAGTGTACATATCTTGCCAGACCAACACAAGCCTTTACCCGTTGTTGAATTCAGTGGAGCTTATCCAAAAATCCACACACTGTTTTCCACTGAGTGCACAACTTATTTCGATTGGCAAACAGTTGGGTTCATGCACAGTTTCAGGTTGAGTGGTCAACCCGGAAATATCACTCGGCTTCTCAGTTGCACAGATGAAGATCTTAAAAAATATAAAGGTCATGACTTGGCCCCGACGCATTATGTTCCTTCGATGAGCAGACATCCTCTCACAGGCGATTGGTAAGATTAGCAGTTAAAATCTTGGGTTTTGAAGGTATAATCATTTGATCATCATCTGATTTTGTTATGTTCTTGACTGAATCAGGTACCCGGCAATTAACAAACCAGCAGCGGTTGTCCATTGGCTTCACCACACGAACACTGATGCAGAGTACATAGTAATTCTTGATGCTGACATGGTCCTCCGAGGACCCATCACTCCTTGGGAGTTTAAGGCAGCTCGAGGCCGACCAGTTTCAACTCCTTACGAGTAAACATTTGGAAAAACTACAAATTTCTTTTTCTATCTTCTCCAATTTCTAGATGGTGCAGAAACCCTTTTTAATTGTCTGTCACTTTCCTTTGATTAGCTATCTTATTGGATGTGACAACGACCTTGCAAGACTTCACACACGTAATCCCGAGGCTTGTGATAAAGTTGGTGGAGTCATTATAATGCACATAGAGGATCTCCAGAAATTTGCAATGTACTGGTTGCTTAAAACCCAGGAGGTGCGAGCAGACAAAGAACACTACGGGAAGGAGTTAACTGGGGATATATATGAGTCCGGTTGGATCAGCGAAATGTACGGTTATTCATTCGGTGCTGCAGAGGTAAAACATATCAAACTCTTTAACCGTCTGATCTATTAATCTATAATTGGATTTGAGACTATGGTCTATATACTTGTATATTAACATTGCAGCTGAATTTGCGGCATATCATAAACAAAGACATATTGATTTACCCTGGGTATGTCCCTGAACCGGGTGTTGACTATCGAGTTTTCCATTATGGCCTTGAGTTCAAAGTCGGGAATTGGAGCTTCGACAAAGCGAATTGGAGGAACACTGATCTGATTAACAAATGCTGGGCCAAGTTTCCGGACCCGCCTAGTCCTTCGACAGTCCATCAAACAGACAATGATCTACGACAAAGAGACCTTCTCAGCATTGAATGTGGGCAGAAGTTAAACGAGGCTTTGTTTCTGCATCACAAGAAAAGGAATTGCCCCGAACCTGGATCTGAATCGGCCAAGAAGATGTCAGATTCGAGAAAAGTTGGTAACTTTGAAACAAAACAAGCCCAAGAAAGCAATAATTTGAAAGAGTCGGCTGTTTTCTCCGAGTCTGAAGGGAGATTCAGTACGTTGAAGGTATGGGTGATTGCTCTGTGGTTGATCTCTGGTGTAGGGTTCTTGGTAGTGATGCTTTTGGTGTTCTCGACTCGTAAAATCAGAGGAACATCAAGAGGGAAAGGTTACAGAAACAAGAGACGAACTTTGTACTCAAACACAGGTTTCTTGGACACGAATGATCGAGATAGGTATGTTCGTAAAACAGAAACCTGAAAAAGAAGAAGGGTCGTTGATTCAAGGGTTTGTAGATACAATTAAACCAAAAAAGGTGAGACATTTTGCTTGAACATCTGGGATTTTCCCCAGTCTATAGGTTTCTTCTTTGTATTATTAAGGATTCGTTTCTCTCTTTGGCATTAAAGATTCTTAGATTCGTAGTCTGTTTTTCAAAACACCTAAAGATTCCCATTGATTGGCCGAAGTAGATCAAAGTGTAACTAAATCTCAATCGCTTACCGCAAACTCACATGAAACGAAAATACTCTAGAAATTCTTAAAAAAAACAAAAATTACTACGACAGCCGTATCTCTGGGTTGGTTGATAACATGTAATTAACAATCAATCTCACAGTAATGCCAATGCAGTTAATTAACAAAACCTAAGATTCTGGTTTGTAACATGATTGCCTTGTCTTGAGAGGCTATATTCCAACCAGAGGAAGAGAGCTCGCAAGTTGTTTCTCTGCATTGCTACATTAACGGGGTCTACAAAAGACGACATACATATAATATATATATATATATATATAAATTAGACACGAAACAATGGATACATTTGATCATTACTGAAAGGGAGCTTACTTTCTTAGTCTGGTTTGTAGATTTAGGTCTTTGTTTGTAGAAGTTTGGAAGTGGCTTGGCCTTGAAGCATAGCCTTTGCTGCATTTTGCTCTTGTCTTTCTCCACATTTCTCTCCTCCACTGTTGATTGCGGTTGCAGATTCTGTGATTCCATGTCTTTGAATTTCTCCTCTAGCTTCTGAAACATCGAGAAACAGTTAACTGGTGTTACAAACAAGTGATAAGATAAACAAAATTTTTCTCTCTTGAATTGAATCTCTTAAGCTCTTCTTGCCTTTTTTCTTTTCTCAGATCTCTCCTCTATTCTTAAACCAAACGGTGTAAAACAGCTCGAAGTCCTGTTTTTCCAATAAACAAGTTCCCACATGGTTAAAAAGACACCATACGTTCAAATTGAGCAAACTTTTGATTAAGATCGGCTGTTACTCTGTAGGGAGGAAATTCCATTTTCCTCGAGTTGTCTTGGCAGAAGAATCAGGAGATATTTTCGCTCTGCACTTACTGTAACACCTGAGACCATAGTAGTTTACTTCTCTAACCACACATTAAATAGCTTTAAGAGTCTTGAACAGTGTTTACCTTGTATTACTCGAAGAGTCCTTAACAATGCGCTTTGCAGAGAACTGCAGTCACAAGAGCATAAATTTAATTAAGCCCTTGATTTCAATAGCAAATGAGTGAAGAAGAAGTCTTTGAAGAATGCAAGTACCGTGTTTGACGGTGTCCGGAGAGGAGTTTTGCAGTCTTTGGATGGCTTAGAGGAAGCTCTTGACCCATCAAGCTTCTTTATGATTGAAACTAACCTATTGAACTCTTTTGCAGGTGTGAAAGTGTAAGAGTTGCTCTTGTTCCTGGGCTTTTGGCTTGGAGTGTTCGGTGTCAAATCGCAATTGGTCACTCGTGGTTTGGTACTGCTCTTTGGTGGAGCATCCTGGGATTTCTTCTGCACAAGAAAGAAGCAACAGATCAAGAACTAAAAAAAATCCACAGAGATAGAAAAATCCATGATCGTGAATTAAAAACTTACCTTTAGCCGTGTAGGCGTCTTCTCAGTGTAGTCTGATTCCACCTTGCCATGGTTCTCTTTCTCATCAGATTCTCTATTACCAAACCTGGTTACTTTTTCTGCAAGTAATTTCAGTTGAGCATCTGAAAATCCTCTTGGAATTTCAAGATCCGATTTTGATACAAATCCATCTTCTTGATCCGGACGTTTATCCGGTTGGGGTTTAGGGTTTTGCAGTTCAAGCAAGACTGCCTCTTCTGCAGCAGCTTTTCTTGCAGCTGCGAGTTTCTTGTAGTGAGCTTCAAAGAAAGCTTTCTTCTGAGCCACAGATCCTGGCCTTGAGTATCTCTCTGCCTCCGCCACATAGTGGTTCTGTGTCGAGAAAGCTGACCATTTTCCCCAGTCAAGTTTCTCAGACATGAATCTCCCGAAGGACACAGACTGTCCTAAAGCAGTAATAGAATCTCCCTAGACCCAGGAAACAAAGAGAATAGTCGTGAGATTAACAGAGAGCTTTGTAAAAATAATTCACTTTTTTCTTCATCACAACACAGTAAAATATCCGAACATTAAGGACATGGAAAATGCGCTAACAGAACCTCTGGAGCTGAATATGAGAATGGCTGCATGAGACAAACTGATTCTCCCAGATCTTCGGAACAAGATTTAATTTTACAGACAGAATCAGATTGAGTTGAATTCCAGAGAACCACAATTTGCATTAAAAATCTTTATATTGTCGTAAATAAAAAGAGAAAAGAAAAGTAGGAGTGGGGGGTTTTGGTCCGTTGAAGTTGGGTTCTTTTAGAGTTTAAATTTTGAATTCAAAAAATTTGCACGTTCAGGGCTTCTGTCTGTTTCTTCCGTCGATGAAAAAGCTTAACACTACTTTATGGGTTTCACTCTTAATAAAGTATTACCACGTAGCAGAAAAGTGGTCCACAAAAACAGTCCAAATTGTTATCCAAAAAAAAAAAAGAAATAGTTCAAATTTGATCGGGGAGTCTTCTTAGAAAACAAGTATTCTAATTTATACAAACAAATTGCAGATATATAGTCAAGATCACACTTTTCCACTAACTTCTTAAATTCAGACATGTAACAGATTCAAGTTATGCACCCAGCTGTTTTATAAACATATTTCACAATTCATAATTATATACACAAGAGGCATTCTATAAACATAAATCATAATTTCTTATCACTGTAATAAATTAACTACAAGTCTACAACATCTATACCTATATTCTATATATATATATATATTAATTGAAAATGATTTTCACAAAGTAACTTTATGTTGACGTGTGATTTACAAGTGTATCACGATGATGTGTCACAATATTAGAACATTTTAAAATAAATATTATTTAAGACATAATTTACTAGACTATTTACGAAAATTACCATTACACAGTATATTATATGTAAATCTATAATATTTCGAAATACAATGTATTTTATTATAAAATGTAAATATAATATAAAACAAAATATAAATTTTGAAAAATTAGTCAAACAAAATATAAAACAAAAGTTTAGTTTAATTGAATATTTATCATATGTATAATTTTATCCAAAATAGATACAATTTAAATCCATTTGTATAATCCGATTTATTATCTATTTCATTTTTGTATTCAATATTAAAAATTTTTTTAAAAATTATTTTAAATATGAGATAAATTATATATATCTGATTTAAATTAACAAAATAAATAATTAATTATTATCTGTAAATATTTTTTCTCACGTATTGCGTGATCCAAATCTAGTACTATAATATTTGGCCACAACCCTAAGACATATGTATTACCTATTAGGCTCTTATTACAACGTATTCAGATAACTATATATAATAATATTAACCTTAGATAATCTTACTCAAGTCATATATATATTTTATTCCAAAATTATAGGACAGAAATAGGCCGCTTATGCGATTTCCAACGATCCGCTCACTACTAAAACTATTCATTCACTTTTCAGATACATGGATCATGACGACACAAGCCATTTAAACATTCCTTTTAAGTTACTAATTGCTTATATTTCTCTAAATCCTTCATCACATACAGAGACAAGTTGATTAGTAGAAATACCATTACAAATTTTAGGTAAAAAATCAGAAGAAGCATAAATTTGAAAATTGTTTTGTTTCTTGGAAGAGCAAAGCAAAGGGAGAGAAAAACATCAGTAGCTCTAAAGTCTCTTAAAAATTAATGTTTTGAAAGCAAAAGTGATAGTTGAGGACATTATTATTAATAAAAAAAATAAGATTGCTTCTTATCATTAGTTTTTTTTAATGAATACCATGGCATAGGTGCATGGAGATCCTCATATTTGTTGTCTAGACTCTGACATCATTCAAAATATTTCTCTATTAATTGGAACCCAAATAACCTCGCAAGGACTTTTACCATCGCTTCCTCCTTGACTCTCTGTACATTTGCACAAAAATCAGATGGCTCGTCTTGTAACATGTTTAGGTCAGATACGAGCAAGCAGCACTGTCTTCCTCCTCAATACATATACATCCAAGTGAAACCTTCAAGATTTATATTAGATTATACATGGTTTTGAATTTGTATGAATGGACGACTTTACAAGTAATTAAATAAATTGTAACCTTTCTCTTGGTCAAACCATCCTGAAATGGAGTGACGATGTTGTTTTTCAAGTAAATTAATCTTCTTCATGTTATCGATGTGACTGCTAACTTTCAGACCGAGTGTATCACTTTCAAGGACTCTGACCTCTGACCTCTTCTGCTTCTCTGCAAAATCCAGCCTTTTAATGTTTCAGTAAAAGAAACAAACAATATCGGGGAAGTGATACGTACACTCTGTTTGAAACACATGAATGCACTCGGTGCACTCGATCTCATTGGATAATGGGTATATATATATCCCAGCAGTCTCAGGAAGCACGAACCTTTGTGCAATAATGTGTAGGAGACGGATCAAGAGATGATCACTGAGTGCCTTCAGAAAACCATTTGTTGGAATGTTGACTTCCCATTCGTTAATCTCAGCCAACCCCTAGTTTCCTTTATTTTGGCTCGAACCATCAAAGTCTGAAGCTTTTACTCATCCATCTCTTTTTCCTCCATAACTAACCTAACATAGCAACGATTTCTTGCAGAACAATGTCATGTTCCTCAGCTCTAAACCCTTTTCTCCCCTTGCTTCCTCGGGCTTTCAGCATCCTTCATTTGCTTCGATTCCCACATGCTCTCGATTCTCGTCCAAAAAAGCATTCAATTCTGCCATAAAAATTTATGATGATAAACTCTATTTATGATAAGTTTGTAGTGAATGATTCAAATATATATAAGTAATAAAAAGGGTTTAAATTCATATTTTTTAGTATTTGTATATGTGAAACTAAAATCATAAATAAATGCAACTCGTGATATACTAGACATGGCTAACTTGGGCGGATATATATTTTCTGTTCTCATCCATTGGTTTTAACTTGAAATTAAAATCGAATATACAAAGAAACGATCACACATCAAATTTGTTGTTGCTAAGAATGATGACACTTTGAGTAATTGATATTTAAAGAACGTGAGCTAATCTGTTTATTGTCAATTGTTTTTTTTTTTAAATTTAAAAGTCAATAATTTAATATGCTATCAAAATTCGATCACATATTACTAATATGGATCAAAACTGATTTAATCCATCAAAATATTATTATAAAAAATATATTTTTCCTATTTTAACATTTTTGTTGTAATTTAAAGGTTCAAATTTCAGAAAAAAATTATTATCCTCCTCCTCTGCTAACTAAGGTGAGATATTATTAGAAAATGAGATATTCTTTTAATTTATACTCATAATTCATAAATAGGCTTGAAATTCTTATAAGCAATCACAGCAATAAAAGGGTCCGGCCTAGGAGCTAAACCAAGGAAACCCAAAAACCAATTAAAACCCGGTTTATCAAGTCCAGGCTGTTGCCGGATGATCTCCGGCTGAGTAAACCCTTCAATAGACTGAAAGTACTGAACCACCAACTGGACTCGACCGTACTCGGTTCCATCTCGCCAAACCGTAATGGCTTTCTCATAAAACATCCGATTGCTAAAACTCACTATGAACACACCTCCCGGTTTCAACACTCTAAACACTTCTGCAAACACCTGCGAATTAAATTGAGATTCGGTTTAGGACTTTTGACATATACCGATATTGGTTTCCTTCACGTTACCTTTTCCGGTTGTTGTAGATATTGTATACCGACAGCACATAAAACCGCATCGAAATACTTGTCTTCGGATTCAAATTTCTGATCTTCGTTAAGATCCTTAACGAAAAAGTAATCGAGTCTAGAGTTTCTTGCAAGCTCCTGTGCGTTCAGACCGTGCCCCACTACTTTCTCGTACTTCACTTCTTCTGGTAGATGGCTTACCCATGAGCTCATCATATCTAGTACAATCGAACCAGGTTTCAATCCGTTTCTGTATAGAGTGGTTAACGAGGATATGAACCGATCGTCTACGTGGTTCACGAACCGTGGGTATGAATAGAATTCACGGTCAGGATCGACGTTTAGTTTGGTCCGACCTTCGTTGTTGAGCACTAACCGCTGGATCTTACCGGCCGAAGATGATGGTCGCGGATCGGTTTCATTGGTTTGGTTCGAAATATTATTGATTCTTGGGTGGAGAATTCTGGGTTTCAGTTGAATTGGAGAGTGATGCAGGCTGAATCGAAGAGATTCCATAAGTCTCTCTTTCTTCAGAGAAACTTTGGCTTTAACAAACAAAACTAATTTCGATAGAATCTAGAAAGTGACAACCTTAAGAAGAATAAGAAAGGAACGGATAAGTGATGAGTGGTGAATATTTCTGCTGTGATCCAGACTTTATTTGATTTTTGCTTCCCTGCCCAATTTAATGCTAATGAGCTTCTCTATTGGGCAAATTATCCTCTCCACCGAATCAACATCCAAACGGTACTAAATATTTATAGTGTTACTCTAAATTTTAAAAATAATTATAAATTATACACTAAATAAATAAATTAAAATTTTAAAACTTAAAAATTTATAATAAAACTAAAAGATATAACCAAAATTAGATTTATATGTGTTTTGCATACCTCATTAAGCGAATCAATCGGATTGACATGCCTAATTAATTAATGTAATCCATTGCAGGACCTAACTGGCTTACGGGTTACAAAACAAAATTTCAGTTCAGTCGAATCTTGACAATCATATTGATGCATGTTCTTAAAATCCAAGCAAACAAACTAAAACAAATCAACAAATTGAAGAAAAAGGATTTGTTTCGGAATTCAATCAAAGAACAGAAAACTAATTACGTTTTACAGAAAAGTTCTGATACTTCTGGGAGAAATGGGTTTGGAGTGGTCAAAAGCTTAATGTCAATAATGTTGTTAGTAGAGCTTAATTCTGGTCTGGATCGGCGCACGACAAATCGGACACACCTTAAGACCTGGTCCGCATTCACAACAAGTCTGATGGCCACAACCAAACGCCATGTTTTTCGGGTTGGTCAAACATATCGGACATAGCTGTTCCAAAGTGCAAAAACAAACGACTTTGAAGTTCCAAACTTTTTTTTTTTTGACTTAAACATTTCAAACAGATTCCAAGTTTCTGTTAGTTACCTGGTTATCGTCTGCACCACTGCTCATATGCATGCTTTCAATTGGACAAGCAGGTACACTAGGTTCGAAAGTCGGTACCCGGGAAGCTTTTGCTGGGTTAAGGAATGATGATCTGGTCTGCACAGGTGGCGGAAGCGGGATTCTCTCTGGGATAGTCCCACTTCTTTGCCTGCAAAAAAATGGAAGGGTAAGAGAAATTTGAAGATTTTGATAACAGATATAGCAGTTTTGTCGCAGCTAATCTATCAAGAGTTTTGATTTGGGTCATCACCCTAAAAGTTTAAGCTCTATTGTTGCTTTGTACTGTGGAGGAATCTCCATGAGAGCAGAGAGTGCGAATTCTGTCTCCTTACGAGACTGCTCTTTGTTCTTTGACATGATCTCTGTGAAGTTCACAAACTTGAAACACAGAAACATATTAGAAAATTGGTATGTAACGAAACAGTCTGTAATGTTATGATATGAAAAAGAAACTTACTTGGAAGTTATCGAAAGCTCGGGCTGGTATGTTGTCATCAAACTCCTGCATCATGTCCCATGGTCCGTCCCCGACCCCGACTAAGACGATTGACAAAGGAAGCGTACTAAAATAGAAAGGATCAAACTGAATATAAAACACAGAAAATGAAACAAACATAATAAAAAAATATTGAACAAGTTGCACCTTGCTTTCACAATTGCATCGACGGTCTTCTGTTCTTGCGGACTTAGCTGCCCGTGTTCGGTATCAACACTTCTTGTAACCTGAAACGAAAAATTGAGCTCAATTTAATATCCCCAGAAATAAATCAGAAGATCATACCAGAACTTAGGCAAACGAAGCAATAAACCAGTACACCTGTCCATCAGCTATAATCACTAACACATGATACTGGCCACTGCTCTGCTCAACCACAGTCATTGCCATTTCAATGATCGGGGCAAAAGAGGTCGGTCCTGGAATACAACATTTCGCAAAAATAAAAATAAAACAAGGGTTTAAGTTCTTAATTTGCGTTTCACAGGAAGATACAAAATGCTAGGTCAGGGTAGAGGATAATAGACCTGCGAGCTTAAGCTGAGGCACAATTTCTCTATACCGAGCCAATACTTCTTCAAATCCATTACAAAATCTGTTCTCTGGATAGAAACTAAACACATCTTGATCATGAGTTGATGCTGTAAAGAGATGAAAGCAAATCTTGATGAGCTGATTGATCATTCTTCTTATAATCGAATCTAGGGAAATAAAAAGATTATAAAAAGGAAAACAGTGCGTACCGTCTCCAAAACCATAACAAGGAATTAAGTTATCTTCGTCAAAGGCGGCTAAGGTTCTTCCTATTATAGTTATTGCTTGTTCGTATGGATTCGGGGTATTGCTTATGTGATGCAAGCTTTTTCTATTGAAGGACTTGGCCCCTGCACCGAAACCAATTAATCTGTTTTCTCCGTGGGCCTTTAACATTCAAAATACAGAACTCAAACCAACCTGTCCATTCATTGCTCTTGGTGAAATCAATGCCAACGATTAGATTTGAAGATTCAAGACCTGCACGCCCTAGAGCCTCTGACACCTGGAATCATTCAGGCACATACAAGATTCAGTTTGAACACTTCTGAGGCAAATCCAACAGTGTATCATTCGTTGTCTTAAGGTTACCTGATCTAAAGAAGAGTAGTTATCCGATATTTTCGAATACCTCCGATCAAATTTCTTCCTAGTCTGTGAAGGTGGTGGAGGATGAGATGGTGATGCGTAGGCCTCTTGACTATACGGCAGCTGAGAGTGATGGGTATAACTCGAAGATGGAGCATAGGTGGGTGGAGGAGGATAGTTGTAGCTATCTGGTCCGTACTGAGGATAGCTTTGATGAGAAGCCCATGATGATGATGATGGAGATGGCGGTTCCTGCCTCCATTCTTCTTTCGAATTCCCTCCTCCCATCAGCCTTTATTCAAATAAGAAAAACCTCAAACACTTGAAACTCAAGATCAATACCTGCATAAAGATTCTGATTTTAGAATCTTATCCGAAAGAGAATCCGCAACAACAACTGCAGAATCGAATCAAGGTGCAAATACATAGAAAACTTCAAAGTTGATCACAGAAACCTAACAGATCACAGATGGTAATTATAGCGTTGAAAGGCAGAAAAAAAGCTTTCAGGAAGGTTCGTGAATTAAACAGGTGTAATTAGGCGGCGAAAGAAGATGAAGATTCAATCACGTTTCTTACATCACCGAATTGCCGTTACGATATTTAATTATTTTTTCCCCATTTTTGGAAGAAAAACAAAACAAAATTAACTAAACCAGTCAGTAGAAAAATTAACACCTTTATGTGAGAAAGAAGACGAATCACAAAAGCGTAGAGAAGATCAAGGGATCTTCAATGGCGGATTGAATTCCAGATTGAAAATCTTATTGTTTCCCCTTTTACCCAAAAAGGAGTCTAACCTTTTTCTGTAGTTGAATACTTCGCTTGCACGTTTCAATCATTAATGGAAAAGATAAGGTGCATTTGATTGAGGTAGAATAATAAAATCCAAATCACTTAAACAAGGAAAAGATTAAGTAAACTTGTAAATTCAACCATATCATATAATAATATTCAAAAGTTACTATAAATAGTTAAAATAATTTCTAATAATATAAAAGTTACTATTAAATATTTTAAAATAATTTTTAATAAATAACATGTAAAGTCCAAATTAAATAATAATAACTCAACTATAAATGTTTAATTTATTTAATAATTATTTCCACTTGAAAATTTATATTATTTTGGAATTTTGAATTTATTGTTCTAAATTTTGAACAAAAATTTAGAAATATGATACTTTAAATTATTACTCTAATTTTAATATAACTCAATCAAAATAATTCTAAATAATTGAAATACTTTTCTCTAAACAATTTTATGTGTTATTCCTGTTAGTGTCATTTATGAGCACAACAAATTTCATACATATATAAATTATCTTTATTAAATTAAGTCGAAATTAATTAATAACTTCTACACAAATCATTTTTTAAATTTCTTGCTACAAAATTATAAATAATTAAAAAAATAAGAGCAATACCCTAAAATAATATTTTTAAATTTATCTTCCAAATTTAACACATTAAAAATAAAATTCTTAACATAACACAAATTATTATGTAAAAATAATTATTTACCTCAAATAAACTATATAGCAAATTAAAATATATTTTTTTGGTTTAGTTTTTTCAATTTGGGGTTTAATTTTTTTTATTAGGAAGAGATTTTTAATTATTTTAATATTAATTTTTTGTTAGTTTCGGAAATTTAAATGATTAGTGATACATTTGGAATAAAAACTTAAAAAGTGTTATTTTAACCAATTGCCTAAAAAATAATTAACAATCAATCATTTTAGATAAAAATATTTTAAATTTAATTATAAGAGATTATTTTATTAAATAATATTCTGACAACATATTTTAAGTTTTTTTAAAAAACTAATAATTTAAAATTAAAAATTTTAAAATAACACAAATATTATGTAAATTATTTATTTACCATAAATAAACTATAAATTAAATATTATATTTAAATTATTTTTAATTTATAATTTAAAATTTATCTATTATGAAAAGGTTTTAAAATATTTTAATATTAGATTTATGATATTTTAAAATTTTAAATTAATAGTATTACAATTGGAACAAAAGGTTTTTAAAAATGTTATTTTAAATAATTGGATTTATTTATTTTGATCATTATGTTTCTCTTTATGTTGTTTGGTCATCAGTTACATAAAAATAGAATAAAAAAATAAGTACGTTGAAAAAAACAATCACTACATATTTCGGTAAATATGCTCAGATTTAAAATCACAAATATTATGAACAAATATAATAGATTTTATGATTAAAAACTATACTTAATAAATAATAGTTAAGATTTAAAACTTCTAAGTTAGCATAGAGAAAATGGGTGGGGATTTTGAGTTTGATGTGTCTGTTTTGTCGGATTTCGATCTCTTTGTATATGTTTTTTTTGGAAAATTGTTTTGGGATTAGGGATGACCTGATGCCATGTGTTGGGCGAAGGTAAACCATTGTTGTATTAGAACATATCAAAAATGTAGGGTGAGTAAGATGATAGAGTCATTTAGCTTTAATAACAGAGCATTGCTTAGAAAAATGAAGATGAGTGGATTCTTATACTTCTTTCCTCCTCCCACAATTCTTTCTTAATTAGAGTATTGTAATACTACAATAGCATCTTCTTCATTGAATGAATTTCCCTACCAAGAGTGGCTAAAAGTTCTAACATTATTGTTAAAACGTAATATACATTATTATGATAGACGTAGAAGGAAGAGGTTCGAACCCCCCTGAGAGTATGACAACAAGTCCTGTTTATTTCTCTGGAAATGGGTCTTTGGTGTGAAGAAGACTCATTCAAGGCTTTGATAAGGTCTGAGTGTCGGAATCATTCAAACATGAAGGGGCAATCTTTACCGGCTCAAGTATAAATCCCGATTTCCGGCATTCTTCTTCCAAAAGCTTCACCTGAGACGGCCCCTCGGGGCAGAAAACCACCACTGCTCCTCCACTTCCAGTGAACTTTGAAGCTGCACCAACCCTCCTTGCAACTTCCACCATCTCTATGTTCATTGCTCCTAAGCATTCGTCCCCAAACATGCGCCTAAATACAAATAAAAATCATTAATTAAAAGGAAAACGCATCACTGGAGTTTGATCTCGAGATTGGAATTTCTCTCCAACTAAATTACCTACGAATGTCGAAGTTAGTGTTCATGAGTTCCACAAGTTTGGAATGCTCCTTGTTCATTAATACATTTCGACCTTCTTCTGCTAGATTTCCAACTTCTTTCATTGATGAGATTATAAATTCATCCCCCTCTATCCACCTTTGCCGAACCATACTATGTACCTGCAATGCTAATATTTTATTAGAGAGAAAATTCTTCCTCGTGCTCATTAAAGCAATGAGTAACGGTATGTACCTTCCCTGAGTCGCTAGGATTCTCAGCATAGATGAGATGCAAAGGTGGAAGGAGATTAATATCCATAGGAGTGTAGACCCCATGTCCCAATTTATCCATGTGCTCCTTACTAAAATCCTGCAAAGCCAAGGTCACTAACTGATATATATAGATATTCAAAGGGTATGTGTAGATAAGATGTGGATTCACCATGTGAACAAGACCACCATACACCTGAGCTACCCTGTCTTGAAGACCTGCGACAATACCAAGTTCTTTCTCTGCATTGAGAACAATGTTAGGGCGAAATTCTACTTTGATCAAATGCCTGACATTGTAGAAGTCTAGAAGGCAGTTAAGTGCAGCGGATACGATGGCACTTGAACCCGAAAGACCTGTCTGGAACATCAAAGCTGATGCATGAGCAATATAAAATGCATAAGTGGTAACTCTAATTTACGGGTAGCAAAACTAGGGATTAACAACTCCATCTCTTACCTGCCTAGGAATATTGGTATCATAAGACAGAGTGAAGTTTCCTTGATGAAGTTGTATGTCATTATCTTTGCAATAGTTACGGAAAACTTTACAAATCGCCATAAGCAACCGGACACCACCGTAGTAACCTTCATTTTGCAAGCGAGACAGCTAACGAAGAAGAATATAAAGGTTACTTTAGCACACCTTGAAAGCCAAATATGGACGATGCATTCAAATTAAGAATTAGCAGCCGAAAACATTGAGGAGTTCGCAATATTCGAGCAAATCAATCACATCAGGGAAGTGAATGGACGATTTATCCAGATCAGACAAGAAAGAACTGAAAAATAAAACTTACTAGATGGTCGAGAGAGCTGAACTGGACGAGATCGTGAAATGGATGAGGCTTGATCACGACATGTTCGGATGGCTCGAGCTTGACGGAGGCCCAGAAGTTGCCGATAGTGAAGGATATGGTACGGCCGAAGTAAACATCGCTAGGATTTCCGAGTAATCCAATCCGAGCGAACGACCGATGCTCGATCACCGCCGTAGTGTTGCCAGAAACCGTGGATTCAGGATCCAGATCCATCTATCCCTTGAGCGTATTTTTGTCTTTGTTTTTGTTTCTTATTTAATCAATGGTTTTATACTTTTACTCCTTTTACATTAACGACTACTGGGTCCCACTAATATAGTTTGGAAGTAGTACGCTGTATGCCGTCGACCCGATTGTCTAATCTCTAATTTAAGTTATTTTGATACTTTAATAAAGAACTATTCACTAAAATAGCATTTTTTCAAATTTTTGTTCTAAATATAGTACTAGTCATTTAAATTTTTAAAAATAGCACAAATTTAATACTAAAATAATTGAAAATTTATTCCTAATGAAAAAAATTTAAACCCTAAATTAGAAAAAGTGAACCCAAACATTATGTTTTAATTTTATATATATTTTATTTAAGATAAATAATTATTTTTACATAATAATTTATGCTATTTTGGGAATTTTAGTTTTATTGTGCTAAATTTGGAAAATAAACTTAAAATAGTGCTATTTTAGGGTATTACTCTTTAATAAATTATAATTTGTCTAATGTACACAAGCATATAGCCTTCCATAATTTAAGTTATTTTAATACTTTAATAAATTCTAATCTGTCTAATGTACACAAGCATATAGCCTTCCATAATTTAAGTTATTTTAATACTTTAATAAATTCTAATTTGTCTAATGTACACAAGCATATAGCCTTCCATAATTTAAGTTATTTTAATACTTTAATAAATTATAATTTGTCTAATGTACACAAGCATATAGCCTTCCATAATTTAAGTTATTTTAATACTTTAATAAATTCTAATCTGTCTAATGTACACTAGCATATAGCCTTAAGCGCATAGGTTTTAAACTTGTAAAAATGAGATAAGAATCGCTTCGCTTTCACTAACATATGGGCCTATAATCACCTCTCAAAGCCCACACATTACATTATATTATCTCTTTATTTTTTGGGTTCCAATGTACAAGCCTTAAAGCCTAGTCCCGGAGCTTCTTGGTTTAGCAACAAATATCACAAAAATCGACATAGCTCAAAGATGTAAGTTGAAGGATAGAAGGCAGCAACAAATTTCATTACAAGGCTGGCTAAGTCGTGTAGAGGAGGACATTTACTTATCACTTAACATTCCTCTGCTGTCTAATCATATGATACTCTTAAAACGCCTTGTAGCTTATGATCTCTTTATTAATTCTACAGATTTTATAAGAAACAATTGGAATCATGGAGACGTAATTTGATCCTATTGCGTGTCTGAAGTTGAAAAGACAACGAGTCTTATGGGGGAAAAATAAAGAGACAGATTTTGCACACAATTATTATAAGGGAGTTTTATTGAATGGCAAAAGATGGCCCTATGGTGATTTGTTCAATTTTACTTCCAACGCTTCCTTGAAGCTTTTTCGATAGTTCCTCATAGTGTTTTCTTTGCTGCAAAACCACCAGAATGGGATTCAAACTCAACGAGAGACAATACAACTTTTAATTTCCCAAAGTGATGCAAAACAGAGATAAGAAAATACCTGTTTGTTCACAGAGGGTGATATTAAGGACAAGGCTTGCTCGAAATGAGTCATCTTGATGGTACACTGAGTCAAATCTGTAACATCATCTTCAGATGACTCACTGGAGCTTAATTTCTCCTCCACTGCCTGGATTGTAGCTTTTTGCACCTTCCATTTTACAAAATTTAAACAACCATCAGAACCCCACAAATTACAGTACATGAGTCATGTAATAGTTTGATGATTACCAGGCTAGCGAGATCAGCTCCGCTGAAATCTTCACAGTTTATCTTTGCAATGCCATCCAGATCAACACTAGCATCTATGGGTTTCTTCCGTGCAATAGCTTTTAAAATTGAAACACGCTCATCCGCGCTAGGGAGGGGTACGTAAAGAAGATTCCCAAACCTACCCGGTCTCAAGAAAGCAGGATCAACTACGTCTGGCCTGTTTGTAGCTCCAATTACATATACATTACGCCTCTCTCCTCCATCCAACTCAACAAGAAACTGTGGAACATCAAAATCCATTTGATCGCTGCCTGATTAACACTTGGGTTTGCACCATTCATTATACCAAAGAAATCCTTTCTTACCTGGTTCAAAAGCCGTTCAACAACCCAAGCACCTTCTTTGCCCCGACTTGTTGTCAAAGCATCCACCTGAACTTCAAAAACATTACTTACATATAAGAATCAGTCAGCTCTTAATCTGCTGCATCAGCCTAAACACGGATCAAATTTGCTTGATCAATCTCATATCTTATCGTATGCATCTTCTTTTGGTCATATAGTTCAAAATGTGAAACACAAACCTCATCAAAGAATATTACACATGGCGCACATGTACGGGCACGCTGAAACAACTTGCGAATAGCAAGCTCGCTTTCTCCAACGTATTTATTTAGAAGCTCTGCACCCTGAAAACCAACCATAGAAGAGAGAGAAAATCACATTATTCAGGACCATTCGTAAGCAAAGCAAAATTCATAAAATCTGACGTAAAGTCAAACCTTGATGTGCATGAAATTAGCTCCTGCCTCGTTAGCAGCTGCCTTTGCAATCAACGTCTTGCCACAGCCCGGTGGTCCATAAAGTAAAAAACCTGTCTCCAAGTCTACCCCAAAAGCCTAGAAGAATCCAAAGAGACATGTTCAGACCACAACAGTGCCAGCTCCTAATCCTGACTATATAACACAGTGCCATGTGATTTTTAGTACCTTATAAATATCAGGCTTTTTGATAGGCCTAACTATATACCGGTTGAATTCAAGTCGTAGATGGTCAAGCCCACCAACATCTTCCCACTTAACGTCAGGCACGATAGAAAATCCTTCTCTTGTTAAAGATGCCTGAACTAGATTTACTGCTTCCTGATAGAAAGCAGAGCAAGGAACAGGTTTAGGAAGTATAACCATAAGTGCAGAATAGTGGACTGATATCACGACAGCAATTAACATACCTCGAAATCAGACATTCTAACAAAGAGTTTTTCCAACTCCTCTTCTGGCCAGGGCTGCCTCAGCCAAGATTTATCATCTTCACTGTCTCCAGACTGTTCAGATTTTCTTAAATCCTTGATTCTCTTTATGGCTATCCTGCCAGCCATGTAAGCAACACCTTCCAAATCGGCTCCAACAAAACCCGGTGTTAAACGAGCTATTCTTTTCTTGTCAAAGGGCCCTTCTAGTCTAAGTTTTTGGGCTACAACAGAGAGTATCTCAGCCCTTGCGTCTTCATCTGGAACCTTTAGTGCGATCTCACACTCAAATCGTCCACTTCTCCTTAAAGCAGGATCAAGAGCATCAGGCCTATTTGTAGCTCCAATGACGAGAACAAATCCAGCACTGGTATCAGGGACATTTTTATCGCTTTTGTTACCAGGTCCATCCATACAAGTCAATAATTGTGTTACTATTCGCTTCTCCATCTCCCTTTGCTGGTTTTCTCTCTTTGATCCAATTGCATCAATCTCATCGATAAACACAATTGAAGGCGCCGTCCTATATGCTTTAGAGAAGAGCTCTCTAATATTCTCTTCCGAAGCACCTGGCAGCAAAAATTGCATATTGTATTAGTACAGCAATGATAAGATTACAGAAATAAACAAAAGGATATACAATCCAATACCGGAAACACCAGAAACTACATCCGTTGCTGAAATCTTATAAAACGGAACACCAATTTCGTTGGCTATGGCATTGGCCAACTTGGTCTTTCCGCATCCAGGTGGTCCATGAAATAGAATCCCGCTTGGTGGCTTCACTCCGATCGTCATAAAAGGTTGGGGGTTGAGAATCGGGAATAGAACATTCATCTCCAATTCATCCAACACATTTTTGATCCCCCCAAAATCTTTAAAAGTTGGACCTTTATTAACTTCCAACTCCAAACCACCATTAGCAGTAGTTCCACAGACAGAAAGAGAGCCTTGAGCCTCCTTTCTCGCCCCCATTGTAGCCATCTTACTTCTACCTTTGTTGGTCACATCCTCAACTTCGACATTCTTTTCCATAGGCGACGAAGAAGACCCAATTGGTTTCTTCAAGGAGCTATTCATCTTAGCGTAGTTATCTCGTAGACTGTCATTGATCAAATCAAACCGCGGACTCAGCTCCTCGCTGTAAACCGCATCCTCAGACGTCGACACGTAGCCACTGTCTTTCGACGACGAAGAAGAAGAAGACAGAGAGCGTTCCATATTTCTCTTCCTCAGATGTGATTGCTCGGCTCGCTGCAATTTTTCCTCTATATCATCAACCCGTCTCTTTTTCTTCTTATTCTTAGCAGGAGCAGTATCTTCCTCGTCGCCATTAGTGTCATCTTCATCTTCGTGTTTAACCCGTTTGTTGTTTCTGACATTAAGGATTTGTCTGACATTGAGCAAAAGCACTTGCCGGGTCAGCCTCGCAAAATTGCCGTACCTGGAGCGGAGATCATCTACGATGTCCTCCGCCGTTGTTAAATCATTCCGACATGAATCAATAACTTGAGTCAAATATCTACGATTAATTCCTCCGCCAATGCCAGCGCCGCGGCGACCGAATTTCCTCACCATCGTATTGCTGTGGCGAGTTTAGGGCGTATTACCGTGGAAGTCTGATTTTTAGTTGTACGAAGGGGTTAGTCTTGGAGGCGCCCACCACCGACAGATGCGCAGGACGGATCCGGAACAGCTTAGCTAAAAAACCCTAATTTCATGAGTAACAAAGAAAAGAAAAAGACTAAGGGGTAATAATTTATGTGTCAAAAAAATGTAAATGGTAATATTGGGATTTTTGAGAAAATGTGGGAAATGGTAAATACCGGAAATATATAAAACCGTTGGGTATTAAGGCAGCCAAAAAACAAACACCTACCAATTACTAGGTTAGAATTCAAAATTCAAATCCGAATTCGATCTGAAATATTTGAATTGAATGAGATTTGTTTAATTAATAATTTGGGTTCGAATTTATGTTTGAGTTTGAATTCGGGTTTAAGTTCGATAATAACCAAATGGTTCTACTTTTTATCGTACATAGTTTTTAAATATTGTTCTAAATCGGAACGAAAAATGAATTGTAGTAATAAACAAATAAACATATTAATTTAGGTTTATTTTTATTATTATTTGGAATTCATATTTTATAAATAATAAAAAACTTATGAAACATTTATGAGATTTATCCAATTTGTATATATGATATTAATTTTAAGTTGAAACACACATATGACAACAAAGAAAATATTATTTTCATGAAACATTAGTTATTGAACATTCATGATTCTTCTAAAGTAACTCACAATTTTACTTGGTTATAATGGAAATGACGTTTTCTATTTTGTTCGAATAATTTTGGTTTTTCAGTTAAATTTTTTTTATCAAATGGAATAATTTTATCACAAAATAACTATTTTAACTAAATCCAAATTTTTTCATTTTTAATCAATTCTAATCTCAAATATCCATACCAAATTGGATCAGAAGAGAATCGAAGCGATTTAAATTGATTTTTTGAATAGTTCTTATATTGGTAAAAAAATTCTAAAACCGATAATAAAAAAAAATGATTTGAACTGATCTAAAAAACTGAACATCAATGCCTAGAAATTACTATTAGAATTTAAATAATGTGTAATATATATATCATTAGAATTTAAGAAATGCATAGTTTAAGGAATGCGTAATATAAGTGATCATTACTTTGTTAATATCTTAACATGGATTGGAGATTGATTATTGAGTTTGTGATTCTTTGTTCATCCGAAAGTTCTATAATTTTATTTTCTTAGGAGAACTCAGAACTTTAGGCAAAATTTTGTTAATGAAAATGTAAAAATCACATTTTAGCGACAAAAGTAGAATTATTGTTTGACAAAAAAACACAAAATTTTACCTTTATTGAAAAATGCTTGTTTTGATGGGAAATCACAAAATTTCTTTAGTTTTATATATATAAAAGGTTTGGCCTTGTGTTCGAAAAGTAGAAACAGAAGATGAGTAACAAGAAAGAATCATATGTCATGTGATATGTCTCAGATAGCATATAAGGCAACTTCCACAAATAACAATTTCGCAACAAGTTTGAAAGGGTAAATTGCGAATATGCGAAAGAAATAAAACCGAGAGAGAGAGAGAGAGAGAAGACCGTATGTCGTCCTTCTCCACTTGTAGCAAGACTAGAGAAATGCGTCCACTATTCTCTTGCTTGAAAAAAACTATCCGGACCATACCATTTCTCTCTGAAACAATGACCGTTTATTAACATACTACTACTACTATATACATTGTTTTTTTTTCTTTTTGGTTGTTGACAATATTTGTCATTACTAGTTTAGTATTATATGTCAATTACAAAAAAAGATTTTTCTTGATCAAAGAATTATAGCTCATGAGTAAAGAATTTCACGAAACATTAAAAAAAAATTTGTTTTTGAAATAATTAATACGCTTAACTAATTCCAGTGAAGGAGACTCTACCAAAGCCAAGATGTCCAATCTGATACAACTCCAAGCAGACCCTCTCAGCCTCCACTCTCGCACTTATTCTCGTCTCATCATCTCCCCTTAACGACGCCGTTTTCTCCTCCTCCTTGGTCAAACTCCCATCTCTCTCCACCACAAATCGATGGTCATCCAACTCTTCATCTCCGCCGCCGCAACATCCACCATTCAGTACCCCTTTGTGATGATAGCAGCCCTCCACTATCTTCTTCTTACTCCGTCTCCCTCCACCACCTCCGATACATTTCCGGCCTATCATCCAGGGCACCTTCACGAAGGCTAGCGTGATGAGATTTATAACGGCGCAAGGGCAACAGCAGATGGCCACAGAGTCAGCGATCGCCGCCGCAGCCCACGATCGGCACCTTTTCCCTGAGCATTTGGCTCCCGGCTCTTCGTCGGCTCCGTTACTCCAATGGTACGCACTCTGTTCTAATTTACGTGAAACTCGATGCGGCTTTTGGTTTTCCTCCTCCATTTAATATCATAATATTCCCGCAACAACAAAAAGAACAGAAAAAGAAGAGCTTAGGAACTATATATATAGATATATGATTACATACATGATAAATACGTCTGTATGGCTATATGCATTCATATTACATTCAGATTTTGTCCAAACATGAGTGTATTGTACACGTAATGACAATATAATTAAAAAAAAAAGAGAGATATCTGAAACAGCAACAAAGATTTTCCATGCACTTTAACTTATTGACCAGACAGTTTCAGTTGGATTCAGGACTCCCCTCACGCTCCCTCTTTCCGCGTGTTAACCACTTTCTCACTAGTTCGTTGAATACTGTTTTACCAAATTTTTTGTTGGTATATACACTCATCCCTTTATTTTTTGACACTCATCCCATGTATAATGTTTATTAAATTATATACCATCATTATTAATAAACATTATACATGAAAAAAACTAAAATATTAATCTTAATAAAACTAAACAAGCTTTATTTAGAAACGAAATATATGTTGCTTCTTGAAAAACATTATCACTTTGACTAAAAATTGGCATGAGTTATTCAGATTTTATATTTAAAAATATTACTGCATGTCAATGTTAGAAATTAGTTTATTTTTGATATGTGATTGAGATTGGTTTTGTCCGGTTATTGACTGATCTGGATTCTGGTTTAAGTGGTGAATGGAAGGAGTTGAACAAGCGCGTGGGAGATGAATCCGAAGCTCTTTTGTTGCCTACGGAAAATAATGTTTTATAGAAGATAAAAAAAAAGTTTTGATATGGGGATGAGTAGTAGTAAGTTTATTTTATTTTTGGCTTTTATGGTTAGCATCTTACGGTACGGTATTTCGTTTTATTTATACCTTGTTTATTTCAAAAATATTTATACTTGCAATAGATATTTGAAGACAAAGAAAGAATTAAAATAATGAAAACAATTAAATATGAGTGAGATTTTAACTGAAATTGAGGAAATATAACTTTGTGAACACTTGAGTATTTACTATCAGTAGAGTAACCTTCTAGCAACGAAAATTGGAATTGTAATAGTTTAATGTGGATAATGATAGTCGCGGAATAGTTAAACATAGATTAAATAAAAGTTGAGGTTATTAATTTGTATATCTAATAAGGCACGTCGTTGACGCCATTTCCTCACTCTTCACTGAATTTATAAGTACATTGATCCAGGTGTGCACGTGCGATCCTGCAAAGAATCACGTGCCTCGGGGTTCGAAGGCCGCCACGTTAGATACTCAAATGCATCTTTCTTTATAGTTGTTTTACATCAAATTTTGACTAAAAGAATCTAACGGTATGAACTATGAACTGAACGCACGTGTCGTGGATTGCATTTATAAATATTAAAGACCAAACCAATTTGTTTGGGTCAAAACGGATGGGCCTTTCTTGTCACATCGAAATAGAGGAGTTGGGCCACTATTTTTGAAGCCTATCAGATGAAAGTATATGTATATATTGTTTTGAAGACTACATATTTTTTTTTAAAAAAAAAATTGGTAGAGCAATGCGGAGATATGCTAAAGAAGGCTAGCGATTCTTCTTGTGGTAGTCTTGTGGAAATCAAAGATTTTGGTGATATCGAGTACGAATATTAAGGCCTGAGGTTAGGATTTGATACATAATTCAGGAGAGGGGACTTCTATATGCCGTCTGAAGCCAAACATAGCTGGTCACTAGTTAACATGGAAAGATCCAGTCCCTGCTTAGTCCTTAACTAAGTTCAGTCTGAGTTATTTGATAATGGTTGGTGATGTTTCTAGCGTAAGGCCTAGTATTCAACAACCAAGAATACGTTACTTACTCCTATTGTGGACTCGTCTCTTGCTCATACAAGTAGGAAAAAACTTGGATAAAAAATGCATGTGCTTGTTTGGTCTAAATACATTACTCTGAAACAGCTCTTAGGATGTTTTTGCAGGATGCATATCTCATAAAGGTGATGAAGACAGTGTTGACAGGTTCAGTCTGTCCAATATTACATATACTCCTTTGTCACTATCCTTTCCTCAAGGTCTACGTACTAGTAAACCCTGCTTGATGTCTTTGCGAATTTCCTTGCTCCATTTTTCTTTTTAAAAGATTGTTTTAACTCCCCAATGAATAAATAAAAGACACCTTTTATGCACTCTATGACAAGAAAATGCTGACATTATGTTGAATGCGAAGCAATTGCATGAAAAACAAAAAAAAAAATTGTCGACAAAGGTTCGTCATTACCCACTCCACGAAACATACATTTCTTTCACCCAATTAAAATAAACATAGTAGGACAAAATAGGAGAAAAGATAAATGGAGTTAACTGGCGATTTTGTAACTCGGGTTAGCGAGGTTTTCTAAACCGGAGACAACTTGAATGGACTCAATGACATCACCGACTTTAAGATCAGCAAGAAAATCTTCCTTGTCAGTAACGTAACCAAAGACAGCGTAACGACCGTCCAATATGTTGGAATTGCTCGGAGTGAGCTCACTCTCTTTTAGCAACCAAAACACTTGGCTTGATCCTGAGTCATTCTCAAACTCCTGTTTTTGTATCCACAACTTATTCTATTTTAGTACGTGTATACATTTTCATAATACACAAACTAAGAAAGCCAAGAAGAGGAAGAAGAAGAAGAAACGACTCACTTCTCTTGCCATCGCCATTGTCCCAAATGCATTGAAAGGAAGCATCACCTGAGCCTTGTAAAGACCCAGTTCCTGTTCACAAATACCCAAAAACAAAGAAATTTGTAGGACGATCATAATTATCGATGGAAACTGTCATGGAGAGATATTGAAAGATTTACTTCAAGAGTTGAGCCGTAAAAAGGCGTTTTCTTTCCAGTCACCATAATCTCTAGAGGAATCGTCCGTGTTTTCTCTGTGCTTGGATCGATAAATCCTTCCGCAGGTCCTTCTGGATCTCCCGTTTGTACCACAAATCCATCAGCTGAATCCAAAAACCCATTAATCAACATTTTCCCAATCTCATATATTAAGGCAAAAGTGAATTTACAGTCATACATCTCTGAATCTCCATTCCGTCGTAGAAATGCCGCTCCACCAAGTCCACAAAGTTCCCTGCAGTAACAGGGGCGTTATAACCATCAAGAACAATGCGGAACACACATTCCTCGATGTTGGGATTGTCCTTGATCTTGACCTTCATGTCCACACTTGCTCTTCCCTTGAGAAGAGGCATGTTCCGATACTCTTCCGGCACTTCATAAGGGAAGCCATCAACCATATCCTCTTCTATTCTGCAGATAAACCGAATGCCCCACACGAAGATCTCAGCTGCAGTCATCAATCACAAAGGGTCTAAATGAGCAAAACCCATCTCACTTCTACACAAGAAAACTCCTTATAAAACCATCTCTTTATCTCTCATTCCTCATTCATACCCCTTATCTTAAACTCACCTGCCAACATATTGGAGGATTTCTTTCTGTTTTGGAGCAACCGCATCTCTTTTCCGATCCTCCACAATCTGAAGCATATCTTGCATACCAGCTTCCAACTTTTCAATCATTTCATTACCATGATCCTTCTTAGAATCAGCAAAACCAGCCACAATCATACTTTTCCCTTGCTGCAATGATCTATTTGCCTGCCTCACATTCTACAAAGAGTAAACAAAACAACAAAATGCTTAAATCCTCAAAGAACAGCACATCAAACCTGCAATTCCACAGATCAATCCCTAGAGGTGTACGAACTAAAGTTATCACAGAAACAATTTACCCGTTCAACAGAATCCAGAGCCTTAACACCAGCAATCTTGAGGCTATCAGTGATATCCTCAAGAGGCTTCTGTACTTCTCTGATGGCTTTATTGTCAATAGGCAATGCATATCTCAACAAAGCTTCTGGATCTTTGATTGGAGGACCAGATATCAACACTGAAACATCTGGAATCGCGGGATTCACCATTGCGTAAGCATTCGAAGGGGAAACAATCGAAGGCGCAGCAGTTATTAAACCGATCGATAAAGCTAATGAAAACGCACATTCTTTCAACGATGAAAATGCCCCTTTCTGCAAACAAAAATCATCCGTGAGCCATAAGTTCCACGAGTTTGGAGAATAACCTCACATTGTGAGGTTGATTTCAATCTCTTTATCCATTTGGAATAATAGTTCAAATATGACCAAATTGTGCAATGGCGAGTGGTGTAGTGTTTATATTCCAGTTCATACGATTAAACGGAAGAAACATAGAAGGGAATGCGTATGACCAAACCTGTTTAATTTCACGAATGTTGCCGGAACAACAACGAACTTCGAAGGGTTTTTTTGAGCAAGAAGAAGAGATTATCCTTCGGGAAAATGTGGAGCAATTGACGAAATTAAATGTCGGAAAAGAGGCAAACGATGCCGCCATTGGAGATAGAAAGGTAAAATGAAGAGGGTTTAAAGAGAGATGACTTTCAGTGACAGCCCAAATTAATTGACATTGGATTATGGAGTTTTTGCTGAGGTCGAAAAAAACATGAGAAAGAAAGAATCTGTGCTATGTCTGCGTCTGCGTCGGATTTTGAATTAGAGAAGATGAAGATTGAGGATAAGGGGTTTATGACTCCAGTTCTCTCTGGATAAGATTACAATTTTCTTCTAGATTTTTATAAACATTGGGCCACTTATTCGGCCTTTTCTCGGATTTGTGTGAGTTTCGGCGTGATCTTCTATAGATTTAAACAAAAAACATAATAAATTGCCCACAGGAAAAAGCAAATTTTTAAATGGCAGAAAGCAAATTCATGATTACTATATAATCAATTAATGATTTATAAAACTTATCATTCTAAACAGAAATGGCTAGAAATAAAAAAATATCTATGTTTGCTGAAAAAATATCAATTACAAAACTACAATAGTTTGTTTATTTGGAAATTTTAAGCATAGTGATATGAAGTCCCCCAGTATATTTTGAAAATATCTTCAATAATATAGAATCCTAAATGAATCGTGAACTCATGATGACACAGCAAATATTATGTTTTATGACCCAAGACAGACAATACGATACAGACACGAAAGCCCACAAATGAAGAACAGCCCAAAAGAGCAAAAGCCTACACCAAGTCCAGCGATGCTTCTCAACGGTTCTCAATTGCTAGGAAGCAGTCTTCGTCCATTACACAACCATTTTGGTTGTCTCCAACATTTTTAGGAGGCAATGATAAGATCTCCAGCAGTAAAAGCAAGTCCTTGTTCATTCTAATCTGTACCTGAAAATCATCTAAATACAAGCCAAATTTTCAGTCTTTACCTTTCTTCCTTTTAGATTACCTTTTATTTATTTATTATGGTATCAGAATATTAATCTTCACAGGTGTTCTAGTGGCCAAGGATCTTGTTTATTACCCCTCCCATCGTGGTACATCTACGAACATGAAGTCGAGACAAGACACAACTACAAGATGAGGGAGGAAAGAACACAAACATGAATTACAGAAGGACTTTCCGCAGAACAAATCTTGAAAGGGCTGCTAACACTTTTGATGATAACTTGAAAACAAAAACCTGGCAATATCCATAATGATGATTTGTCTTCTTCATTTTGCCTTTGTCAATATAATTACGGTTGAGCTAGCTTCGATGAAACCAGCTCAATTGACAGTCAAAAAACCAAAGACCGCAACAAACCTTCCAAATCCTACAAACATAGAGACCAGAAGAAACAACTCGACATGAAATACTAGAGGGAAGAATCCCCAGCCAAAAGCCTTATCTACAGCTAAAACTATAACATAGAAACATAGCTCCAACAGAGGAAAGGCAGCCTAAATCCCTATAGTCGGGAATCGCCAAAACAAGATGCGATGATCTAATTCTATGTCAAGTGCAACAATGAAGGAATGCGAGGCCAATTCAAAGAAGGAGAAAAGTATGGTGAAAAAAGGAAAACCCGCTGAACTGAAACCCGACCGCTCTCGACAACCAGAGCTGACCAACGTCCAACTCAGAAGATCTAGCAACTGCTCAGAAAACAACACCATCCTCACCCCCGCACGAAGACAGCACCAAACTTCCGAGCGTGGATCAGGAGCTTCGCCGTCGCACGCATCACAAGTGGGTGAATCTCATTGGGGAATTCTGGGATTAGCCGTAAAATTATATCAGTACTTTATCACTTTGCTGTATTATCGTTTCCATGATGACGTAAACAACCACATATAATTGTGGAGTTGTGGAACCAAACCGCAATTCCACGGCATTGAAATCACGGCTCAAATTATTTTATTCAGCTGTTTTTAAGTTAGAAATATAATTTACGCAAATTCACTTGTGTTTCAACCAAAACCTTGAAACGAAAAGTTGATCTTCTCATGAATATCAGATATTCTCACTGTCCCATAATATAATACATATTTAGAGATTTATAAAGAATTGAAGGGTTTTCGTTCTAAAATGTCTAAAAAGCGACTTTACTACTAATTAATTCCAAATTGGTTAGTCTTGTACATATAAAATATGTGTACACACTCTCTCGGCTCATCAACCTGTTGAACCGTCACCAACCGCCGGTCCATTCCATGAAAGATCCAAACCGGAATTAGGCCTCTCATGTTGAACCACCACACCAGATCTCAACATCAGGAACTTACAGGTCCCGTTCCAGATAGAAACATTGCCTATATCTACACTTACTTTGAAAAGAAAAAAAATCCACACTTCCGGTTCATGTTCTTGTGGGCGAAGCTGCTAGGCTTGTTACCATGTATTTTGCGCTGGTTTCAAGTACATTACTATGATCCCTCAGGTTCTTTCCTCTTCTTACCAGATCTTCTGTTTGCTCTGCTGCTTCTTTCTTGTGAATCTGAAACAGGTTGCGACTTCTGATCTGGTAAGCTGACCGGCTTTGTTTCATCCATAGGCTCAGATTCAGTTATTGGTTTATCGTACATAATAGCTGCATCGAGTGAGAAGATTCGGACAGATAACGCAGAAAGAGTGGAGACTTTAGCAGCCGCTGAAAGAGAGGACCAGTACCACCATTCATTTTTCAAGTACTCTGTCTTAATCATGTCTTCTACCACAATTGTCGCCTGAACCAACTGAAATAAAATATGGAAGACATCTAGACATTAGAAAAAAGTCAAGCTTGTTTTGCATTTCTATATATACAGAGGAGGAAAACTATTAAGTACTAAACCTCGTAAATGCTTTGCGCGGACTTAACAAATGCACGCCAAGCTCGTCGACGGTCTGGATGTGATTTCGACGGCCTTAATGCTTCCTCAGGTAGTGCAACGTCTATATCAAGCAAGTTGGTCTTGAGAAACCTGAAAACCGGCAAAGCTCTGCCGGTTATGCGTTTCAAAGAAGCTTGTGGAACCACACAGCACCCTTTTAACCCACTACCTGAAGATTTCTTGTTCTTCTGCTCAGAAAAGCCGAAACCCGTTCCGATCGGTTTATCCAATGGACCACAAAGATCATTTGTGACAAGTATACTGCATGACATGTTAGATTCAGAATTTAAGCCTTCACCTTTGGCTTCAGAACCAGTAAAAATGACCTTATCCCCTGAATCACCACCATCTAGCTTATTGGAAATGGCAGAGACAGGCACTGAGTCGTTAAGATGAGTAGACGACGAGGGAAGAAATGTTGGAATTCCATTTGAACCAATCAAACCAATCTCTTTAACCAAATCTCTGTTGGAATCCTTTGTCACAAACTTGGAACATATCTCCTCAAAATGGTATGGGGAAATAGACTCCTCTTCTTGATATCTTATCAACCCAGAATCAAGTTCAGAAACATTGGATATTTCAGCTACCTCTTTGCTGGCGCTAGACGTTACATTAGGATAATCGGATTTCAGTTCTTTTGCTTTCAAAGCATCAGAGATTTCCTTGCCTTCTTCAGTTGCTAATGAATAAGGAATACACTTACTCTCACTGTGCTCCTTAAATTCAGTATCACTTGCAAATGTTTTGTGGCATATGAGGCAGTGAATCATGGATGGCAAAATAGATTCCAAGCATTCGCATCTACACAGTTTCTCTCGCTCTGCAACCTTGGTCTTGTTCCCCCTTTTTTTCAAGGTCTCTGTCTCTAATCTGATGCATGGACCATATCTCTTCTCCATTGACATGGCAGCCTTCGTCACAAGACGCATAGCCAAAATGGGAGAAGACGAATACTGACCATGTTGCCTTTCCTTTTGAAAGTCCCCAAATCGCAACCTTTTCCACCAAATAATAGTCTCTCTCAGGTCTCTTTCTTTCGGGTCATCATCATGAAGCCATTGGACAAGCTCACTGATCTCGGCTTCGGTTTCATAATACGTCCAGGGTGAAAGCATTAGTCTTCCATGGTCAACGGTACGGAGAAAGGGGGATGGGACTTCAGAGCCCGTCAAATCAGCTTGTACAGATTTCTGCAAAGATATGCTTCCATCAACCAAAATACGAGGATTTTCGTCTGGGAAGCAACAACCCCAATATAAACGACCACTAGCATCGTTGCCCAGAAAATCTCTCCGGATAGATTGCTTTAGAAGCTGTGATTCTATGCTTCTGATTGATTGCTGCAGATTCTGGATTTCATTACTAGTGGCATTCAAATCCTGTTGACAAGCCTGCAACTCTTGGGAACACTGCGAAGATGCATCATGAGCTATCTCTGATTCCATTGCATTGGATTTTAGGGAATGTGTTTCATGATTCCTTACAACTGACTTGTGCAAGGTCTCTGAGGTATCTTTTTCACAAGACAGATTATCCGTTACATCTGCTGTACACAACTCGTGCCTCCCATGAGATGTACCTTTTTGTAGGGAGGAAATCTTGCTCTCATCAAAACTAACATGCGATGCTCCAGGTTGAGCATTGGTCTCAGGCAGAGCTTTTCCCTGATTCTTGTTGAGAAATGCAGTAGAGGAAGTCTCATCTTCATGAGTAACGTCATCTCCAACACCCTCACGTGGTCGTTGATCACATCCCATGTGGTCTGCAAAGTGACTTGAGTTCTTTGGTTCGCCCACTTCCTTCAGTATACTCGGTTCAATCTTTGCGATTTTAGCCATCAAGAATTCTTGCTTCATTTTTGCGTTCTTCCATTCTGAGGAAAGACATCGTAACTTCTGCTGCATTTCAGTTACTGCTTCAGCACACTGCTCAAGGTGTTGATGGACAAGGGATGAGCTTAGCAATTCATCGCATAGAAGCTTAAGCAGCAAGATTCTCTGCATCAGAACAGGAAAAAATTCAACCAGAATACCAATGGAAACAGCACCAAAAGATTGTACGAATTTTAATGTAAGGGGACCATTTGGTACTCTTAGTCACCATACAAATAATGACCAATACAGATTTTCCCATTCCACTATATCTTCGTTCAGTTTAATTAAACTCGATTTTTATGCGTTAAAAATACACATCTAAAGACTTCCCACCTTCGGAAAGATACCCAAGTGTAAATCCACAGCATATGGACTTGCATTAAATACCATCATGGTGTCGATGCAAAAGCTAAAGATCGCATATGAAAATAAAATCATGGTATTCATCTCCAAGCTGGGAATGAAAAGCTGACACATTTTGAATGAATGAGCAAAAAATGGGGAAAAAGGTTCAAAATTGACCTCTTCAGCACTAAACTCCCAGTAGTCTTTTTCTTCCATAACATCTGCCAGGTGAGCTGTCGTTTCCATGGAAGCTCGGGTAAGTTCTCCCTGATACTTTCTACCTTTCCGCCGTCTGACTAGTTTGTAAGATTCCAAAGAATCTTGAGCCATGCGCTTGGCAATGACACAAGATGGGCAATACCAATTTCCATCAGGAATTCTAATAAGAGGTGGATTTAAGCAATATGTGTGATATTCAGCATCGCATGTATCACACAAGAGAACACTGTCATCATCTTTGTCAACGCCACATACTTTACATACCCCCTCATCCCACGGGGCCTTGGGAAGCTTATTTACTGAAACAACTATGTCCTTAATTTCCTTCTTCGTCTCTGCACTTAGGCATTCCAGTTTCCTGTACTCCATAAGTTTCTGAACAAGTGGTAGAACCTATAGCAGCAAACAAATAAAGGCTTCAAACTTGCGAAAAATAATTGCACCCCATACTGCAAATATTTTCAAGGAAACGAGACCATGCATACCATTTCTGGAAGGCAAACACAACAACAATTATACACACACACAAGAGGAAGTACTCTTCTAAAGCATATAGCATAAATGATCTCAAAGGCCTATAACTTTCACAAAAGATAAGTCTTAACAAATTTGTTGCACAAAAATGCCTATACATGACCCTCCACCATTTGACTTCAAGATTCTACTAAGTAATGAATATATCTTACTGAGCAGGGCATAGCAGAAGTAGAAAGAAGACAAACCTCAGCTTCATATAATGACTTAAACTTTTCAGACAGTGTATCAACCAGTTCTAGGCAATCGGTCTGATCCGCATACATAGCATGTATACTACTCCACAACTGCAAGTCAGAAAGTTAGCACGTCATCCATGAAAAGATCAAATAAACAGAATCCAGGAGTATACCATCACAATGAAAACTAACAAAACAAGTCACGCATATACTGCCAGACTAAATTTCTTCAACTTCTAACCCTAGCTAAAACGTTATTCAACAGCTGAGCCAACTAAATTCTGGTGTTTGATAGAAAGATGAACCTGATACTGCTGAGGCATCAAGAGAAGGCAAAAACAGTTCCAAATATAAAACTGGCTCTTCCAATACTTTTACATTCATGCATCTAAACTAGTGGTGTGAAACTAACACCGCAAAGTTGATGAAGAAAATATAGAACTTTTACTACAAGCACTCAGAAACCAATTCTTAGAAGGCGCCCATCAAGTCATGAAGTGTACAAAAAAAAAATCAGACATGAGGAAAAAATCCCACCTCAAGAACATCCTCAAGAAAAGCTTCAGTTGATCCGTCGTATGCACCAGTGGCTAACCTCAAATCAATAGTTCTGAAGTCTAAGGGACGTGAAACCATTGCAGGTGCCCCAAGGAGCCCATCATCATCATTATCACTGGAATTCAACAACTTCCGGCCCAGCAAAGTGCAAAATACTTTATCCTCGTCTGCAGCTGCAACATCACGCAATACAGCACGGCATTTCTTCATAATGACATCAGATACACTTATATATGTCCTCTTTTTGGTTCCTTTGATAGATCTCTGCACCAAATCTCCACCTCGAACATCCGCTAACAACGAGAGGACAGCTTTCTGTATTCAGCAAGAGGGAATAACACATCTTAGAAGCCTAAAAAAATAGCATGCATCATTACACTGACATCACATCACCGAGAACATGAGACATAAAAACTGAAGTGAATATGAGAAAAAAAAGAAATACTTAGTTTATGCAATTCAAATTTGCAAGTACATCATGAGGGAAGAGATTTAAACCTTTGTCGGTCCTGATGCATTGCCTTTATATACTTCTTTACTGATAGAATGCTCCAATAGCTTCTTGGCCCACTCTGGTGGATTTCTATCTAAAGCCTCATAGACACACTTTCTGATTCTAGTACCAACATTTGTTGGAAGCTTTTTCACAGGTTCCAGAACCTGTGCCCACTCTGGAATATCACCATTGCAAGCGTTTGTTTCAGTAGCATCAAGGCCATCAGAATCATCCTCTTCCACAGAAAGAACATCATTTTCTCTTGGCAAAGAACCAAATATTTTCTTAATAGCCTCTGCAAGTAACTGAAGATTAAGAGTTAATCTCTGAACATAAATCCAACGATCATTCTCTTTCTGTAGGAGAGATTCATGACCTTAAGTATATTAACACTTTCTTCTATAAAATCAGAGATTTCTTTCCCAGAAGATAATACTCAACTGAAACACAAAGTAACCCAATTTTCCACTGTATTAAAAGAGGACCTTCAAGATGGACAAAGAAAACAGCACATATGTGATGTTTCCAAAACTGAAATTAAATTTTTGATCCCATCATCCAGTAATACAAGCAAGAAATGCAACCCAGAAAAGCTAGCAAAAACATACCATTGAATCAGCTTCCATCCCAGCCACTCCTGTAAGCGAACCGCAAAGCAAACCACCATCCCCTTGTAAGCAACGGAATATCTTGCTACTCTCACGGGCAGCAATCTCTGATGACTCGAGATTCCTGTCCATTGATAGAAGAGACAAGATGTACCTACGGGCCAATTCAGGCCAAGTGAACTCGTTAACAGGCAGCATATGCAGCTTATTCCTTTTAGCAGAAAGTGTACTGTCATCCTTTTTCCGTCCTCGCCTGGATCTCACTTCTCCAGAATCAAAGTTTGGATCAACAAATGAAGCTACCTTGGATTGCAGCTCACATATTAACACTTGCAGAAGCGAAATGTGAGTCCTTGTTAAAAGTGTACCCAAGCATGGCCCACGAGAGAAAGATGAAATCTTAAACTCAGTAGAATCCCCTGCTTTTGTCTCCTTTAGTACAGAAGCAGATGTATTTTCCGAAGAGAAAGGTTGGTGCGATTCATCGAACAAAGAAAACAATTTAGTAGCTGTGCAATCTTTATCACTAAAGTTTATCACACTTCTGTTATCTTCTTTCCCGCATTTATCAAGAAACAAACCATCAAACACTGGATTGATAAGCTCCTGTTCAAACTTCTCAGGTGAGAATGCCTCTCCCAGACCCAATATTTCATGGAAACGCCAGAACATTTCAGATACCTAATTAGGCAAGCATAAAACGACTATTATATATGTATTGTAGGACTTATTGAACGGAGGGGTACGGTGTGGATTACCATATAAGGAAAACACTTGTCCATACCTGAAGGAAGTCACCAACAAGCCCAGGTGGAAGCCTCAAACACATTGGCCTCCCAAGAGGAGGGTGTGGATTGCTGACACCATGAACACCATTTGGTTTAGGCCTTTTGGCTTTCCGAGAAACCTCACTGAAAAAATATTCCCCACCTCTTGGTTTGACAACTAGCGCTCCTTTCGCTACAGTTACAGAAAGAGAAGAACGTCTGCTCTCCAGAGACCTATAATTTGAACAAGATTCGGCACCAGGCATGTGTTCAATAATTTCTTGTACAAAATCTGCATCAAGTCCAAATCTGTTTTCATGCAGCCACCTTGACAAAGCATCAACTAAAGTTGCAAATTCGCTTTTATCCTTTTCACCACATGTAACACTACGAGGAGCCAAAGAACAGCAAAATCTTGACAAAGATAAAATTACATTGTCTTTCTCATTTATCGTATCCCAGTTAATTTCCCTTGTTTCTCTGTCAAAGTGCTTGCAGAAGAAGTTCTTGGTATCCTTCTGCTTCAGGACATCGGTACATGCATTAACAAGTTTTTGAGACATTTTTTTCCATGCAACAGACAATGAATCTTCTTCCACAACAATGTCGCCGATTTCAACCCCATGGTCCTGATTATAGGATAAGATATTATCAAAGTCTACTTGAGAAGAACCAACCTTCGAGCGTTGGACATTGAATGACTTGGAAAAGTTCTGCTCTTGTAAACAAGACAATATATCATCTCCAAGAGGTGGGCGGGCATCTGAAAGAAGGACCTCAACATCAGTATCATCACCATGCTCTTGAGTACTGTCTCTATGATCACCTCGTTTGTCAATGTTCTGTCCCACCATTTCATCAATCTTTGGGCAGGAGAAGACAGTTGATCCAATTGGAATAAATGATTTTGAGCATGGTGATCGTGTAACCTTGAAAACAGGCCCAGAACTGCCATCAGATATTTCACACGTAAATAAAGACCCTGTGATCTTATCATGCCAGCAGGACTTATATCCTATTGGATAAATCATGTTGACATTGTGGTAAGATTGGCTTTTGTCAATTCGTCCAAGTGATAAAACAAAAAAATCTTCAAACTGCACCGGAAGTCCATTCTGAAAATCGAATACATAACATGAAGAGAATTTTTTAAAGAAAACATAATATAAATAGCCAGGAGGGATTTGAAGTTTACACTTACATTTTCTTCCTCACAACCGCATTCATTTTTTCCAGAGCTAAGAGACTCACCAGCCTGAACGGCAAAAGGGGACATCGTCTGACCATTGAATGGAAAACGCCTGAGATGAGCACTCACTGAACCCCCCTTTTTCTCAAGGACACCATTGTTGAGCCATCTTGATGTCTTCCTTCTCTTCGGCATATGAAATCTTTCTTGAAGAATAGAGCTCTCATTCCTGATTTCAGCATCCATACAACTGTAGTTACCACTAATTGCCAAGCCTAGATAACAAGCAACATCTTGTATTGAACTAAATGTTTTTCCATTCGGAGCACAATACACTGCACATAGATGATAATCATTTAAAGGTTGCTTAAACTCAACATGCCAACCATCTTCTAATAGTCCGTGCCTTTCAGATATGAAATGCCTGAGATTTTGCAATAACAGCTCACTTGGATCCAAGGATGGAAATCTAATGGGCAAACTACTGTTGCTGAGATTTAATGGGAAGCCAAATCCTAGAGTATTTGAACCCAATGCATCCATGCTCATTTTGGTATTATGAGTCATTATCCCTGAAAATTCGAGACTAGCATGCCCTCTACCAGGGCTTAAAAAGCTTGAATATGTCATTGCTTGTTCAAAAGAGTTTCCCATGCAAGAACTGCTGGCCAGCATGTGCTTTCTGGAGAAGAAGAAGAAAAAAGGAAGCACATCCATCAGCGCTTTACAATTTCTGCTAGGTGTTTTCATAGACATACCCATGTTGAAATCAGAGAAATTCCTATCACGCAATTGACTAAACAAGAAAAGAAAAAAAAACGAAATCTCCTACAAGGTATAGCCTTAACATTTATCAAAAAACTATCATGTATAGGAAGCCTCATCAAGTCATCATGCATAGATGACTTATAAGAGTCAAGATCAAAGGCTACTCGAGAACTCTCGTTAACAGTAGCTAATACTACCCATAATCCTTGAACCGCTGATTGGGTCTGCGCACAGAACGCTCAACTGATACTGAGACCTAAGTGCAACTACACTAAATTCTATCGACTTCTTCAATAAATTCTCGCTTGACTTTTAAATTTTAATACTTAGTCCCTGTGCATGTACAGACAGCTGAACCAAGTCTTGCTTCCAAGTTTTCGATCTCAAACAAAATTCGATTCCCAGAAACCCTAACCCATCGTCGAATAACAGAACACGGCTACGTACCTTGAATCTGACGTCTCTTCGCTTCCGTACCCCTCCGCATCACTCGGCGGTGAGGCGTTCATATCCAGAATTAACTTTGACTTCACCCCAAACGGCCACAATTTGCTCCTCTCGCCGCCGGTAATACAGTCGCTGCACATCCATTCGGCAGAAGGAGCCGCCTCCACTCCGTCGTTAACACAACATAGATGAAATCCCTGCTCACAAGCATCGCATACTAGAACGACCTCCATCGACTCCGGCCTTCCGCACGCGCCGCACGCGGCATCCCGATCCGGTCCAGGAACCTCCGCAGGCGCTCCAGGAGCTGGGTCCGGATTATCATGAATTGACCTCACAACTTCAATAGGCTCATACTCTGCATCGTCATCCTGACCGCCGGTGCAACCACCGCCGAGGCTAGCGACGGAAGGGATTTCGTTGAGATCGATACCGAGACAGGAGCGATTATCTCCGTTGACAGTGGCGCTCCTGGTCTCTCCGAGTTGATCGTTTGTAGAATCAGTGAGTTCCATTATTCGATTAGGTTAATGCAATCGAGCATTGTTTGTATTGAACTCGAAGAAGAAGAAGCAGATTGAAAAAAAAAATTGCGAGAAAGTGAGAAGAGGTTTTCTTATTTATTTTCTCTCCACTTTCCCGAAGTTCTGTTTGGAGAGAGGAAAAAAAAAAGAAGATAGAAATTATCTTAGCTTTGCTTTTTGTGTATTTTTTTCTTTCTTATTACTAAACATATTCTCGAAGATCTCCTCGAAACGTTCGGCGATTGTAACTCAAAAAATTGAGTGTTAAACGAAAAATAATAGAAAATCAAAATAGT
Source organism: Pugionium cornutum (assembly GCA_018901935.1). Classification (NCBI taxonomy): domain Eukaryota; kingdom Viridiplantae; phylum Streptophyta; class Magnoliopsida; order Brassicales; family Brassicaceae; genus Pugionium; species Pugionium cornutum. The sequence goes on from CM032161.1 coordinate 14,967,908, forward strand.
AAAATAAAATTCAATGGTATATGGTGATTTTATTAAATTTACGAAATTGCATGAAGAATAGTGATAACTAAAAGTAAGTTATTGTTATTATTGGAAGATAATGTCACATGAGAACAACATTTTTGTTGTCGTTGGGGTGGTTCTTGTTGTAACTTGTAACGATAAAGATTAAGTAGGAAGCCATGGAAATATATGTTAATGTGTCAGGAGAAAGGTAAAGAAATTAAAACCTTTGGCATCACGAGGAAAGTAACTCTCGTAACTCGTAACTCGTGGAAAGTGTGATTAACACGTTAATGCTACTAATCTTTTTTTCTAAATACTTAAGCACTCTTTTCTTCTTCTTTTTTTATCTGCAAACTAAAGCAGTCTTCAACTTAATACCATTCCTTTAAAAAATAAAAAGAATATATACATCTACGATCAGTGTTTATTTATCTTTGGGGTATGGGAATCTCAACCAATCGTCGGTTTATTTGATACTCAGAACAAAATTTCATTCGTTATAAGATTGAATAATATTTTGGTCTTCTGCTAGATAGATTTTCTTAGTAAATTTAATATTTTGGTATCGGCTTATGCAATATATAGTTCTCGACGATGAAGGATCCTCAACAGCAAGTAAAACCGGAGAAAACTGAAATAGGTTCACGCCATTCTTGTCATAACTTCTTGAAGACGAAACTTAGTATCTTTACTACACGATTCTGTGTCGGTTGAGTTCTTCGCCTTAACTGCATCTTCAAGCTGTATCAAAGGTCAAAAGTCAAAACAAACAAACAAAAAGAATAAAAGATATGCTAAGAAAAAGACTGGTGGTACCTTTTCAAAGTTGTCGAACAATTTGTTGGTTAAATCAGTGAGAGTTTGCTTATTATCACCAGAAACAGCGACAGATATGAGATTGTCGAAATCGGTGGATTTAAGCCTCAATTATCTTTTTTTTTTTTAAACATATATATAAGTTTAAGTATCTGGTCCGATCAAATCTTCCATGTGCATGGTTAACAGATGAAAAGCATTTTTTTAAACTCTATACATTCTTCCTTTCGTCCCGATTTAAGCATTCTTCTTTAACGCTATACAATCCTCCTTTGTCTGAAAAAACGTGAAATTGAATGAGTAGTTTTTGGTATTGTTCGGTTTTGTATTCTACGAAACCAAATTCTCATAGTTGTAAGGTTCAAAAGTTTCAAATTTCCAGGATGTTTTTTCCAGTTCCAATTCTTTTTGGTTGTTCTTTTGGCGAAAAGGTGAACACTTCGTTGCAGCGACTCCAGAATGTCGAGAAGGTGAAATTTTCGGAAGACTCAACTATGTTCTTAGAGATGAAATGGAGCTATTTGATGTGAAGATTGTTTTTTTTCGCGCAGAGTTGTTAGTGTTTTGGAACTAGCTGGAGGAGTGATGGAAGAACTTGCGAGCCCTTCTCGACCCAAGAAAGATTTCGTCAACAGTCGTTGCCGAGAGTTTGTGCAATCTATGAAGGTTGCTTACTTTATACTCCATGTCTTCTTTCACTTCATTTGGAATTTCATTTTAATTCTTTGGCTTATGGTTTTATGAGAATAGTGGATTTCTGATATCATTTGGATTTGGTTTCACGTCTCGAAATCTCTACGTTTATGTCTTCCTTTTCTGTTTCTTAGGATTTTTGACATCTTGGACTGTAAAGATATGCCAATCTATATACTACAACAGGAAGTTCTTGTGAAACGTGCAGGATATTCAAGTTACACTAAGGGAAGAGATCAAAAGCGAGTGCGAGTACAGTCCGTTTGGGAAATGTGATTACAACGCAAGAATAACAAATGAGATATGCATCCAGAAGCTTGTATATGTTCTCACACAGCTTGATCATTGAAACGAACCGCTCACCGCAAATGAGATAGTTTTTATAAATTTTTTTTAATATTTGTTAATTCGTTTTTAAATTTAGTATTTGCTTTGTTTTTAAATTACCGAATATCCACAATTTTCGAATCGAAACAAAGGGATATTTGGTCAATTCCTTGAATACGAAGATGCGAACATGTTCTGTTCTTCTTTTATGCTCTGTCCCCAGCATGTCGACATTTCGGTCACTTGTTCTCTAAGTTAAGTTCCCGAGAATCCGTTTATGTTTTTTGCAAAGTTCGTAGATAGAGATTATACATATGAAAGAGTATAAATTAGTAACGATTCGAAAAAAGTAAAAAACTGTTAAAACTCAAACCAAAATTTATCAACAAAAAATGGCAAACTCAAAAAGAGAAAGTAGAAAGGTAAAAAAGTAACTAATTTTCTACATTTTAGTGCACAAACTATTTACAGAAGTTTTTCTTTTGTGCCTTTTCTTCTGGTTGTTTGAATATTCGAATTAACAGTAAAAAGAAAAAAAAGTGTAGTACGCTAAAAAAAACGAACCAAAAATTCTAAAGCTCAAAGTTACGAGGATCTTCCACAGTTACTAATGGATCTTGGTTGCCTTAAAAGCTCAATCAAAACATCCGCCTTTTGCTTGGCTCTACTTGTTCCTGTCTGAGAAAGAGCCACAAGCGGAGGAAGCGCTCCTTCACGAGCCACCATGGTTCGATACACCACACTCTCTTCGCATAGCTGAAGCAATATCGACACGGCGATGTCTTTCTGTCTCTGAGTTCCCGCCTCAACAATCTCCACCAGCACCGGAACTCCTTCTTCTTCAACAACCGCCGGCTTTGATTCCGGCACCGACATTAGCAGACTCATCACAAACGCAGATTTGTCCACCATGCTGGATCCGAAATCCGCCATTAATTCTACAAGTGGCTTCATAATTCCCGATTGTACAGGTCTGATTTTGTTCTCTTTGGCTGAGCACAACGAGTACAGAGCCGTCGACGCGTCTTTCTTCGCTCTGATTCCGCCGGTTTCTAAAAGATTCACTAATAGAGGAATCGCTCCCGATCTTCCAATGGCGACTTTGTTGTCTTCGAGCTGTGATAGCCGGAGAAGAGCGCAGGCGGCGTTCTCTTTAGCCGTCGGTGTTCCAATCTTCAACGCCCGAACGAGCGGCTTAATCGCCTCCGAAGAAGCAATCAGGTCCTTGTTCTCGTCGCAGAGTGAAAGGTTCAATACGGCCGTGACTCCGTACTCCTGGAGTTGAGGATCGGAAGACGAGATCAGAGAAATGAGCGGTTTAATCGCGCCGGCCTTGGCGATTTTGATCCGGTTCTCTGGTTTGTTCTTGGATAAGAGCCTGATCTCCAGGGCAGCTTGCTTCTGCTCCTCGATAGAACAGGAAGAGTCAAGATGCGCTACGAGATGACGGATCAAATCATCGGAATTGTCAGAGGAACATGAGAGGAGGAGGCGACGGCTCTGGGAGGAAGCGGTGGGAAATTCGCCGGATCTGTCGCTGTTACAGTCGCTGAAAGCAGAAGAGACATCGTTGACAGTCAAATTGCTGAAATTGCGACCCATGTAGGTGAAACCGGCGCGATTATTGACCATCTCCATGGATGATGAGATCAAATCTCTTATTCACAAAGCCATAAAAAAAACGTGGATGTGGTTATATGGTTTGTCTTGCGAGTGTCAGGAATATTTGGTTAGTTTTTCGGATGAAACTAGCCACAGAGAGAGAAAGAGAGCAATGAGCAATGTTTTGTTTTCTTTTTCTCCAATATTGTTTTGCAAAATTGCAATGCTTCTCTCGACGTGTAGTGTTAATTTGGGCTTTTTCTTTTATCCATGGGCTTTAATTAATGGCCCCATTACTATTATTCTTGATAAGAAGGTACTCTCTAATTGGGTTACTTATTTTCTTTTAAAACCCAAATTCCTAATTGGGCCTGGGCTTTAGAGTTTTTTCTCTGTGAATCAGGAAGTAGGTGTGGTTCGGATCAGAATAGAGCAACGGCCGTCGTCATCGTCGCTATTTAGACGAAGATGGCTAAAGAGGCGAAACACGTGGTTCTCCGTCAGGCTCTTCACGCCGTTTGTCAATGCATTTTTTCTTTCACCAATCATTATAGTTTTTGAACCTTTTCCATTAATAATAACAAGCCAAATTACAATATCCAGCCATTTTATTGCAAATATACCAAAAATTCAACACTGAAATATAATTACCACTCAAATTATATTAAATAAAAAACGTTATAACAATCCACATTCAAGTCTTATGGCTTCGATGAGTGCAGGAGACACCGGAGGAGGATCAGTAACAAACCTTTTAGAAGAAGATGTTAGATTTATGGAGTTTTTGACATTGTTATTTGGGTAGAAGCTTTTCATTTCTTCTTCTGCTCCCCAACCTCGGTAAAGTATCACTTTACTTGGCTCCTGCGACACCAGAAGAGCTCCTGTTTCTTCCTGCCAAATTTATCCAACACCATTTTTTAAATACGGAGCCCAAACGGATCAAAAGTTAATGCTTGATTTTAAGTTGTAGTTTGTATATGATTCAACTTTGAGCTTTGCGATGACTTCTTGGACAGATGTTCCCTTGGCTCTCCCTTTGACGTTTACGATTGCTAGAGGATTTCTCTCAAAATGCATCTTCAATGTTTTAGCTAAACCGGTTACAACGTTGCTTCTTCCTACAAATTCGAAAACCTGGAATTGTTAGTGAATCTCAATGACAGTAACTATAAGGTTCCAAGTCAGTCTACCGATTGGTTATCGAGGTTATGCAATGAGCTTCATCCATTAAAAAAAATCAATTACAAGTATTGGATTTGAAGATAGGAAAACTCACTCACCTACTGCAAACGGTGGCCGCTTCTTCATCTTAAGGGCTTGTTTTCTCAGAATGAGTCTTTCTCTATTGGACAGATCTGCTACCACCAACCCATCATTTCCACTTCTTTTGCTCTCTGTCAGAGCTGAGATCCGTGAGCCATTTCCCATTGATGATCCCAGTTCTTGTCCATTTGCTACCTCTGGCTCAGCATTCAGGTAGCTATTGCGCGGCTAAAATCCGCATAAAAAAGAAAGAGGTGGCTAAATTAGATATAGCTATGCATAGGGCCAAATAGGAAAGAGAAGAGTTTTAGACATTACCATGGATCTTTCATGAAACGAAGAATCAAGATAGTTGCCCTCATGCCCCTGAGAAGAGCCAAAACCAGATTCATCTTCTTCATACTCATGACCGCCCGTAATATATGAATTTGCTTCATCTTCGGTGTCATCCTTAAAAAAACCAAAAAAAAAAAAATTCACCAACAGTTTAAGAATTCAGGCGCACATTTTAGTAACCCCAAGAATAAATTAATATTCAAATTTACTTGATGCTAGCTTTTTGCTAGATGCCGAGTAACCAGGCATATAAATAGATATATACATTGGAAATTGGAAAATGCAAGAAGCTTGACGTAGGAACTAAGAATCTTACTTACCTCACAGTTCTTTTCACCGTAGGAAGGAATTGATGAGTCAGAAGAATAGCCGAGTTCAAATTCTTCTCTTGATTTCTCAGGTTCAATATTCTGCTCTTCTGTTTCTTCTTTGACCTACGTCAATCTGGAGAATTGAGAAAACCACAGAAGCATAGGTGTAGAATCAGAGCTGACGTGAAACTATTGAAACTACAAATTATTTACCATTCTGTTACTTGATTCCTCATCTGACCATGCTTCATTGGTCGCACTGTCCTGGATCTACCATCAACCAGCATTTCAAAAGTTAGGAAGACCGTCTTCGAGGATTTTTAAGCAAATCAATCTGAGTAACACAACATTACTTACCAACTGCCGGTTCAACTCATCAATGTTGTTGGAAAGTTTCAGCACATGCAGCTTCAATGACTGCACTAGTTTGAGCAGAAAAATAATTAAATCAACTTGAAGTTGTCAGATGATCTATTTTCTTAGAGCTTACAGAGAAATTTCTTTAGGTCATCTTACCTTTCGACGTTGTGCCTCCACAGAACGTTTCAGTGCATCTCTCTTACTGAGAAGTGTTTGAGGTCGTAGACATGGAGGCCGCTCATAATTCTTTCCACGATACACAATAATTGCATAACCCTTACTCACCATCTCCACAGCAACTAGTATGCCACCACTTTCTGCTTCCAATATTTCTGCTACTTCGTAAGCAGCTTCAATGCTTTGTTCACTACAAATGATCTTCACAAGTTCCCTATACTTCCAGTGAAGATGCATGTTCTCTATTGTTCCATCAAAGACACCTCGTCTTCCTTAAGAGCACAACAAGATATGTCATAACAGGAGAGATTACATATAACACGTCAAAGAGATGAAACTTACTCATTTACCACATATATTTACTTGAAATACGTGAACAGGCTGGTATCAAGTGGAAAATATAATAATTACCCACCTAGTAAAAGGAAAGGCTTCATTTTCAAGCCAATTTTCCGTAGCATGTACTTTTCGTCTTCAGTAATACCCTCTTTGTCGATATCAGACTGTTGAGAATTCTCTCTACTCTCTAGTTCCACCAGAGCTTTTTCTGCATTTGCTTTCTTTTCTAACGCCTAAAGAGAAAACTGATCATTCACCTCTAGAAAAGGTCAAGCAAAACCCAATGGTTTAAGTATAACACATCTGTTAGGACATACCATGGACAACTTGATACTAGTTTTTTCAAGGATTGCCTCAGGAGATTTCTGTTGTCTTGGTTTCATTTGATGGGTTTGTATATGATCCTTCTTATACTCAGTTTCTAGTTCAGTATTGTCTGTAGCAGTTAGCTTATTACCATGTACACTTGACTTCCCCATGATCATTGTTTGCCTTCGCCTCTCATCTATAGCTGAAGAAACAGCAGATGGGAGGAAATCCTTTCCTCTGTACAAGACAATGAAATCTTTATCCCGAGATATCAAAGTCCCTCCAGTCAACCACTGCAACAGAGATATACTTTCGTCTCATCAATAAAGATCTTCAGTTATATGAGACTTCAAAGGGTACAGTTTCCTAACAGAGCCACAAATATTTTGATACTTTCGTCATTTAAGGTAAACCAGCAACCTTTAACTCTTCAGCCATCAGCTCGCTATTTGTGTTCTGCACTCCTCTCTTCACTGCTATCTTGGCAACCTCACATTTCTCCCAAAGCTTGGCAATAGCAACCGCTAGTCCCTGCAAATTTCTATTTCTACCTGGAATAAGCCAGAATAAGTCAACAATTTTCAGTGTCTAAAAGAAGCTACAATCAGGTGAAAACAAGCTTACCTAGAGCAAAATGACAAGGAAGTGGTCTACCAAGTCTCCTTAAAATGGTCATTTCATCATCAGTTAGTTTCGGGCTAACACCATATGGAAGAAGACGAAATGGTCTTCTGTACTCGGGTACTATGGCTGGCAGAAGATCACCATCTACTGGAAGGGGATCGTATGCCCACCAGTCAGTGAACCTTGGACCCAGTCCTTCCAGCAAATGATCTGCTTCTTCTACTAGCTGTACCTCACCGGGTAATTGAAACCGTACCTTATCCGAGGAGCCAACACCTTGTTTTAACAGTGGTTTAACCATTTTATTAGTTATGTTGGACGAAGAAGATTCCGCAGTACTCTGTTTCTCTCTACTATCAAACACTCCCTGATCCACAGTTGATGCTCCAGAAGCAGCTTCCACAGACGAATCATGTGCTAAATTCCGAACAGATACGAAATAAGGGAACTGATAATTTACACCTCTATACAACAAAATTTTGCTTCCAGACCTCCAAATGACCAAGCCTCCTGTTTTCGTCTGTCAAATTTTTGAGTCAGAAGTCAAATTGTACACATTAGAACAGAACCCAAAATTTTGACGAAATTTCAATCTGTATTTTTAGTCAAAATCCTGATTTTTGAAACCCAAAACATATATAATTTAGTCCGTAATTGTTTACAAACCTCCAAGACGTCATGGGTCCGTTTCATGTTCATTCTAGAAATATCCTGGCAGAAAATCTTCACAACCTCCGATGTCCTCCATCTCTCGTGGATCCCATTCACGATCCCTTCCGTAATCCCGGCCTTGCCAATCTTTAGCTTCTTCGTCAACCTAATCCCCGCCGACCTCAATCGCCTCAACTCAGCTGGTGGCAAAGTCAATTCTGCTAACGATGGGACCTTCTCCTCCTTCTTCCTCTCTATCTCTTTTTCATTCTTCCACACTCTCTTCAACTCATGGTGCCTAGAAATGGCAGTACCTGAACCCGGCTTCGGAACTGGGTAACTGGGCGTGCTCCAGCTTGTGTCAATCGTGTGTCCGACCCGGTGAATCGGAAGCTGGTTAGGCAACGGAACGAATATCTCTCCCGGGGAACTTTGACCAGATTCAACTTCCGTAGCCGGGGAATCATGCTTCTCATCCACGAATCCAAGGCTACGGAGCTTCTCAGCAATTCTCTGAATGGCGGATTGGGGAAGTGTCTTTCGATCGGACGCAGAACTGCGGCGGACGATGGAGTTCGCTCGACGAACATTAGATCGCGAAATTACGGTTCTGGGAACCGGGAATGGCGGGAAAAGTCGGTCGGGTAAGGTTTTGGAATGTGTGAAAGGTTGCTGCTGGATATACAGAGGAAGCAACATTTCTCCACAGGCGAAGAAGCATATAGTTGATGATGACGCAGTCAAATGCATAGACTGTCTGAGTTTGTTTCACAAGTCTGAGTTACTAAAGTACCTAATCGGATGGGCTCGCCCAGCGATAAAGGCCCATTGGACAATAATAATTATTGGGCCATGAGCCTATTCCAGTTTTCTGACCAATGAACTGACTCATCGGTAGATTGTGAGAATTTAACTCGTCGGTATATTAAAGTTACACCGTCGACTAATCGAACCTGGATCCGAATCCATCTCCCTCTATGGCTCAGATCAGGCCTTCGCCACCTAAAATAATGGATTTCCCTTTTATATGTCGATCATTGCATAAGGATTTGTCCGTAATTCTTTTTTACTGTGGCTGGGTAAGAAATATAAAATTCATTACTCTTAGTCTGACATTTGCACTTTGCATCTGGTGTTTCCATTTTTGTCGACGATTCAACTTTAGTTTAATGATTTTTTACTATGAGATTATGGATCCTTAGTCTAATAATTAATTAGATTATGGAATGTTCATGCCTAGCAAAAAACAAAATATAAAAGTCCCAAAATAAATAAGAGCCCACTTCACCCAGTCCATCAACTCGACCTTATGCGGAAAGAGCTTCCGGGGATGGATATTCTCCGCCTTTGGGACAATCTCTATGTTGAAAGGAGTTGCCATCTCATTCCAAAACAGAGCAGACATGTCCATCAGTTTTGAATCGCTCATCAATTTCTCAACATTTCTCCACACTCTCCTTAGCCTTGTGAACTCATTCATCATTTCTCTAAATAGCGCCAAGCCCTGTTTGGATACTCTGGCTATCTCCACAATCCGCGCCGCACTCATCATGTTCTCTGGATCTAGGTCATCAAGCTCTGCCACATAATTCCAAGTAAACCTTTTGATCAATGTAAGAGAAGAAACAAAATACTTTTAGATCAGTGGTGTTAACCTATGTCTGTCATAGAGTCCATTATCATCTTGAATCGCCTTATCTGCTCGGGGTTTACTTGTGTCTTGTATAATGGAAGTCTAGAAAATATCTGACAAAGAATTTGAAGAAACCTTACGAGTCAAACTGTGTATTTATGGTTTGCTATAACTTGAGGCAAATTGATTACACATGAGTTTACCTATCTATAGAGATGAATGTATACCTTGTAAACTTGTCCCTCATAAAATCCATACATTTTTCTCAATGTGTATCCACTCGTTGGATTTTGATTCTCTGGTGACAAAACAAATAGTTACTGTCTGTCTCATGATTTATAAAACAAACGAAGAGACAAAAATCAAATTAAAGGAGTTAATTTTGCATACCAAAGAGACGCCTAGGCTGTTCGTACGAAGTCATCTGTTTCCTCAAAGAATTTGAGTCAGAAAAAAAAGTTTTATGTGACGAAATTGTATCTATGTTTACAGCTCTTATAAGGAAAAATAACAGTGGCATCAATGCAGTTTCCAGTATTTGAAAGCAGTAATCATGGGAAGGAAAATGGTATCATTCGCCCAATATTTGAAATTTTGTGAAGAAAGATTTACCTTAATTTCTCGGAATCATTCCGATCCTACTTTCTCTTTTCCTTCTGCTGATAGGCTATCACCAACTCTTTCCGTAACGCCACATGTCCCATTTTCCATTGGTCCACCTCATCACAGGGTCCCACTTGTGTTATAAATGAAGGACATAATTTAAGGTGGGTTTTATTAGGCCATGATGCATTTATAGTGGGCTTTATGAAAAGCCCATATACTTACACTAATCGCGCTAGGGTTTCCTCTTAAATCCTGAGAAATCGCCGTTGGAGACCTTTAAATACGTGAACCACACATCTGCGTTCTATTCATTGTCGGCACAAGTCCTTTTAGGGTTCTTTGTTCACTTCTAATATCTTCAATTCAATTCCTTTTTTCCAATCTTTTGATTTCATACATTTTTATTCTGTCTTTGTACAGAATGATATATAGATCAGTTGATGAGATAATACTGCAACAATATGAAGGAGAAAATCTTCATGATTCTTAGTATTTAAGTCTCTGATGATCAAAATCGCTTCTCTGCCTTTTGATTTTTTGTGTTCTTCGATCTTGTTTCAGTTCATCTGGTCTCTCTCTCTGTCTCTCTATCTTTTTTTTGTTTATCGTTACTGTTCTGGTTGTCCTTTGACTAAGGATAAGAAATAAGAGATATGATGAGCAACAAATTGGTCCGTGTTTCAGATTAACCGTGACCGAGAACATATTAACCAAACTCTGATCTCACCATCTGCTTCGTAAAGAGAAATGATTTTAATGAACTGTTCATTCTTTTATTTAAAACTTTCTTTCTGGTTATTTTTATTTCTGTGATGATGAGTTTATGAATAATTCACATGTCAGACTTCAGAGATTCTTGTATAAGGAATCAGTGAGAATGAATTCATATTTCTGAGCAGAAGACATAACCGTGCTTGAAAAGAAAAGCCTTGCTTCCATCCGTAACAAAATCAAGTATATCAAATAACCTCTCGGTTAAAAGTTTATGGATATATGAAACTGTTCTGATAAACTGTAATAATCGTCTAAACGAAAACTGTGAAGTTAGTCGTTAATTTGTAACAATATTATTAAACATTATCCTTCAACGAGTAACAACGGTATATAAAAATGCCGGAATACGTTGACAATATTCTTTGATTCACTACTAAAACAACGGGTATGAAGGATCAGAAGGATGTGCTTTTCACCTAGGGAAAAGGGTTAAATTCAAGTTTAACAAAACAAAGAAACTTTTTACATAAACTAATGAATCTATATCGAAACCAATCTGAAGTAGACATGTTCGATTTTATAATCATAGTATCTGGTTTTATGATTTTTCAGCACATATAGGACACTCGACATCAAAAAGCGATGTTTACAGTTGCGGTCTGGTTTTACTTGAAATGCTATCCGGTCGAATATCTATAAATAATAAACCGATCAAATGTTGAACACAACCTCGTGGAATGGCCGAGACCACATGTCCTTGGCTAGTTGATCCAATTCTCGAGGGTCATTTTTCAACTGGTTTGTTGATCCAACTGTCGAGGGTCATATTTCTATCAAAGGTGCTCAAAAAATGATTCAGCTTGCAGCACAATGCCTTTAGCCGTGACTCCGAAATCAGACCCAAAATGAGTGTCGTCGAAGTCCTTAAGCCTCTCCCACACTTTAAGATAAATACTATCTTGAGATAAACTATATAAGCGAGAAGAACTGTTCACGCATCATTTGAAAACTATATACTGTTTACTGAAGATTTATAGAGACTAAGAAGAAAAAGGCTAATTTGTCTATTAGTACAGAGAAACCTAAAATTTCCCAAAGATATACTCCATGACTTTTTCAAAGATGTCAATATTAATTAATAAATAATAAATAAGAAAGGAATATCCACATGACATCTTCGCATGATCATCTTCTTCCTCTATCTATACAACTCTTACACGCAAACTTACAGAGAACGAAAAAAACATATAATCGTAATTAGTAACTGATCTTTTGAGTCAATGGGGAATATTTTCTGCTGCGTGCTGGTGAAGCAATCAGATGTGGCGATCAAGGAGAGATTTGGGAAATTTGAAAAAGTACTAAATCCTGGTCTCCGATTTGTTCCCTGGATCATCGGCGATTACGTTGCCGGCAAACTAACTCTACGTCTCCAGCAACTTGATGTTCGATGCGAAACCAAAACAAAGGTCAGTAAACATAAATAGTCGCAATATATATATACTTGTTCTAATAAAAACGGGACGACCATTCATATATTTGGTTCTGTTTCAGGATAATGTATTTGTAACAGTGGTTGCATCCATTCAATACAGAGTCTTAGTTGACAAGGCAAGTGATGCTTTTTACAGACTTAGCAATCCAACGACCCAAATCAAAGCCTACGTCTTTGATGGTAACTCTCATTTCCCTGTTAATTAATTAAAAGATTTCTAATTTCTCAGAGATTTGATTTGGGTTTTGTTTGTCAGTGATCAGAGCGTGTGTTCCAAAGCTGAATTTGGATGATGTCTTCGAGCAGAAGAGTGAAATCGCAAAATCCGTGGAAGAAGAGCTAGACAAAGCCATGACTGCTTATGGTTATCAAATCCTTCAAACACTAATTATCGACATCGAGCCTGATCAACAGGTTAAACGCGCCATGAACGAAATCAACGCCGGTAAGTCATGACACCCAATATCCTAAAGAACCCAAAATCGGAATTAGGTCTCTGATATATAAAACTGTAACAGCGGCGAGGATGAGAGTGGCCGCGAACGAAAAAGCAGAGGCTGAGAAAATCGTTCAAATCAAGAGAGCAGAAGGTGAAGCTGAGTCGAAATACCTATCGGGACTCGGAATCGCTCGTCAAAGACAAGCGATCGTGGACGGTCTGAGAGACAGTGTTCTCGGGTTTGCAGGAAACGTGCCAGGGACGTCGGCGAAGGATGTCTTGGACATGGTGATGATGACTCAGTACTTTGACACAATGAGAGACATCGGAGCTACCTCCAAATCCTCAGCAGTCTTTATCCCTCACGGTCCGGGCGCCGTCGCTGACGTGGCAACGCAGATTCGTAATGGATTACTACAGGCCAACAATGCCTAGCCTAAGTTGATATTTTTCGATATCATAATCCCTATCTTGACTTTTCTTGATTATTGTGGTTTTATAATTTGTGCTTGCGTTTCGTGACTCTGAATGTATCTGTAATCTTATATTTTCACTCTTTATTGTAATTCTGTCTACAATGTTTTACATATATCATGTATGGTAATACTATTATTGAAATAATAATCCAAAATATCAATTTGCTGAATATTTTTTTAATATAATTGAATCGGTCAACTTTAACGCGGCTTGGTTATCTCAGACCACATCATACCATGGCCAACATATGGGCCTACCGAAAAAGCCCATTGTATAAAAGACAAGAGCTAAAATATTGAGCATTCAATGTTTGACTGCAGAGATGAAAAGTCTGAGCGAATCTGAATTATTGCTAAATCAACTTGGAACTGCTTACAAAATGAAAAAGACTTAGCGCCATACATATATGTGTTTGTGGTAAAATCTCATAACTATAATAAACATTAATTGAAAAGATTAGCTAAGCGTAAAAATGTATATATATTCAAGTAATTTAGAAGACATTCAATTTTGTTTGTTTGTTACAGATACGATATTCTAACATTTGAAAGCCCAAGTATATGTTATCAAGCCCAAGTATATGTTATCAAGCCCAAGTATATGTTATCAAGCCCAATAGATCACTTTTTTAATATCAAAACGATGAACAAGTGTTGGAATACGTTTGGATCGCCGTGATTGGGTAAGTTGACACCGGCGTCTTGTGAAGATAAAACCGTAATCGCCGCTCGTAAGAAATTTATTACACCATCTTCTACGATGAACTTAGACGGCATCTCAGAACACCCGGAACCTAATCCCGAATCTCCGATTCAGAAGCTGAAGTTTAGTCGTAAATTGAATCGATGGTCCATGGCCCGAGCTTTGCGGTCCGGTGTTAATCTTGGCCGCCCAATTCACCTTGCCGATAACACACTTCGCCTTAAAGTAACGACGGAGGAGTCTGATAGGAGAGGTGGTGATGACGTGGAGATAACGGCGGGAAAATCCATATACTTGGTTTCCGACGGTACCGGGTGGACGGCAGAGCATTCCGTTAACGCTGCTTTGGGTCAATTCGAAGATTTCATGGTCAATCGTGGGTGTTTTGTAAATACTCATCTCTTCTCTTGGGTATAAATATAAAAAACCTCATCTTTTTGCTTTCTTTCTTTCTTTCTCGGCTATTCACTTCATTTCATCATCAATCACGATCTGGGCAATTAACACGTCTTCTTCTTTTCACTTACCTGATCAGAAGAAGATGGTGTTTACACATCTAAGTAAATGTTGTAATTAGTGATAATAGGAGGATGACTTGATCTTCTTTTAAACCTTAATTAAGTGTCAATTTTGGGGAACTGTGATGAATTTGGTTTGGGGTGGGGATTTGGTCAGGTTGAGGATGAGGAGAAGCTAATAGAGATTATCAAGCAGGCGGCGAAAGAAGGAGCAATGTGTTTCTACACGTTGGCAAATCCTTCAATGGCCAAATCTGCAAAACAAGCTTGCGATCAATGGGGCGTGCTTTCGGTGGATATTTTAGGACCAATCATTGAAGGGATTGCGTCTCACTTAGGTGTTTCTCCATCAGGACTCACCCGTGGAGCGCGCGGTAGAGTCAAAACTCTTAATGATGCATATTTCAAAAGAATCGAAGCAATTGAGTTTACCATTAAGCAAGACGATGGGACTTTACCCGAAAACTTAGGCAAGGCTGATATAATTCTAGTAGGGGTTTCCCGGACAGGGAAGACGCCATTGTCGACTTACATTGCTCAAAAAGGGTACAAGGTTGCAAATGTACCTTTTGTGATGGGCGTGGAACCACCCAAGACACTCTTTGAGGTTGAACCAAGAAAGGTTTTTGGTTTGAAGATTCAGCTCGTGGTATTGCAAGCGATAAGGAGAACAAGGGCTAAAACGTTAGGGGTAGATACAGAAGCTGAGGACAATTACTCGGGAATCGATCTTGTTCGGAAAGAACTGGATTTTGCAGCAAGGATCTATGCGGATAACCCCGGATGGGCTGTGATAGGTAAACAACACTTCTCATTTAAAATGATGTCTATTTGTTTCTTCTTCTTATTTGCTTTCAATGCTAGCAAAGTTTTGCCTCTTTTCATGTTATTACTGCGATTGCAGACGTGACGAATAAGGCAATTGAAGAAACCGCAGCAGTGATTCTGCGGCTGTACCATGACGGTAGAGATAGTAGTACTTCGGTACCGCGTATCTCAAAACGCTACTAAGCTAAGCTCACTCCTTTTTGGCTGTGGAGTAAGAAATTAAACCTTTTGTTAGTAACAAAAATGCAACAAGCATTTCACAGCAGACGATGAGAGTCAACTAGATTTTGTTGTTAATCAATTTAATGTTTAGAACCACCAAGTTGTTAATAAAATATTTAAAAATTTGTAATTGAAACTATAGATAAGTGAGTAGGATAAAAATAAACTCGGAGTAGGCCACTAACCGATGGATACCAGGACGG
Organism: Pugionium cornutum; assembly: GCA_018901935.1. Lineage (NCBI taxonomy): Eukaryota > Viridiplantae > Streptophyta > Magnoliopsida > Brassicales > Brassicaceae > Pugionium > Pugionium cornutum. The sequence goes on from CM032161.1 coordinate 14,983,562, forward strand.
CTCTAGAGATGGATCCGGCAAGTTCCAAGACATTCGACGAGACCTACTTCACGCTAGTTTCTAAGAGAAGAGGCATTTTCCAATCTGATCCGGCTCTTTACTCAAAGACTAGGGCTTATGTCTTGCAGCAACCAAGAACTCATGGGTCAACGTTCTTTGAGGATTTTGGTGATTCTATGTATATATATATATGTATGGTGAAAATGAAAAATATTGATTCTTTATGATTTGCTTCTATTGCTTTTCTTGTCATTAAATGTGATTACTTTTTTTGGGAATAAGGTGTATTTAAAGTTATTAGCCAATGTTATGTATGATGTATCTTTAATTTTTCACCACATACTAGCTACATTCTGATAAGAAGTAAGAACTATTGCATAAACTGTTATGGATTGTGACAAAAAAAAAACTGTTATGGATTAAACCAATGTTTTTGGGAGGTAAATGATACGAATTTGGGAAATATTCTCCCAATACTTCTTATGATACGATTTTTATGATATTTATTTCAAAATAAAATTAAAAGAATAGTTTAATACCAATGCTTTTGGGAGATAAATGAATATATAATATATTTGAATTATTGTCATGAGTATGTTAAGTTTAGGGTGATTTCTTTGTGGCCCTCATTTCTGCATCATTTCTCTCACACGACTCTGTTTTTGTTCGATTCGTCTCTGTTGTTTCACATAGCCGTAAATTTATTCACAAAGCACTCGTCTTTCTTGCTACTCTCTAAAAAATTCTTCGTCTTTGAATCATTTGGCTTCCGTTTTCTCTATTAGGCTTGTCCAATCTCGCTGTGATATCGGTTTTAATGATACCTGTCGGAGTTTGTGTGATCTTCACATAACAACCCAAAAAAACAAAAATCCTTTTTCTGAGTCCACTGAGCAATTCCTAGAACGAGCAAATGGCGTCAATTGCCGAGAGCTCTTTCCCTCTTCTGTATCAAATCAACAGTCAGCGTCGCCTCAATTCGTCTCCGCTGAGAACTTCGAGTGTTGTCCGAATTTCTTCCCCTTCTGGGTGCCTGTCATTTCGTGGTCGGAGCTTCGTACTGGGAAATCGATGGCATTGTATGAGGCCTACGGGCCCAGATTCTTCTGAAGCTGCGAATGGAGATGAGCAGGAGGATGCACTTCAAGCTACCATCGAGAAGAGCAAGAAGGTTCTTGATATGCAAAGGAACCTTCTTCACCAGGTAAATCCATCCTTGAATCTGCTGGTACTGATTTTGGTGGATTTCATCGGAGCTTAATTGCGAAAGTCTGACTCTTTACTTTAATTGATTTCTCAGAGTTGGTGAAAGTGCCTTTTAGCTCCTTTTTTATCTTGCAAATTTAGCCTTTTGGAAATGATTCAACGTGAGAATTAGGTGACTCAATTCTCTACCGATCTTTAGAGTAGAAAAGGTCCAGCTTTTATTCTATGAGTTGCTATTGAGAATGTGTTAGTGTTTGTGGAAGGATGTATTGAGTTGTTCTTTGACATTTGTGTTTAAGATTCTTTCACTATATTTATCGTGTTACTCTTCAGATTGCTGAAAGGAGGAAGCTGGTTTCATCTATAAAAGAGAGCACACTTAACTTGGCTGCTGGAAAAGCGTCTTCCAAAGAAGATTCTGGCTCTTCTGTGAATGCAAATACTGATGCAATTAAGCAACAGAAGATAGATGGAGACGGAAACGGTAGTGTTAGCCCAAGCAATTATGGCAAGTCATCTTTAAACAAAGAACCCGAAACTAAGACTTCCAGTACTGGATTCCTGAAGAAAAGCAAACAAAGCTCAACGTCTATGAAATCTTCTTCTCCTCTAACCTCTCCAGCGAAACCATCCAGTGTAGCCCCTACTGGAAAACCTTGGTCTAGCGTAGTAGCCTCTAGTCTAGATCCTCCTTATAAACCATCTTCTAATATGACTTCTTCTCAGAAAACTTCTGATCCTGTAACTTCTTCTGGAAAGCCGAGTGAATCTCACGCTGGTGCATTTTGGTCCGACCCCCTACCGTCTTACTTGACTAAAGCACCCGAAACATCTAGCATGAATAAAGAGGAGTACATGGAAACAAGAGAGGAAAAAACACCTGAAGAAACTACTAGTGAAACTAATCAACCTGGAAAGGACGAAGAGAAGCCGCCTCCACTGGCTGGAGCAAATGTCATGAATGTGATATTGGTAGCAGCAGAATGTGCTCCATTTTCCAAAACAGGTAATTATATCTTATGTTATCTTTGATCCATTGTGCGGGTTTTCTTTTGCTCATGGATAGCTAGGCTTCTCTTGGAGTACACAAACTGAGGATTGTGGGAAATTTTATAGGTGGCCTGGGAGATGTAGCTGGTGCTTTGCCAAAGGCTTTGGCTCGGCGTGGGCATAGGGTTCTCGTAATATTTATGTGCACCTTTTTCATGTCATGGAAGCTTTCTATTTCCTTACGAACATCTAAACTCAAACTTGTTAGTGAATCATTTTCTTGATTGTTCTTGTTAGGTTGTGGTTCCTCGGTATGCAGAGTATGCTGAAGCCAAAGATGTAGGGGTACGAAAGAGATACAAGGTGGCTGGGCAGGTATCAACATTGGAATTTTCTTTTCTTTTACTTTTCATTTAAAATTCCTTTAACAAAAAATGTATAAGGTAGAGAAAATTTCATCTGATGCATGCTTTACTGCAGGATATGGAAGTATTATATTTCCATGCATATATAGATGGTGTGGACTTTGTTTTCATTGATAGCCCTGTATTCCGGCATCTGAGTAATAACATTTACGGTGGAAACCGACTTGTAAGACTTATCTTATTCTCTCTGTTCTAAACTGACAAATCAATTTCAGTCACTTGTACTAAGTTTTTTTTTTGGGAATCCAGGATATCTTGAAGCGGATGGTTTTATTTTGCAAGGCTGCTGTCGAGGTAAACCTCTGCTCCAAGATTGTGAATGGGATATTAGTATTTTGTTTTCTTCTTATACCAGTTTGGATTCTGGAGATTGTTTTCAGGTTCCTTGGTATGTTCCTTGTGGAGGTGTGTGTTATGGAGATGGAAATTTGGTTTTTATAGCAAATGATTGGCACACTGCATTGCTACCTGTTTATTTGAAAGCCTATTACCGAGATCATGGAATAATGAAATACACACGATCTGTTCTTGTGATCCATAACATTGCTCACCAGGTTAGTATATTCTCCATTCGATAGAAATTACTTAGTTCATGCTTATCTACTGAGATCTTTGCTGAATTTGCTGGTGGCAAATTAGGGTCGGGGACCAGTAGATGATTTCTCCTACTTGGATTTACCTAGCCATTACTTGGATATCTTCAAGCTATATGACCCTGTGGGAGGTGAGCACTTCAACATTTTCGCAGCTGGTCTAAAAGCTGCAGATAGAGTTCTCACTGTTAGCCATGGCTATGCCTGGGAGGTCAAGACTTTAGAAGGAGGCTGGGGTCTGCATAATATCATAAATGAAAACGACTGGAAATTTAGTGGAATTGTGAATGGTATTGATACAAAAGAATGGAATCCAAGATTTGATCTTCACTTGCACTCTGACGAATATACCAATTATTCCTTGGAGACTCTTCACATTGGTAAACCCCAATGTAAAGCTGCATTGCAGAAAGAGCTCGGCTTACCTGTTCGACCTGATATTCCACTGATTGGTTTTATCGGAAGATTGGATCATCAGAAGGGTGTTGATCTGATAGCCGAGGCAGTTCCATGGATGATGAGCCAGAATGTTCAGCTGGTTATGTTAGGTACAGGGCGGCCGGATCTTGAAGAACTCCTCAGAAAAATGGAGCATCAATACCGAGATAAAGCACGAGGATGGGTGGGTTTTTCTGTTAAAACAGCTCACAGAATAACAGCTGGTGCAGACATTTTGCTGATGCCTTCGAGATTCGAACCGTGTGGTCTAAATCAGCTTTATGCGATGCACTATGGAACAATTCCTGTGGTCCATGCTGTGGGAGGGTTGAGGGATACAGTTCAACAGTTTGACCCGTATAGTGAAACGGGTCTTGGTTGGACATTTGATAGTGCAGAAGCAGGTAAGCTGATTCATGCCTTAGGAAACTGTTTGTTGACATACAGAGAGTACAAGCAGAGTTGGGAAGGGCTTCAGAGAAGAGGGATGGCACAAGATTTGAGCTGGGATAACGCTGCAGAGAAGTACGAAGAAGTTCTTGTCGCTGCTAAGTATCAATGGTGAGTTAATAAAAGGTCCTATTTGACTGTCGCTAAAGAACCTGTCTTTGGAGCTGTTAAGTAGCTTAGATTTGGTGTTAAATCAGCATTGGAGTTTGGCATATTGCCATGCCTTATTGAGCTCCTAGTGGTAAAGGATCAAGCTTTGTAAGCTCTTGCTTCCCCACCCTCTCTAATGGGATTCTAAAGTGATAGAATTGACAGAGTAGAACAATAGTTACAATATGTAAACCCCCAGACTTTAGGAGATCAAGAAGATGGAAATAAAACAGGAGAGGAAGTTCTAGACATCTCGCCACCATTGAAGTGAATGTTGTTGAGCTTGTCTTGACACCACTTGAGGTGAGAAGATGAGACCAAAGACATGTGTAAAACCCTAGACACAAGCTTTAGATCTATCATTATGAATCTCACTAACACAAATTTATCATCTTCGTCCATGTTAAAAGATTTCTTCTGGAGCCAAAATTTGTTCTTGTTCCCTTGCATCTCCTTCAACAGTTGTTCCTTCTTCACAAATCCACATGTTAGGATTATTAATAAAGCTCTTGTTAAGTTGGGAAAGTGAAAGCCTTTTTTTAAATCGTTTTATAATATTACCTTTTGGAGTGAATTTTTAAGGTCAAGAAAGAGCTTATAGTCTCTAGGATCTTCCAATTCCATAAGAGGACAGTTCACAACAGAGATTTTAAGTCTTTCCCAAATCAAAGGTTTTTGTATGTCTACTTTTACAAAGTCATAGAAGACTTCAATGCATTTCTTCATTGCTTTCAACATTTGTTTTTTCTCCTTTTCTCCTTCACGAGGTCTTTCTCTATTATATGATCCTTTTATATATAAATCACATGCATTAGTTCAAAATATAAAATAACATGAGAAATTGACCCCAAATGAAATCCTGTGAATTTTTGGGAACAATTAGTCCAAAGTTGAAAAAATCATTCTGACCACTCTAAATTTGAAATTTCTTTCGAGTTTCGTAAGCACAATGTTATTTCTTGGTCAACATATAGAGCTGACAATTTTTTTAAAGAGTTTCAAATGATAAAAAAGACATTCATTGTAGATAAGGTTGTTCTTGTGAGTTGTGTGACTTATCCACCAAATCACGTCTAAAGATTCTGTCGACACATAAACCTGTTAGAAACCAAAACTTGACTATTTCTTTAGAAGTACACATCACAATTCCAACTTGTAAGGTATTTTATTCACATTTATTTTTAAAAAAAAATTAATCGATTGATTCGTCGTATCTAAAATACAATGTGCATGGAATTTTAAAATGTTTTCTTAAGGAGTAAAGTCATGAATCTTGATCAATATTTTAGACTTTTAGTCAAGAAATCTGTTAAAACTCATCTTTTGATAACATCTTTATTACTTTTTTTTAAGAAATAGATATTCATAATTCATTAATTTTGTTAGTACAGCATAGTAGATTATGGTTCCTATGATTCCAACAAACGTAATATATATTATATGAACTCTCCATCTACATGATGTAACCCACCAAGAAAAGTAATATATAAGTTTTACAAAAAAGTTTTAGTATTATTAACTAACTAAAATATGATTTGCGTAATACATAAAAGTGTTGTTCGTTTCGTAGCCGCAGGAACTTGCGGCTGCGTCATGCGGTCAAACGTTGTTCGTTTGATCGCCGTAGATTTCTGCGGTCAAACGCTATGGTCGATCGCAGAAAACTGCGGCAAAAATTTTTAACCGCTGCGAAATTGTAGCGTTTGCGATTAAACAATTGTGATACAACCTGCGGCGACAACCTGCAGCGATCAAACGAACAATAATATTGCAGCGTCTAACCGCAGCGTCTGACCGCAGGTCGCTGCCGTAGACGCTGCGGCAGACAAACGAACTGCGCTAAAATTATAGAAAAAAGTTGTGATGTAAAGTATGAATATATTTAAAAGAAAGAAAAAAAATTTAGAAATATTTTTTAGTAAAATATATAACATTTAATTTAGATAAATATAAGTATTGTATAAAAAATAAAAATGTTTAAAGTGAATATAAATTACCTGAAAGTTTTGGGACTCGAAAGAAACTCATGAACTCAAGTCTTCTTTGAACAAAGCTAAAAAGTGTTTTTCCTTGACAGCTTTCATCTTCCAAGAACCTCTCCAATAAAACCTGAAAGTTCTGAAACTCTGTAGAGATACATTCATCGTATAACACACCTCTCGAATCAGCGGGTTTGGAACTATCTCTCATTGTAATATACTGATGCTGAAGAGCTTCCCATGATAAGCACGATTGAGCAACATAGACTAGCTCAAGGTCTTTCTTTATGCTTTGTTTTAGCCTCTTCTCCGCCGTTTTTCCCCATAAGCTCAAACTACTTGCCGTTTCTTGGTTCATGATCACACCTAGGAATGTTATAAATGGATATTGAAATTATGCTATGGCTACTTGGCTAGTCCATTATATATAGTCGAATGACTTGTAGTCTAGCTTTCGACCTTAATTGTTATAAAAACAAAATATACTTACTCATTCCGTAGCTTCTATCGCGGCTGAGGATGTCATACCATCTCATTCTTTCGCAGTACTTCTCGTATACTTCATCGGTTTCGTCATCTTTATCAACTTGATGGGTTTGATTCTCTATTATGATCGAATCTTGGAATGATAAAGGTGAGACATGATCTCTGTCTCTAACTTTTAGAGAAGATAGATCATTCTCCACGTCTGAGTTTACATTGTCTTCTTCTTCTTCTTCATCATTGGCTAAAGCATTTTCATCTTCTTGATCTATTGGCACAGTCATAAGTGCATCAACAATTTCAATGTCTTGTTCCTCATCACCCTCGTTGGCATCAAGAAGCTCAACAGCATCTTCTTGATCACATTCATCGAACAAATCATCATCGTCTCCTTTTTCTTCTCCAAGAATCTTGCCTTCTTGCAGAGCTAGAAACACTTTTAATTGACTATCCACTTGATCTTTAAACGAAAAGCTAAAGGAAGGAGCCGGATTATAGATACTATTTCTACAAAGTTTCAAGTTAACAGGGGTACTCTTGAAATCATCCCTAGACTCATCAATATTACATGTAAATTCCCCACTAACCATAATGTTTCGGAGAAAACTACTAGATAGCTTAAAGAAAGTGACCAAAGCTGTTGAAAAGGCTTTGAAAAACGCTTGAAAGGGTGGGAGAAGCCATGAAAACAAGAGATAGAGCCATAGAAGAAGTTGACAAAGAAAGAGAACAAGAGGGTGCATGTATAATCTCAAGTAAGACCATTTCAAGAAACCATTTTGAATCACCATGGATTCTATCATTACCCAACATGCTGCGAGTAGAGCCATTAAATATCTCAGAGAGAGAGAGAGAGAGAGAGAGAGAGACTAAAGGGAATGTCTTTATAAAAAAGAAGAAGAAGAAGAAGAAGGCTATGATGATGAAGAAGCTGCTGAGAAAAAGCCTTATTGAGATTATTTTCCCTCAGTCTAATCATTAATAAATAAAGTTGTTAACGGATCAAGTCATAATCTTTGAGTGTTATTTCCTTCCTAATTGATTCAAAGATGTGAATTAAACTAATTCAACTTGTAACACAAACTCTTCGGTTTAGTGTTAACTAAACCTATAAGCCATGTATTGCCTATGACCAATTTTTTTTAGTTCAAAGTTTCCATACTTCTAACTGTTCGCCTCCGGCACAACAGAAATTGTTAACACCCATTTGTTAGTTAAAGAATGAGATCTCTGAATTTGAAGCTCTTCACTTCTCAAGCTCCATAACAAACCACATAAGAAGAACACAGCCAACTAACAGACACAAAAACTAATGGTGTTCTTAGTGGAATGGAATGGAAGTACAAGCTCTTCTGTAAGCTGCACAAAAGTTTCAACTTCTATCATTTGAAGCCTAACCAGATCATATTAAAAACAAACATCGATGCCCATTGCCATAAAAGGAGAAATTTAGCACAAATCAACAAATGTTGTTCAAAATAACCAGTTTCCCACAATGTTCTTACAATGCTTATTTCCATTGTACCTTATTTAAACACATAAATTAACATATTATAAGTTCTTGTAAAAGGTGTGTGTGAGAATAAACACTATCAAAAGAAGAGATTAATGATCCAATCTCACTTTTTAAAGATCGAACCTTTTTTTTTTGCTTTCTCTTTTCATTTCTTGATCTTCCTCTGCTGCTTCTTTGGCCCTGAAACCACTAATCTCCTTACAGAACAACCACATCTCGCTCTGAAAACCAGTACGGCTCGCCCATTAGGCGGTGCCATCTTCTTCAGCTCGGCTTCCAATTCACGGTGATGGACACGAGGCAGCTCGCACACTCCCCTCTTGTTTCCATTGTTGTTCGAGCTCTTCACGCATTCCTCTGTCTCTAGCTGAATATCAAACTCAACAGCTTTCCTAAGCCCTTTACAATTCGGTTTCCCACATCTCTGCATTGTACACAAGAGTATAACAAGCCAAGTAGAGATTGCTGCGCAGAAGATGCTCAAAGCTAATGACCCATACACAATTGGGTTCTGCAAAATCTCTTCTTTGACTAAACCTGAGAGATCAGAACAGATCTCTATCGATTTGAGGGTGATGAGTTTGACGTAAGGGAAGAACAAGAATCCACAAGCCGTGATCACCGCGATTAGGATCACGACATCAATTGCAGCCGACTGAGATCCGTCACAGACAGGGAATTTGGAACAGCTTGGTGATGATGTGTAAAATTTTCGGCTGGTTCTTGATTTAGGATGCACATCTGATGGGTTCGCCATGATCAATGTAGGAGCTTGGTCGACGGAATTGCAGACCGAGATTGAGCTATGGAAATATACCATCTCACTCCCAAACTCGAATCTCTCGAGAAAATTAGGAACCAGAACTGAACAGAAACGAATTTAATTTGTTTTCCCTCTTTGGCAACAAAAATCCAATTGGAATGTTTTGGATTGGATCCACGACTTTTAACCTGAATCGATGTATGAAACTCGATCGAAACCGAAGGCGATCCCTCGATCCACGATCAAACCCAGAAATTAAAAATCTGAAACGAAAGGAGAAAATTTCAAATGTACCTGATTGAGTGGATATAAAAGTTCGGTTTCAATCTAATTGAAAACCCACCGAAATGAAATGAGATCAATCAAACAAAATTTCCTCCGCAAATCACAACTTGTTAGTTGGTGAAAACTGATCGGATTTCGTAGCTGCCCGTAAACCTAAGAAACTGTACCAAAAGAGAGAGGAATGGAAAAAGAGGAGAAAGTTAAAACAGAGAATGAAACAACACCAAACAAGGAAGGTTCCTCAAGTAAGAATCTCAATCGTCGGCGTCGTCATGATTTCAAAAATTCGTGTCATTTGGGTCCAAATCCAATGAAAATGGAATTGAATCGTATATTCGTATGTGATGGGGGAAGAGAACAAGTGACACGCGTTTAGATAACTCTATGCATTGCATAGGTGTTGCTCTTTTTCAAGAAAAATAAAAAAATGACGTCATATTTTTAAAGTCTACATTTACATTTTCATTCTTCTTGTTTGAGTTTTAGCAGCATTTGTTCTTATGGCTGCTATCTTATATGTTACTTCTACGCCCAAAGACTTTGGACGTAGTTTCGCCAAATGATATCCATGGGCACGCGATAAATTAATTTAATTTGAATCCATTTTAGTTTTGAACTTTTCGTTCGTTCCTTCATCTAGCTAAGTGCTTATGAAATAAGCAGATAAAGTGAATTCAAATTTATTAATTTGTTTTTTTTTCCTCCATTTAAATGTCTAACAAACCGAAAGAAGAAACGGAACAGTCACACTTTTGACCTGAAACATAACACTGGTGAAACCTAAACATGGAAACTCCAAGGTGGGTCTTTAGACGAAAGCAAAATCCTCAATTTAGAGAAGACAAAATCAACCATAGTAAGGAGGTTGACCTGAAGGTGAAGCCCCAGTGGGATCAGATGATGGGTACATGATGTATGGGTTTCCACCGTAACCTGCGTATTGAGTTTGCATTTGCAGATTCTGCGCAGAAGCCAACACTCCAGGACCTTTTTGTGCCACTAGTAGGCTTAGATCAGGCTGTGTATAGTCTCTGCTTTTGTCACTAAACGCCTTCATTCAAATACCCGAAGCTTAGTTTATAGAAAATTTCAGATTTCACTGCTAAATGTTGAAAAGAGAAAAGCATACGGTTCTTGCAGGCATCCCTTATTATTCTCTCAACAAAGTGTGTACCTTTACATTGAGATCAGTATGACGAGAGTATGATAGTCCAAGCTTACAGTAGCCACCGTCATATATGCAGTGTCCTTCCAGTGCTTCTTTGGCTATTGCCGCCGTTGGTATATCTACACATAACATATACATTCAAACTTGACTTTATTTAAATGCTTGCATATCCATAAGCTTATTTGCAAAATAACTGAAAGATGGTTAGTTAGAGTTCCTAAACTGGTTGAAACAGATCATCAAGGTGATGTACCAGAGTATTGAATTAAGGCTTGCGTTGAACCATTCTTCTCAAATATAGCAATCTTCTGCACAGTTCCATATGCAGAAAACACCTATGAAAAGCAAACGAAATTTATTCATTTTGAGCCTACTGCGAAAGCAGAAATGTGTATGACTCTTGTTCCTCACCGTGTGAAGTACATCCACAGTGACAGCATACTGCATATTCTCAATCACAGCAAGAAGGACGTTGCTCTGAGACTCTACTTTCTTGCCATCAGAACCTAAAGCAGGCTGAAGTCAATGGAAAGTATCAGGTAAGAAAGTTAAACACTGGTGGAGATATATATGTGCAGGTAGGCCGGAGGAAGAAAATGAGACCTGCATAGACCCATCCATTGCGGTGTGATTCACTGGAAGGTATGGATTTGTGTAGTCTCTGAGTACATCAAGGAACCAAACATATGAATCAACTATTCTAACGTAAGGTATGCAACAATACTGGCAGTTAGAACATGCAGAGGCACATTTGCAAGGGGGATCAAAACCTCTACCTGCTCCGGTGCGACTGAAATTTGATGTTTAGATCAGTATGAGCTGAATAAGACATTCGCAAACTGCACGAACCAACATGTTCTGGAAGCAAATATCTGCATTTAAATTTTCCAGAAAAAAAAAAAAGATTTATCAGTGGAGCTATACCTTAATGAGAAAACGAGTGATTGAGAATTTGAGCATACCTGGGTATACTTCTGCCATCCAACGCATTTCTTGCCGCAGATGCAGTCTCCACATCACTAAATTGAACCAGTGCCTGGCAAGTTAGGAAAGCAGATAATAAGTTTAATATCATTCCAGTTTCTCCAGAGACAAGACGATGGATATAAATCTCAACATCTCACCTGGAAACCAGCAGCTTTTTCAAATGTGGCAATTTTGTGCACGAATCCAAAAGCAGAAAACACCTGAAACAAGTTTGTAGTCGATATGAATCATGACCATTCAGTGGAGCGAGAACAACTAAAGGAACCAAATCGTTTAAAGAAACTCAAATGTTCCCGGATTGGGACTAAAAAAGAGAAGCCCAGATAAGTCCAGAGTGACACCTGTCCACTTATGGGCATGACAGACCATAGAGATAGGAGAATGACGAACAGGATACTATTTCCAAACTCTCTCCAGAACAGGATATTAATAAAGAGACATCAACATCTGTGATTCGAGCATTTCATTAATGCTGATATAGTGCAATTGGGATAGTATGTCTAAGTAAAACGTAACTAAAAGAAGTTCGCTTCATAACAAGCTGAAATCTTTTTATATATATTCATCTGTCTAAGCACATGCGCACAACACACTGCCTCATGTATTGCCTAACCCACGTAAAAGCATCAATCTCAAGTTTGAACAAATATAACCAATTCTCATTGAGAGATACCCACTGAGACCAAAAAGAATAAAAATAAGAGAAAACAAAATCAATGAAAGAAGCTCACACTCAGAGTCATTACCAAGTTGACGGCCCACTTGGGAAGCGAAATCAAAGTGCCAGGTAAAGCCAGAATCCTAAAATCTACTTAATGCACTTACCAGATGGATTACATCGATGCTCACTTCGTGAGATTCAACTCCCTCAAAGGTTACCAACAGGACATTTCCAGGGATATCTCCAGGACTCTGGTTGTTTACTATTTCATGTCGATTTGAGTACTGAATATAGACTGTCTTTCCCCGAATCTGTGCGGGCTCTGAAGATGAAGCATAATATGAAACCATTGATATAGCTTGATTCAAGTCAGCCTGTAAAGAAAATTAGGGGTTGGTTAATACCAATATGAAAATTGTGAAAAAGGGAAGCACGAAGAGGTAGAAGAACCAACCAAAATTTCAGAACCAAAAGTTTCAAAAACCTATTCGACATAATTTCTGGTTAGATACTAAAGTTCGAGGAACTACGATTCTAGGTTTTATTATTTGGTGGTAAAGGCTTCAATTCCAACCAGCAGTTCCAATTCCTCTCTATCATTTCCTAACAAAATCTCAGGAACCAGAAATCGGGGAAAGGGAAATTAATCGAAGAAAAATCTCACAAATTCGACGAAGGCTTGGTTGCGATTGGCGCCGACGTTGCTCTTGGTATTGACGATCTTGCCGAATCGTTTGCACAGCTCGACGAGCTCCTCTTCGACGCATTCCCATGGCAGATTTCGCAGGTGCACCACCTTCGACGGCGTCTGCGTATAGCGGAACTGCGTTTGGCCTGAGCTCGACATCTCCGGTAAGGCGGTGAACTCTCGGATTCGGCCGCGAATTTGGTAAACGATCACACAGAGCAGCAAGGCCGACACACAAACAAAGTAGCTCGATTCCTTTGAGTCGTTTAATTGTGATCGGAACCAAACAGCTAAAATATCAAGAATTTTTGCAAATCGCCTCCAAAGTTTTATTTGTTTTCACATTTCCCCCCACATTCCATTTCTCTACAATTTTCCTCTCAATTTCCCATGCATTCAGAAAAATACTGTAAAGTTGGTTTAAAAATGATAACCATAGCATTTTATTATAAGTTTAGTGAAAAAAATGTAATCCACTTATATATATAACCATAAGATTCCTCTCCAAATTAAGAGAAATTAATTGGTTTCTTAACATACATTTTGAAAAATAACACCCTCTTACTTAATTATTAGCCTATTAGCAATATATTCTCTATCAAAGTGTGTTTTGATTTTAGTTTAGAATTTCTCCTATAAAAGGATTCCTTGTTATTTTTTGATTTTGTTGGTAGCTTGAGGTCAATGCCTGGCTTTTACTATTAATTACTAAACTAATCAATCTTTTGTTTATCAGCAATAGACATATACGTAATTGCATATATATGTGATATGTCTTTCCGTTTTACTTCAACTGTGATCATATTACACGAACTAACTGTCAGTTAAATCTCATATCCTTAATTACCGATGGAGGATTTGATTGAGAAGAAGCAAGTTTGTTGGAGCATTAATTGATGTTGAAATTGAAGAAACTCTTTGATGAAGAAAAGCAAGTGGTTATTAGTTGACTATAAAAGCAGTGGCCCGGCTATTTTGGATCACTGGTTCTTATAATTACTCAGCATATTCTATTTGGAGGTTCAGCGTAGCTACGTACGTGGATGAATGTGATTATGACATATGGCATCAGAATTGGAGGTTGTTGCGGAGTGTTTGGAGAATAAAGAAAGATTAAAGAGTAGAAGAAGCTGGCAATATGAATTTAGCAAAGACATTTATAGAGTCGTCCCCATTTGCTTTTGATGAACAAAAACAAATGGTTATCAGTTGGCTTAAAAGCTTTGTCCCTGCTTCTTGGAGTCTTGGGTCACTCGTTTCTTTTTTGGTTATTTTCTATAAATAAAAAGAAATGAATTGCTCTTTCTTTTTTGGTAAATATTGGTACTTGATTGTTTTTCTAATACTAGTAAAATGCTTTTTTCTTGGGCGGGCCTGTGAAATTTGTTTTCTCTTAGTGTCGACGAAGATACTTTCTTCTCTGCCTACATGCAAGCTTTGGAGCCCACCTCAATAAATCCTTATTTGCTAGTCCAATCTCTTTAATATCACCTTCACCGCCATTAACCGTCTACCTTTCTTGGCAGCAAAACTTACCCTTTTCCACAACATTTTGATCACCTGTAAAACCAATGCAAACCATGTATGAGTGACAAACAATAAATTTTATATTCTGATTTATTCTAACTTCATCTACATGTATAGTTGCAGATATCAAATATACATACATACATTTTCAAATCTATTTGTGTTTAGTTTTCTGATTTAAATCTTTAGAATTAATGAGTGACCATTCAGTGTAAATTTATTAAGCTAATGACATCATAGACAACCACAATTTCATTACGTGCAACGTTTTTGCGTTCCTCTTTTTTTCTCTCCTAAAATTAGGATTCCTAATTCATAAAGACTTCTTGCTCTAAGTTTCTACCAATATCATGCATTAATCCTCTCTGTCTGATTTGCTTTGCCGATTATAGAATTTATGTAGTTCCAGCTTCCTCTTCTTCAACGCCATTTAACAGCATTTACTATTATGGAGTTACTAGCAAGAGCTAACAAAAATGTGGAAAAAAGGAGGAAATCAACGAACAGTTTTTGATAAAGTACCTAGTGTAACTTAATTATTAGGGTAACTAGTCATAGCTAAAAGAGAAGAAAAAACAAGAACAACTTTGTAGCTCTCAAGAAACCAGACCTTATTTAGGATATCTGTAATAAGAAACCTTGAGCATCTTTTTTCACTCTAGTGTGAGAGTGATTAGTGTTTAAGTTTTGTAGCTAGTTTAAAATGGCATTTAGGATGTGAACATGTTGAGATTAGAGACTACAGTTGATAGCAACGCAAGAAAACGTCAAAGCTTTCCAAGGACCACAAGGTCCACACAGTGTTTGTCTTGTTTATAGCGATAAAAGAAAACATTCTTCTCTAATTTACAGTGTAGATCTTACCCTGAAAATTTACTCCTGATTCTGAATTTGAACTGTTCTACCTTGTATTATCCCAAGGTAAAGATGAAGGAGTTTAAAAGGAAATCAAAGTTTTGGAACGATGCACAAAGGTATTAATTTGTCCCGACCCCATCTAATTGAATGCCTATCCATATCAAAGACCGGGAGCTTACAGAACCTAAACAGAGACATCTTCTATTGTGTCTCTCCCTCTATATATCAGACTCAAGCCAAGAGAGCATCTTTTTGTGATTATCGTGATCATGATCATATAATCATGTACTGACTTCAATCCCATACGTTACCGTTACACAGTGGATCAAACTGACGAATTTATAAAAAGAAGCCTTTTTCTAACTGTGTGGCAAATAATGGTTAGATCGCCGTGCTGTGACAAGGCCGGGTTGAAGAAAGGCCCTTGGACACCTGAAGAAGATCAGAAACTTTTGGCCTACATTGAAGAACATGGCCATGGAAGCTGGCGTTCTTTGCCTGAGAAAGCAGGTAACTCTGCTCCTTCCCCAAAACCGCATATTTCTATCTTCTTCTTTTTTTAAACTACGTATCTTTATTCAAAAACTTTATTCTATTCTCTCCATAATAGGTCTCCAAAGGTGTGGAAAGAGTTGCAGACTCAGATGGACTAATTACCTAAGACCTGACATCAAAAGAGGCAAATTCACTGTACAAGAAGAACAAACCATCATTCAACTCCATGCTCTCCTCGGAAACAGGTGAGTGATTCACAATCGATATCTGCAAGGATCACCAAAAAGTTTTCGCATTTTATTAATTGCTTTGAAACCATATTGATCTCTGATGTGTCCTTAAATTCATAGATGGTCAGCGATCGCAACACATTTACCAAAAAGAACAGACAACGAGATCAAGAACTATTGGAACACACACCTAAAGAAACGTCTCGTTAAAATGGGGATAGATCCGGTGACTCACAAGCCCAAAAGCGAGACTCTTTTGTCTTCCACGGGTCCATCCAAGAACGCAACCACACTTATTAGCCACATGGCGCAATGGGAGAGTGCTCGGCTCGAAGCTGAAGCAAGGTTAGCTAGAGAATCAAAGCTTCTCCATTTACAGAATTACCAAAACAATAACAACCTTAACGAACCAGCTCCTGATCAACATTGCTTCACTCACAAACCATCAACAATTTGGACAAAGCCAAACGAAGGTGAGCGAGACTGATCTCAAAACTCATTTGAGTTCGGTTTCTGTACAGATTTGGTTAACTGGGAAATGTGTCAATTGATACTCTGACAGGAAATGAGCTTGAGTCTCCGACATCGACCGTGACATTCTCCGAGAATCTCCCTCTGATGATCATGCCTCTAGGAATCCCGACGGAGAACAAAAATAGAAACAGCAGAGAAAATAGCAACGACTCCTCTGAAATTTCAGCGATGATTGACTTCGCCGTCTCTTCCTCAACCTCCTCCGATGTGACTCTGGTCAAAGAACAGGAACACGACTGGATGAGGCAAATCAACTGTCCTGCGGAAGAAATCCAGGAAGGATTCACGAGCCTCCTGCTCGGAGATTCAGTCGGTAGGAGCTTCTCCACCGGTAAAAACGACGAGACCACCGCCGCAACCATCGCCGGGTCCGGCGTGGACAACGAGAGTGACTATAACTACTATGAGGATAATAAGAATTACTGGAATAGCATTCTCAACTTGGTGGATTCTTCACCGTCTGATTCTCCAACGATGTTCTGATCCAAGGGTCTACAGTAAAATCACCAAAACATATTTAATTCAATAGCTTTCCAATACTTTCACTTATATTTTATTTTATATTATTATAATTTGGTATTGGGATGAAGATTTCATAAATCACAACTATGACCATTTGACAAAATGTACCCCATGCTTTGCTATTTGCATATCTATTTCCAGATTCCAATTGTTTGAAATTTATATATTATGCTTTTTTTGGGGATGTGATTATACTTTTATGTTGGGTATGTTAGAATGAGTTTTAAGAAATTTATACATTTTAACACAAGATAGACTTAATTTGTTCTTAAAGAGTAAGATACAACTGTTTTGTTTAAGTCAGAAGTCTTGATTGGCGGTGCTTATAGCTTAATGATTTGTATTAATATTGTTACTATTATGATTGAATCCAAACTAGAGTAGAATAAGGTTAAAACATATAACTTGTTGACAAGTAAATAAAACACACAACTACCTAATTGTTGACTTACATATCAAATAAATTTAAACACGTAATTTAGCACATTCCTAATTTTAATTATTTGATATGTAGATGTGATTGAAATGAAGAGGCTGTAATAAAAACAGCACGTTAACATGTCGATTGTAGGAAAATTAAATGCTTGGTAGTTTCATGTCCTTTTCTTTAGAATAATCATGATATATAGTAATAATCTAGATAATACATACAGAAAAAAACTAAAATAGTTACATCTATCGATTTGGAATATAAAATACATTGTTTTTCAATCAACATTATTAGCCTGAAAAAGAAAAACAATTTCATTAAAAATGAAAGTTATAAAAATAACAATTTTACAGATATGAGCCTAAACTGGTGACAAAATTTGATATAAGGCTGAAAAGATAAAGGCCCATATAAAGCCCAGTAATTACTTTTCTAAGAAGACGGAAGATAGGAGCCGCTGAACTTCTTTGATTTTTACTCCTCGCAAATCTGAGATCTCGGAAGATTCGATCGATTTGTGGTTAGGGTTTATCTCTGCCGAAGAACTGCTAATAATCTGATCAATGGCGCCTCCTCCAGGACTTTATTCCGGTAGCAGCACTCTTGCTCTGGTAACAATCTCTTTCCCCGATTTCTCGATCTGTATTTGAGTTGTAGAATTTTGTTTTTGAGTTCATTTTCGTCTTTTGTATCGATCAGGTGGCTCGTGCTTCTGCTTTCGGATTGGGTCTCATCTACGGGAACGTGAAGCTCAAGGCCTTGAAGGTACATCTCTATCTCCCTTGATTTGTTTTTTTATCAAATTTTAATGAATCAATATTCTTTTTCGTAGATTGTCAGAATCTGGGACGCATGATCTTTTGGTGATGGTTTTAAAAGGGTTTAGACATCCTAGTTCTGGAACTTTACAATCATAGCACACCTAATGAATTAGTGGGAACATGGTATTTTCAGTCGAATCATGTATGATATAAATTGAAGCTTGGATGATCCTTTAAAGCTTCAAATTTTTTTGGCTTAATTATTAGCAGACTTTACTTTTTGCATCAGTGTTCAGTTATGTAATCAGATATCTGAATTGCAGTAGGCTTTGTCTATTTGCAAGTAACATGCTGGTTCTTATTTGAGTCCAATGATCTAATATTCCACTGAATGATAATAGTTTTACTTAGTAGAATACTTTGTCATTGTTTGAAATTTGTTTATCACTGCAATGTAATTCCTTGAACTTTTGCAACTTTTACTAGGGTTGTTTCCAAACCCTAGTAAGATAGTTAGCCAGTACACATGCCAAAGCCTCGGATTGTTTCTTTGCAAGAGCATCTCATTGTTTATAGTCCACTTCTCATTTTAGCCTAGAAGATTTTCCTTTATTTGTAGTTGTGCTGTATCTCTTATCTTTCAGTGAAGTGATACTAACAAAAGTGTTTGGATATGCAGATAAAGAAGAACGCACAGATTAAGGCAGAAGCCAAGGCTCACCACTAAACCAACTCTGTCTCTCCCTTCATAATAAGTAGATGAAGCCAAGTGACTGACATCGCCAAATGTAGCTGTTTCATCGTAATCTGTATCCTTACTCTGTTAGTTTTTTTTCGATTTTTCAACGAAGAAGAAGAACAAAACGTTTTGTCTGAAAAGAAAAAAGCAATCATACGCCATTTTGGTTTAAACCGGAGTTTGTTTTTTGGTGCTTGCTATTCAATAACGAAATCTTTTTATCATAATTTTTCTTTTGTGATTCTGTCGAAACTAAATATTACAAATGAAATTGCTAATTGGTTAGATATCATCAACTGATTTACCAACTTGAACAGCCATGTTAGGCATTCTACTTATGTTTTGTTACTTAGTTTAGAATCGTAGAAAAAAACGTTTGAGATTACTTAATAATTATAATTAAAAAGGAGTTTAGTCAAAATTTATATTATTTTGTAGAGTTGGAAATTGTTATGTGCTTTCTTATCCCAAAGAATAATTATATTTCGTATAAGCGTGGTTGATGCTACATCGATGTCTTTTGACACCTAAATCAAAATGTGACTCAAATACCACTAGAATTTTCATATACACCATGCACTTCAGTGGGCCACGTATTTTTCAGATTAATTTCATAATCGTTGGTGCTTTCATCATTGGATGGATGATAACTTAAAATAATATTTTGTATTCATTTAAAAAAAAAACTATAAAGAGATATCATTTCAAAAAGACTTTTGTGGTCCATTAGGTATGATCAAGTAGAGGTGTAGTCCTTGTAGATGATTGAAGTTTCGGATTGAAATTATTAGAGTATATATATTTTACTATTTAAATAGCCGTAAAAAAAGGAGATTCATTCTCCTCAGCAGTTTCGCGATTTATTATTCAATATATTCAGTAATTAAATTCTGATGTGAAATAGTTTTGTTGCATTGTTCATTAAAAAAAAAGAAAAAATAAAAATGAATACAAGTCCGTAATCAAAGGAACGTGACCTGACCTACCCAGATGTCTCAAAACGCACGTTCACAATTTAAGTGGCATTTCCGTAAATTTAATTTAAATAAAAGTTCATCTAAATTATTTTGGACCAAACAATCATTTAATGAGATTTTATTCGATTGTCCATCAAGCAGCTAGAGTTACGTAAATGAACGATTTCTGTTATTAAAAAATGACAACCGTATATTTGATTGCAATGGATGGTTTCGTATGGAGAGCGGAAGGTGTGACCATCCGAACCCAACTCCGCTTCTAATATTAAATGGGTTTTTATTCTTTCAACATATTCCATGTAGCTTTTCAATTCAAATACTTCATAAAATTACATACTACGAACCATTATATTATATGTCTTTCTTAAAAAATGCGATTTAAAAGTATACATTTAAACAAAATTAGATAACACAGCTCTCAAAATTAAAATTTCTCTGCCAAAATAATTGTTTGATTCTTCTTCTATATTTTTTTCTTAAAGCAAATATAACGTGACGATATTTAGATTAGGATTAAATGTATTTTTAACAAATTAACAACAAAAAGCCATAGATATTTTTTTGGAACTAACAAACTCAACAAAAACACCAAACTTCCTTCGGGAGAGATGATTAGTTAGGGCTTACTTGTTTTCGATATATATTTTAGGGCAATTGACTAAAATAGCACAATTTTAAGTTTTTGTTCCAAATATAGCACTAGTCATTTAAATTTTTAAAAATAGCACAAATTTAATACTAAAATAATTAAAAACTTATTCTTAATGAAAAAAATTTAAACCCTAAATTGGAAAAAGTGAACCCAAACATTATGTTTTAATTTTATATATATTTTATTTAAGGTAAATAATTATTTTTACATAATAATTTATGCTATTTTGAGAATTTTAGTTTTATTGTGCTAAATTTGGAAGATAAACTTAAAATGGTGTTATTTTATGGTATTACTCTATATTTTAGTAGATTAACTATTGGATTTAGATATTTAAATAATTTTTCAAAGACAATTATTCACCATAAATTTCAATAATAAAAACTAAAATGTTAAAAAATGTGAATTACATAAGATTAGATGTCGGTTCTGCTTTCAGATTTTAAGATCAGAATAAAATTTCAAAAGAGTACTATTTTCAAAGTATTTTCCATGTAATTAATTACCACTAGCATTTGAAGATAGAAAAAATATCTCTCTTGAGCAGTTTTCAACATGCATGTTGAACGAATTGTTTTGAAACAACTCTCAGTCTCAAATTCCAATAAAATAAACTGAAAAATGAAGGAAAATCTGGCAAAAACGTGTTCTATTTTGGTAATACAGAAATTTAGAATTGTAGTTGTAAGTGACTATAAAATAATTAAATACAAATAAACGGTGGTTAAGTTAATCGAAACCCAATGAGTGGTTAAGTGACCCGGAAACGCAAAACGACAAGCAGTTTGGCTTCTTAAAAACCCGCCCATAGAGACACAAAGCCTCACGCTCCTAATCAATACAGATAGAGAGAAAGAGAGAAAATGGCCGTCTCATCTTTCCATTGCCCTGCGATCGTCTCCTCCATCTCCATCTCCGGCTTTCAATGCCGTTCTGATCCAGATCTTTCCGGTTCTCCTATCGGTGGCTCATCTCGTCGCCGTGTCAATATCACCGCCGGTTTGACCTCGTCGTTCGCCGGCGACGGTGGATTATCTTCAAGGATCTTGAGATTTCCGCCTAATTTCGTACGTCAGCTCAGTATCAAAGCCCGCAGGAACTGTAGCAACATCGGTGTTGCGCAGATCGTGGCGGCTAAGTGGTCAAACAACCCCGTTTCCGGGTTACCTTCGGCGGCGGCGGTGTCTGCCTCTTCTGCTCATGCGGTTTCTTCCGCCGCATCTGCAGCCGCCGCATCGTCCGCCTCCGCCCCTGCGGCTGCCGTTCCTCCTGTCGTGCTGAAAGGCGTCGATGAGGAGGTGGCGGTGGGCGAGGGGATTTTGGAGATAGGTAGTGTACAGCTGGAGGATTTGACGAATTCCAAACGCTCATTCTTGAGCTCCGATGGGAGCCTTACTGTTCATGCTGGTATCCATTTTTCCCCTCTTTTTATCATTGGAGACATTTCGTATGGTGGAGATAAATGGGTTTATGATCTTAACACACAGGTGAAAGATTAGGTCGTGGTATAGTCACGGATGCTATTACTACTCCTGTAGTCAACACATCTGCCTACTTCTTCAAGAAAACTGCCGAGCTTATTGACTTCAAAGTGCGTTTATATGTCGTTGATTGATTCCGTTGCTTTTATTTAATAATAATAATCCACTGGCTTGATTTCAGCATCCACTGGTTTAAATTTAAATGTGTTGGGTTGAAAGAATCTCTTATAATTCTAATTCTTGGCATGATCATTGACTTTTGTTTTGTTCAAAAACTTAAATTCTTGTAGGAGAAACGGAGTGTAAGTTTCGAGTATGGTCGTTATGGAAACCCTACGACTGTCGTCCTTGAGGAGAAGATAAGGTTGTTATATTAGCTCAATTATCCTTTTATTGTTTCGTTGCTCCTGAGGATTTTGTTCTGGATGCTTTTGGATTTTTTATTGAATTAATATATTGTGTAGTGCACTTGAAGGAGCTGAATCAACCTTGGTTATGGCATCTGGGATGTGTGCAAGCACCGTTATGCTTTTGGCATTAGTTCCTGCTGGTGGACACATAGTGACAACTACAGATTGCTACAGGAAAACAAGAATCTTCATGGAAAATTTTCTTCCCAAATTGGGGATCTCTGTAAATCCACCAACACCTGATTTTATTTACAATCCCTTCCATTTGTCAATTCTAGTTTCTCTGATTCTTGAAAACGTAGAACACACAGAGATCCTTTTCAACTTGATTGACTATCATCTTGTTTATGTCCAGGTAACTGTGATTGATCCTGCTGATGTCGCTGGGCTTGAAGCTGCAGTGAATAACTACAAGGTAGTCTGTAACATATTGTGCATATGTATTCTTTCTTAAAGTTGGAAATAGAGAATGTCTCACTGATTTATGCCGACTTTCTGGCAGGTTGCTCTGTTCTTCACCGAGTCCCCTACAAACCCATTCCTCAGATGTGTCGACATTGAGCTAGTTTCAGAAATATGCCACAAAAGGGGAACTCTTGTTTGCATTGATGGCACCTTTGCAACACCTTTGAACCAGAAAGCCCTTGCTCTTGGTGCTGATCTTGTCGTGCACTCTGCTACAAAATACATCGGTGGACACAACGACGTGAGTAAAAAATGTCTCAAGTTTGTAAAAAATGTCTCAAGTTTTGTAAAACATGTCAAAAGAGCTGCTATCACTGGCCGTATGCGTACTTAGTAAACATTGCTTGTCCTTGGGTCAGGTCCTTGGTGGATGCATCTGTGGTTCACTGAAGTTGGTTTCAGAAATTCGCAGTCTGCATCATGTGTTGGGAGGCACACTAAACCCGGTAAAACAGTTGACCGTGTAATGAATTTCTCGTATTGATGCCTTTATTTCATGAATCTCATAAAAAAATTGTTTGTTAACAGAATGCTGCGTACCTAATCATCCGAGGCATGAAGACAATGCATCTTCGTGTACAGCAACAGAATTCTACCGCTTTAAGGATGGCCAAAGTTTTAGAGGAACATCCTAAGGTATGCAATATTTCTCGTGTGTACCCCTAGTTTATGAGTAGAAACACTGTATATATCGATGTTGTTTTGTTAATATATGCAGGTGAGTCATGTTTACTATCCAGGACTTCCAAGTCATCCCGAGCATGACATAGCCAAGCGACAAATGACTGGTTTTGGTGGTGTGGTCAGTTTCGAGGTAACAATTGATAACCATCTTAATCTCTATAGTAGTACAGTTTTAGGCACATATAATCAAAGAGTAAAATGATCCTCAAAAATTATGATTATCTTTTTATCTGGTAGATCGATGGAGACATTGAAACTACAATAAAGTTTGTGGATTCTCTCAAGATTCCTTACATTGCACCGTCTTTTGGTGGTTGTGAAAGCATCGTAGACCAACCTGCCATCATGTCCTACTGGTATGTATAGTCACCCTGACAAAATGGGTCATCATTTGAATTTTGTGGTATTGACTAATTTAGCTTGGGGGTGGTGGTTAATTTTTAAGGGATCTGACGCAAGAGGAGAGGCTAAAGTATGGAATAAAAGATAACTTGGTTCGTTTCAGCTTTGGAGTTGAAGACTTTGAAGATGTGAAAGCTGACGTTATACAAGCTCTCGAGGCTATTTGAAAGTCAGAAAGTGCTACGATCATCAACCAAAATGGCGTCGTTTCTCTGTTTCTTTGTCTTGGTTTATCTCTGGGATGTATTTGAGTCACCTTAATTAATAATGTCTTATCTTCCATTTTCGAAATAAATCATTATGTTTATTTTGGGGGTAACAAACATATTCCATTTCCTAAGTGTGAGCAACTGAGGATCATCAACCAACCCTATCCAATAGTTAAGATTGTTATTTACTTTTATATGAATTGAGATTAGAAAATACTAACTTTGGATCTGAAATTTAACTCTTATGTGTTTCCAGCCGGTAATCAACCCATAATTTCGGACCCAACATTTATGAGTATCCAATTCTGGTTAAAACTATCGAGAAGTCGAGAAATTGAAATCGTGTCTCTTCATTTACTTATTATGTATGGTCAGAGCTCAAACAAGAACCCCGCCTTGACTGATTCATGCCCAAGGTTCAATCTTTTCTCCTTTTTTCTTTCTTTTCTTTGTATCCCCTTTGGGTTTTTCATCAACTAAGTTTCAGCCTTTCGGAAGAATTGTCTCTTTTTTTTTTGTCTAATCCAGATTAGAAAACGTTTATTAGCTTGTAGATTTCATTGATTGGGTCTGAGTTTATGGTATTACTATCAGTTCCTAGCCCCGGTTTGGCCTACTCTCCGTGCTCTTTACGATTATTTGTGTAAATTTTCCACTTATCTTCTTCCTCTTGCTCCCAAATTCGCTGAAGACTGCAATGATTATGATCGTTATTGTGTTTGATTATCACCCTCGTGTGAGTCTATTGTACTTTGATTCTATGCAACTCTTAAGTCCTAACAACCAATTTGCATTTCTTGCCAGGTGTCTCTTGGACTAGTTCTAGACTGAAACTTCTATCTACCACAGATGTGAAACCAATCAATCTTGTTTTGTCTTTAGGAGGGCACGTTATGATTCTGTTAGCTTTGCTTCTGTGGTTAGGATCTTCATCCTTCTTCCTGTGAATTATATATAGGTACCGAGTTTGATGAGTTTCTGGACCTACCAAACAAGTCTTTAGGTTCCTTCAGCATTTCTAATGCTAACGATGGATCAAATAAATAAGAAATCGAAGCTATTCCTAATTTTTTTAAAGCTTGTATGTGTTTTTTTGCAGCTGTGCCAGCACATGTAATGAATACAAAATCCAGCTTCAGGAGTCTGTGCAATTTCTTTCTTTGACCATTATTATATGTTTAATTGTGCAGGCATCGTTCTTTTATGTTGTGACTTCTGGATGGACTGGTTTATCATCAGGGATCCTCTGCATTTTTATAACGAAACTTTTCTTCGTGGAAGATGACAAAGAATTTGAGGTTCCTTGGACTCCATTCTGCCAAGAAATCCCAAAAAAAATCTATTTTTTCTGGACTCACTTCTTTCTGACAACTTACTTATTTTTGCCCATTGATACTGCGTTCTTGTTGGTCTATTATTATCTTGTATATGTCATCTACCGCAACGAGGTAACCAAACCAATCTTACTCTTTGTAGAGGTTATCCAATAATTTGAAATCTAAAATGATTCCAATTGCATTCTCTTGGACAATTGCTGGGTATAGTCTCCATTTTGATGCTCATACTCTGATGAAGTCATATCGGAATCTGCTCTGTAACCTATGGATCGGCTACACATCTTTTTGTTTTGGAATCTCCATTTTTCTCTTATCTTTATGTCTAATCCCTTTTCTAAAATTCTCGAATAGCATCTTCAGAAGGAAAGCCTTTTTGGAGCTTAAGACATGCACTAACGTTACATCAAGAATCCGTTTTCTTGTGACTTGATTCGTGTTTTGTCTTAATTGTTCCGTTGTTTCTCTCCTCCCGATACCACTCGTCCTTTTCAGCATTTACTGCCAAAGGCATGATCACATGATTCAGATGGACTACAAACAGAACGTAATGCATACTTGCATAGTCCTTACGAATTAGCCCAGAACAAAAACCTCTTGGCAGAACGCCAAATACCTTTCTTAATTGTTTTATATAATATACTAATTTAATTGTCGATTCGGAATATATGTCCTTATAATATAATTGGACGATGGACATTTGTTTACTGTTCCAATACGTTTTGAAATTTCTTAAAGAAAAGAAGAGAATGTAAAATATAAGATAATTAATTAGTAACGGTTAACGGTTATCACAAAAGTGTCTACTAAAGAGAGAATATTTTGCAAAAAGGTGAAAGCTGATGACTCTTTGCCACGTCCGCATAGGGGTATTCTTTGTAGTTAAAATGTAACTTTCTTGGCAATTTAGAATTACGATTTAACCCGTTTGTGGGAAACAAAATCAACTAATTTTCTTTGTTGAGCCTTTAGTAGGGAATACAAGCAACAAGAGCGAGAGGGGAGAATCTCTCCATTTCCTGTGTTTAAGCTCATCTCGCTCTTCAACTTCGAATATCAATTTCGCCTTTCTTATATTTTTAGCTCAGAAAAATTAGGTCTTTTTTCTTCTTGCCGCATTTCTGGCTCTGAGTTCTCTGCCTGTTATTTTTTGGTAATTTCCATATCTCAACCTTCTAATTTCGGAATCCAATTATCGCTTTTGTAATGTTAACTTGCAAATCAGGTGTGTTGGATTGTTCTTGAAATCGTCATTTCTCCATGGGGTACAAGAGATCCATTACTAGAAATCTGGTCATTGGATTATTAGGGTTCTTATTCCAAATAAGGGGTAGTTTAAATTACTATTTTAAGCTCTTTTTGTGTTGGGTAAATCGTAATGCACGTAGCTCTCACATGTTTGTACGCTAAATTCGTTCTCTTTTTTCTGTTCTCTTCCTATGAAAAACGAAGAAGTTGAGTGGTGAAATGCGGAAATAGCGGATTTGGATTGCATAGAAAAGGGTTTATTTGATTTCCTACTGAAGTTTGGTTTAAGTATCAATGAAATTCCTATTCTCGCAAAAAGTCTCTATGTTCAAACGAGCAGACGAGTGAAATTTCGTATCTAGTACTTTTATGCAAGCGATAGATCACATAATCTTCATATTGTGAACATTACTTGCTGTTTTATAAAACTCTTTGCACTTTTTTTTCTGGTTTAGTAGATCTAATATTGGCTCTTTTTGGGCTTTGGCTTTTTTTTTGTGTGTGGTTTCACCTTTAGAAAATGGATGGATCAGGTGGTAGAGGTGGGGTGGAATCGATTCTACCAAATTACAAGCTTGGGAGAACTCTTGGTATCGGTTCCTTTGGTAGGGTGAAGATAGCTGAGCACGCATTGACAGGACATAAAGTTGCAATCAAAATCCTCAATTGTCGCAAAATCAAGAACATGGATATGGAAGAGAAAGGTATAATTTTGTGTATCCGCACAGTATCTTCTTAATTGATTTTGTTTTCCCAGTCGTGCCTTTACATTACTGTGAAATATAGTTTCTTTTCATCTTATGCCTTAGAATCATTTGGTGTTCGTTTCTGTGTTCTATTTGATGCAGTGAGGAGAGAGATAAAAATCTTGAGACTTTTTATGCATCCTCATATCATCCGTCTCTATGAGGTCATAGAGACTCCGACAGATATTTATCTTGTCATGGAATATGTGAACTCTGGTGAGCTATTTGACTATATTGTAGAGAAGGGTAGGTTGCAGGAGGACGAGGCGAGGAACTTTTTTCAGCAGGTATGTTTTCTTTTATCAACATGTGAGATTCCTAGCAACTATTTTGCTATCGTCATGTTTGAGAGTTAAAGTTTAGCATGACTTCGCTTTGATGTAGATAATATCGGGAGTGGAATATTGCCATAGGAATATGGTTGTTCATCGAGACCTTAAGCCTGAAAACTTGCTTCTGGATTCTAAATGTAATGTAAAAATTGCTGATTTTGGCCTGAGCAATATAATGCGTGATGGTCATTTTTTGAAGACAAGTTGTGGAAGCCCAAATTACGCTGCTCCAGAGGTAAATGCCTCAACCTTCAGGTATCTGAGGAGCATTCTAAGTAGGTATTGTTTCAAACGATCAGTTATAATCGGATCTGTAAATTGTTTCAGGTAATTTCGGGTAAATTATATGCTGGCCCTGAAGTAGACGTGTGGAGTTGTGGGGTCATACTCTACGCTCTTTTGTGTGGGACTCTTCCTTTCGATGATGAAAACATCCCCAACCTTTTTAAGAAGATAAAGGTACTGCAAAAGACGTCTGGTTACTTGACCATACCTTTCTATTATTTTTCCATTTTCTTGTATAACATCTTTAAATTAATGCTTGAATTTGGTTTTTTTTCGTATCACCCCTTCGAGTGTAAAGTTTTTTCTCTTTTCGTCCTTTAGGGAGGGATATATACTCTACCTAGCCATTTATCTGCTGGTGCTAGAGATTTGATCCCCCGGATGCTTGTGGTGGACCCCATGAAACGGGTAACCATCCCTGAGATCCGTCAACACCCTTGGTTCCAAGCTCATCTTCCAAGGTATTTAGCTGTTCCTCCTCCAGATACGGTGCAGCAGGCAAAAAAGGTAAGCATAGAATACCTACTCGTATTTTTATTAAAGATCGTCTCTTTTCCCCTTTATCTATAGAAGTGTAAAAGCGCTAGCTTCATTTGTAGATTGACGAGGAGATTCTCCAAGAAGTTATCAATATGGGATTCGACAGAAACCACCTCATTGAATCTCTCCGCAACAGGACCCAGAATGATGTATGTGTTTCTCAGCCTCGTGTCCGTTTGCTATTTCTTTTTTATTTCAAAGGTAAATCCTTCCGTCGAAAGATCTGAAATACTGAATTGTTATTGACTGCTGTCTTTCAGGGCACTGTGACATACTATCTGATATTGGACAACCGGTTCCGTGCCTCTAGTGGTTATCTTGGGGCCGAGTTTCAGGAGACTTTGGTGGGTCTCCATTTTTTCCTTTTTGACAGTAGCAAAAAGATTTTTGAAGTAACGCTTGAATTTTTAAACTAAATTAGGAAGGTACCCCACGCATGCATCCAGCAGAAAGCGTTTCTTCACCCATTAGCCATCGGCTTCCAGGACTGATGGACTATCAAGGAGTTGGCCTGAGATCTCAATACCCTGTTGAGAGAAAATGGGCTCTTGGACTTCAGGTCTTGATATTTTTGTGAATTTACGGCATAACAAAGATGCAAGCTTTTTTGGTTTCTATCTGTTTAGTTTGATTGATAAATATAACCACTGGATCCAACAGTCTCGGGCTCATCCCCGTGAAATAATGACAGAAGTACTGAAAGCCCTGCAAGATTTAAATGTGTGTTGGAAGAAGATAGGGCACTACAACATCAAGTGCAGATGGGACGCAGATGGAATGCTGAATAACTCGATGCACGATAACAACTACTTTGAAGATGATTCCAGTATAGTAGAGAAGGATGCAGCTGTTAAGTCGCCAAATGTTGTCAAGTTTGAAATTCAGGTGAACCCCGTAGTCCACTTCTTGATACACATTTATATGACTGAAATGTGTTTATGGGCGCATATCAGGCTGTTTCTAATGTGATTTCAAATGAATAAAACTCTGTATGTGCATAGCCATTTGGAAGTGGGATAGTAGAGAGTTAATCTTGTTGAATTCAAATATCCATCAGTGGTTTCTAAGAATATCTAGGCTTGATGATGGGTTTGTTGGTGGTGAAACAGTTGTATAAAACTCGGGATGAAAACTATCTGCTGGATCTGCAGAGGGTACAAGGTCCTCAGTTCTTGTTCTTGGATCTATGTGCTGCTTTTCTTGCTCAGCTCCGAGTCCTCTAAATAATCAAACCTGAGGGGACTCCTTTTCTCCAAGAATAATCCTCACTTCTTCTTCCTCCAAGAATTGAAAAGTGAACTACTTTTACTATATATATATTTCCTTTTTTAGTTTTTTAAAATTACTCTTTTAACTTATCTAAGACCGAACGACGAAGCAACTTTGTACATAACTTGTAGTGACTTTTATGCAACTCCATATATTGTTTCAAATTCAATAATTTAACGAACAGAAAGAAAAAAAACATTAGGACACATTATTTTAAAATACAACTTGGCTATAAAATAAATAAGCGATTTTGTTACACAAAGAAACATATGAAATGGATTCCCTCAAGGCCTCAAAGGCAACTTCGCAATTCACTACTTAGGCCTGATCAAGCTTCCACATGCATGGATGAAACATTATGATTGGTTGTTTAGTTGAATGCTTTTGATTGTCAAACTTGTTCATTGTAAACACATCAAGTGTTTTTTTTTTTTGGATTAGAATTTCCTCCATATATCATGTACAAACTTGTTCTACAATAAAAGAAACTTCCAGTTATCACGATATTTGGTCAAGGAAAATTATCAAATTCACAGCACAAGCTTTAAAACTTATAAACATTCCAAGGTGTATTTATCTACAAAGGAGTTTTAATTTGTAAGAAGTAAGCAAAATTATCATTTATGGACTCTACAAATGATGCCAAGTGAAAAATATACATATGTACACTTGGCTATAAATTTTACTTTTTCGTTTTAACCTCTTTCTACTCGTGTCGGTCTTAGAACACCAAATCTCTCACATCACATCACTTTCAGTCCTCCGTAATATCTCGTTCATCCCTTTAGTTTGAAAAATCTTCGGATTCGCCCCAACAACATTCGTCATATCCTAAAAGATTTCATCATACAATATAAGATTACTGAAGTCCCCAAATCATTGAGAATTAAGCATAATGGAATGTCGGTTTAGATAAAAAACGAGAATTCAATTGACTCACCGTATCTTCTTCCGATTTCTTGTGATGCACGCCAGTGAACAACAATATATCAGCCGAGTCTTGAGGCCTAAGAAAGCTCGGTTTCTCTTCATTTACTGTTAACCCGAATGTGTTCTTAGCGAAAGCCAAGCTCATACCACTGACGTTGCTCGCTGATCCCTCAGGCTGGTTATAAGTTAGCGTTGAAGCTACGTCGTTTTCTTTCCTCTTCTTTATTCCCGCCCACGCGAACCCACTTGCCGCCGCCGTGGTTTGAGATAAACCGGTGTACGGAAACTGGCTTCGAGTCTTCGCTTGAGACGTCTCCGACGGCGTCTGGAGAATTATTTCTGTCTCCGTCTCCTTCGTTTCCTGCAAAAACAATGAACCAAATTACGAATAACCGACTCGGGTTTATTCCGGTTTAACTCTATATTCTATACAAAAACTGATATCCATATTGCAAAACGCGGATGGTTTTTACGCAAGATTTCGAAGAATAAAAATTATTATAATCTCTCAAATTGGTGGGTAATTTGCTGAAATTTGTACCACTTGTGTTGGTAATCTGCTGAGATTTGTCGGCTCTTTAATTGTTCTCCGTGATTTATTGGACGCCAAGTTATCCCTTTTCTTAATGCTAACTCTTCTCCTGCAACGCAAAAATTCAATCCATCAACACACATAAATTACGTACACACACAACGGACATATTACATATATATATGTGGTAAGTGATTGATACCTTCGTTGAAGTTCTTCGCGGTACTTAGCATCCATTTCTTTATTAGGAGGATACTTAGGTAATGTCGATGAATCACAAGCGTAAGGCTTTGTGTTAAAGTACTGAGAAAAATAGACAGATTAGACGAACGAATTTCTTTTCAAAAATTCAAATATGTTTGTAATTTGATTCGATTGTGATTACAGTTTGGAGTTTTTTTTACCTCTGACATAAGCGCAGAAGAGGCAGTTCCTCTTTTCTCAGGATCAATAGACAATAGATTCTGCAGAAGGTTGATTGCGGTTTTTGGGAACTCCTCAAATCTTTCTCTCAGACAACCTTCATATTGATGTTGTGGTCTAAACATCTTAGATTGTGGAGGAAGCTTGTTCTTTTCCCAGAAATCTTCATCTGGTGATCCAGAGAGTTTATAAATCTTGTGAAGTTGTTCAATCTACACAGAAGAAACACACCAAAAAAAAACGAGTCTGAAAAATGAATGTCTATGTGGAGTGAGTAATTTGGATCTATCGCTTTGGTTCTCTTTCTTACCTCTGTTCTTCCTTTTAGCAGAGGTCTTCGGGTAAGAATCTCGGCAAAAACACATCCGACGCTCCAAAGATCGACCGATACGCCATAACTCGTTGAACCCATCAGAAGTTCTGGTGCACGATACCATAGCGTCACAACCCGACTCGTCAACTGATTCTTGTTTCTTGGTGTTACAATGTTGGCTAATCCGAAATCAGCTAGCTTTAAAACTCCTTTGTTATTCACCAAAATGTTGGCGGCTTTAATGTCCCTGTGCATAATTCCTCGTAAATGACAATGTTCTAAACCCCATAGAAGCTGCTTCATGTAGCATTTGATCTGAGAACAATATCACGGTTATCACACAAAAAAACAGAGTTACTAAATGATAGGGTTTTCGTGTGAATGTGTGTCTTTCATGCCTGTGCCTCGGTGAATTTGATGTCTGGAGATGAACATAAGCCTTCGAGATCGTGTTCCATGTAATCGAACACAAAGTACATGCTGTTTGAATTCCGTGACGCAATGATCCCTTCGAGTTTCATGATGTTGGGATGATCTAATCTTCTCAAAATCGTGATTTCTCTCGCTATGAATCTAATGTTCTCTGATTCAAAATTTTGGACCCGTATTTTCTTTAAAGCCATAACTCGTCCTGTCGATACCTCACGAGCCCGGAACACATTGCTGTACGTCCCTTGACCAATCTAAATATTAACAAATTAGAAATTATCTGTGAGATCATCGATAAGTATGTTTCTTGTGTGGCAAGAATTACTGTAATGATAATTGACCTTTTCCCTTTTCTCAAAGTCCTCAGCGCGTAGTGGGACCCACCCATGAACGGCCTCCGGTGCAGCGGAGCTGAGCCAGGAGGGCCAACCGGCTGCCACCTGCTCAGCCTCTACAATGCCGTGCGACAAACCCGACCTGAGGCTAACTCCGGTTTTCCTAGACGTTGGCGCATCATCGTCATTATTGCAATGTTTATTCGGAGATGAGTTGACGACACGGCGGTGAGACGGCGGACCGGAACGAATGTGTCGGTTGTGGTGGTTTTGGGGATGACTGCGGTTGACGGTGGTGTCTGAATGGCGATGGAAGGGACGTGGAGGACCTGCCGGGGAAGAAAGCTTGGAGTGGAAGCAGCCCATAATAAATTAATTGTCAAAGGCGAGTTTCCGTTTCCGGGCGGCGTGAGTATCGACCCGGGTTGGATAAACGGGTCCAACGCAGGGAAGACAATCCCCGCATTAGACCATAAAAACCAAAATAAATGGCAAAAAAAAAACAAAAACTAAAGGAAAATAGCTTTGGATGCAAAATAGGGCAAACCAAATCGAAATAGAGAGATTTACGGAGAATTAGACATTTCTCCTGAAAAATTGGAAGAGAAAGAGACAATAAAAACATTGACATTTATCCTTAATCTTTTTCTTTGGAATCTAAACTAGGTTTATCTTATACATTGAAAATTAGAAGGAAAAAACTGAAAAAAAATCTACATGTTACATTCATATTCTCAATCAAAAAATTAAATTCACATTTTATGAATAAGAAAGAAAATAAAGAAGAAATCTATTAGTAGATTTGATTTGGTTTCTTTTCTTTAGTCAAGCATTTGCACTCAATTCACATCACACATGTTACAAGTCAATAAGTAGTAGCCGGGTTCAGAGTCAATGAACGAGCGGCTAAACCAATCTCGAACTCGTCGGTCGGTTTAGAGTCAAATAGTGATTTTCTCTTCTTTCAACCTCAAAAGAACCGGAGATTGGCCTGTGTTATTATTGTTACCAAAACTCATATGTTGTTGCGGATTGTTCCCGGAAATGGACCTCATACGATGGTGGTCAGATGTTCCCGCCGAGGCTGCGGCTGTACCGTTTCTAGCGGCTGGGACGTCGTGGTTATGTTTACCTTCGTACGTCGTAATCACAGCCTTTGCATCCGTTGATGCTCTCTCTACATGTTTACGCACCGTACAATTGGCCGTTGTACATTTATAATAGCTCCTAATATTTTTACCAAAATAAAAGGATTATAAAAATTATGTATATATACAACAAACAAGATGCATATTAATTATATTTATATATACATGCAATTTTATGAACAAAAGCACAACCCTAATTAAATATTACCTCGGATGGGGATTTCCTTTGACAACTTTTTGTCCGTATTTGCGCCACCTATAGCCGTCGTCCAGAAGATCAACTTCACTTCTTGTCTGAACGATGATCTTTGGCTCTGTCACTGTCCTGTGAGTCGTCGATACACCGTCGATTTTTCTACAATCCCAATATTAATTAATTAACTAATTGTATATTAGAAACTGAAATTCAGACAAATATTTGACTATTTACGTTACTACAAATTAGTACTGTAAAATTATCAATCATTTGAGGTATATATCTCAGATTTAAATCAATACTAATACTAATAATTTGTAGGCTGCAGCTAGCCGATATTGGAAATCTACAATCACTATATTTATAGTAATTATTCATATTATTTCTATACATGTGCATATATAATGTCATAATATATGCTCTTCCCTTTTAAAATAAACTTTTTTGCCATACCTTATCTTTGAGGCAGGATGATGTTCATCATCATCATCATTGTTATCATCATGATCATGATCCTTACCATAACCACTATCATCACTAGACTCCATCATCTGCCCTGTACTACCAACGAAATGAATATCGCCAATCTCGTCGGAATCTCTGCCTCCAGTGCCACCACCACGGCGGTTCTGAGGCCTCTCGTGATCATGTTGGCCTTTGTATATGATTTGAGTGATTTGTCCATCCGATGACCGTTCAACTTTCTTCTTAACCGGACAATTAGCATGTGTGCATTTGTAATAACTCCTTGGATATTCACACCCTTTTATCGGTTTTTGTCCGTACTTCCTCCAGTTATAACCGTCATCCGCCGGTTTATCAACAGTCACCACGTTATACGACCGGTTAGTATTATTATTCGTTGGATTATTAAAATGGTTTCTAGCTCTTTGATCAGCTTGAGAAACTTCGAAAGAATAATCACGGCCATGGAGGGCAGTAGATGTGGACGGCGGCATTTGGTGAGGCAAAGTCGTCTCTGGACGCTGCGGTTGCACATGCGGTTGGACAAATCCGGTTTGAGCTGGTGGGTGCTGCATTAGATATCATACTACGGTTAAAATGGTACCAAAAAAATCAAAACCATATGAAAAATGTCGGTTATATACTTACTATGAACAACTAATGTCCAAGATACTTTTTTTTCTCCAGATACTAAATTCTATAGGAGATTGAATGTGAGTGTTTTGCAATAAACCAGGATATTCAATATTCATAAATATGAATCATGACTTTGTTTAGAAATCGGGTTAACTCATTGTTAATTTACATAATTACTTGTATATATAACAGATTACAAGTATAAATTGATGATTATTCTGTTTTCCCTTTTTTTGTTCTACGTCTAAACAGAGACCGTCAATAAACTAATTAAAGTATTTTGACAAAATTAGGGTGTTTAGTTTGGCCTTTAGTTATTAATTAAGTACCTGAGAAGGAAATAACATGGGAGAGCTGAGAAGACTAGAAGGACTGAAACCAGAAGGGATTGTAAACAACGGAGAAATAGAACCTCCTCCGGCGAATATCCCCGTCGTAGATCGTCCTCTGACTCCGCCGGGAGAAACCGACATAGCTCCGGCGAGAAGCTGAGAAAACGACGTCGTTCTTTGATTATCCGGCGTCAACACGTCAGGGAAGTGATCAACGAACAAAGACGAGACAAACGAAAGTGGGCCTGGGCTTAGACTAAACGCATCTCCACCGTCAAAGAAATACGCCGCCGGTTCAATCGCCGGGGGTCTCTGAGGAACTGTAATCGTCGGTCTTGTTGGCGCCACTAGCGTTGTCGTTCTCATCGAAGATACATCGTCTGCGACCGCCATTTCTGAAAGATACTTTTACAAATAAAATCTCAATTTGTTGAATTCTCTCTAGATATGGATATTACTTTGTGTATCTGAATATGTATATATATATAGAGAGAGAGAGAGAGAGAGAGAGGGAGAGAAAAACAAAGAGACAAGAGTCTTCTGTTTCAATGTCTGATTTTCTTTAGATAGGTTTCGTGCAACCTTGACATTGCTGTCCAAAAGTCTGCGGGCTAAACTTGGAATTTATTTGATGTCTAATATTACTAATTTATTGTCGTCCAATCTCTGTGTTCTGAATTTCATATTTCAGCGTTTTTATTAGTACTACGCAAAATAATTCAACTTGCATCTTTTATTTAAATATTTGTTTAAAATGTTGATTGGATAACCAAATTTACGCTTGTTTAACTTCTAAAAGTCATCTTATAGGCTATTTGCACTTATGCATATATATATATATACATTAAACATATAGTAAATTTCTGTGGGTCAACAAAAAATTAAGAAGTTTGGCAGACTTTTTCTTGTTTTTAAAAAGGTGAAGTTAAATGCTATTTGGGTAAACCATAATCAATACTTCGAAAATTATTCACTTGATAGATATTTTTACAATTCGAGTTGATGTGTCATGAGTCTTACAATCCATATTAACTTCTTACGTCACAAACCACAGTAATCATCAAAACATACAAATCCAGGCCTTGATTAGTAGTGAATTATTGGTTTCTACCATGTTTAGATCGTTTTTTCTCGATTTTGCAAACAATGATAAGCTTTTTTTGTCATTTTTTTTACAAAATCCATTGAGATATTCTCTATTTAATTACGCTTTTTATAACTTTTTTGTCAACTAAGCCGCGGACTTCAGTTTATCAGTTGAAAATATAAATATTGTCTTCAAAGCTAGCTAAACTAAATACATAACATGAAGATCAATAACTGAAATGAATATCGTATTTAAAAAGTAATAATTCTATCCGTCAATGTTGATCATATATAATATAGTCTCATAGACGTTTGGAGGTTTCCTCACTTTACCTATCGAGACCGACACTGCAAGGCAACCACTTGAAATGAGCGACAAAGAAACACTTTTTAGGTTAAATGAACGTATAAATCTGTGTCATCGAATTAAATGAAAACGTCGGTAGACAGTCCAATATTCACTAATAAACAATTCTTCATTATCGGCTCTATAGTCCGTAAATGCAACTATAGAGAGTTCCCTATATATCTAGACGAAGTTAAGAATCAGCACAAAGTAGTCATTTGTCCATGTGTTCTCATTTCATCTCCAATTTTCGTTGTATTCATCAATTTACAAACGGAGGGTTGTCTTGTTTTATTACTAACCAAAGGTCAATATTTTACAGCCCCAATTAATTGACCAATCACCGTCGTCCTTCTTGAGCCAAACACAAAAGAACCAACTTGCATATGTTAATATTTAACTTATAGCTAACTTAATATTACCCAGTAATATTTGATTACTGGGTAATTATTGGCATGTAAAATTCAACTAGATTTATATCCACGCTATGCGTAGGGAAAAATATTCGTAAATTATATTTTATTAGTAAATATAAATTAAATATTATATAATTTAACTTTTATTTAAAATTACTTTTAATATTATTTTTATATATATAAATTTAGAAAATTATTTTTATGAATTTAATAATATTTTGGTTAGTTTAATAAAATATATTAATACTCTAACCAAATTAATAACAATGGCATATATGTAATTATTCGAATAACTTAAGCCTATTTATATATTTATTTGTAATGATAAAACGTAAACATGATATTTCTGTTAATAACACGTGCGATTAAAGTATTTTCTTAAATTGTTTCTCAAATAATATATTAGGGATTATGTAATAACTTAAATCTATTATATTTATTTGAAATTATTTATAAATTAACGTATTAAAAATTTAAAGAAATAAAAATTATTTTTTTTGCAAATATAATACTATTTTGTGGTTAGTTGAATAAAATATATTGATTCTCTAACCAAATTAATATCAGTGGCATGTATTGTAATTATTCTAGTAACTTAAACACTTTTATATATTTAAACTGAAACTCGTTGTGGTGTTGATACGTCAGCATGACATTTTTGTTATTAACACATCATGGTAAAATTATTTTGTTAAAAAATTTCTCAAATAATATATTAGAGATATTGCACCCATGACTTTGGTCCATTAATTGATACGACGTACATTTTATACCGTTCGAATAATTGTATGAGTTTTCTAGTAATCAAACTGAAATTCTGAAGCTGAAAGTTGTAATAAGGCTCATAAATAAAAAAAAACATCGTTGATTACACTAATCTAATTAATCTCCTTAAGATTAAATGACATACTGAATTATTGCGTAATTTTGGGAATATTCCTACAACGATTTGAGTTTAATTAAATTATATTTTCGGGTTTTGTTGCAACGAAAAATAACAAGTGTCTGCGTTGCATGTTCTTCATTATGTTCAAGTTATTAAAGAAATAAACTACTTAAATGCCATTTGTTTTCGTAATTTAAATGTTTTGACACCTAATAGACAACCTTTTGATACCTCCTTAATTAATTACGTATATTATCGGTTTCGTTTTCTTAATCATATATCCCTCATTTATTTGAAATTACATTTATAATTTGATAATATGATATCTTTTAGTTTAGTGTCATTCAATATAGAGTTATGGACGACATGCTTCTTTGTAAAATAAGAATGCTACTAGATTTTGACCGACGCTCTGCGTGAGAAAAATTATTCATAGATAATAATTAATTATTTATTTTATTAATTTAATTCATATATATATAATTTGTCTCATATTTAAAATAATTTTTTAAAATTTTTAATATTGATTATGAAACTGAAATATATAATAAAATCGGATTATACAAATGTATTTATTTTGGATAAAATTATACATATGATAGATATTCAATTAAACTAAACTTTTTTTTATATATTTTGTTTGATTAATTTTTCAAAATTTATATTTTGTTTTATATTATATTTATATTTTATGACAAAATACATTGTATGTCGAAATATTAGGAATTTACAGTATAATGGTAATTTTCGTAAATACTCTAGTAAATTATGTTTTAAGTAATATTTATCTTAAAATGCTCTAATAGTGTGACACATCAGCGTGACACACTTGTAAATCATTCGTCAACATAAGGTTATTTTGTTAAAATGATTCTCAATTAATATATTATAGATTTTATAAAATAACATCAATAAATGTCGAAGATATGCGATGTTAGTTTTTGTGTGTGGACAGTTTCATCAATGTGAATAAAGTTAGCTAATTATATGTAGATTTTTTCAAGATAAATTCACTCAAAATTGAGTCATATGGTGATATTACCCTTTTATCAATTAGTATGTATTTGTTGCAATAAAAGAAGAGCCACTTAACAAAGGTTTGACATTTATTTGAATACTATATTACGGTATTCAAATGACTAAGACATTCAGTTAAACTCGAGAAAGGTCAAAGAGATTTTAACGACCAACATGATTTAAATGTTTTTCTTAATCATTAGTAGCATAAATTAACCTATATAGTTATATACTTAGTATACACCAGGGTATGGATTAAGAAACCTTTAATACTATTTCAAGATATAAGATTTATATACTATTTAACATATCCGATCAATTTTAATTTTTAGAAAATATGTTTACCAAACATTTATGAATACATATTGTTTTAATAATTGATGTCTATTATAATTGTACTGTATAGATATAAAATGGTAGAATTTAAAGTCTAATATGATTTATTCTAGAAACTTGTGACTACCTTTTTAGGTTTTCAAGTAATTGAAGCTATTAGATTTATTCTTTGCTGGATTATTGTTAAATTATTAAACTATAGAATGGTACAAAAAATTAATATGGTGACACCAAAACATCGAATTAAAATCATGTAAATCATACTAAGTTATTATAGTTTAGTATATAGTTAATATTAAATTTACAAATAATATATTTTGAACGAGCATAGATAAATACATTCGTAAAAATTTATAAATAATAGTGATGTTCGTTTCGTAGCTGTAGAAATCTGTGGCTGCGTCATACGATCAAACGTTGTTCGTTTGACCGTCGTAGGTTTTTGCGGTCAAACGCTGCGGTCGACCACAAAAAACTGCGGTACAAAATTTTAACCGCTACGAAATTGTAGCGTTTGTGATTAAACAATTACGATATAACCTACAGCGACAACATGCGACGATCAAACAAACAACAATATTACATCGTTTAATCGCAGCGTCTGACCGCAGATTGCTATGACAGACGCTGCGGTGGACAAACGAAACACTCAATATATTTTGAACGAGCATAGTTAAAATGTTTTTTCACTTTTTCTTTTTGACGGAAGAAAAGGTGTGTATGAAGAAACAAAGGTTAACAAAAATCGGAAGACCAAACAAAAAAAAACGTTAAAGAGCTGTTTGTGTTTGTCCTGACGTGTGGTTGACATTTGGATAAGAGTCAAGCTATTATTTAACTATTAAATCTTCATCATTTATGCCCTTTACATATTCCTAAAATCCGAAAGCCACACGATCAACCATTTTAAATTGATACTGAATTGTTTTTAAGGGTTTTAACTAAAATTAAACATCTACATATCTCTCGTGTTCAGATTAGTTTCTAATCACGTCATTTCGATGTGATCAACTATAATTAATAGTATAAATTAAACTGCCAGCTTTAGTTAATATTTTTTTAAATTATTTTCTGGTCATTGACGAAATTTAATTTTAAATTAAAAAAAAGAACTAGGGTTTTGATAGGTTTAGGTGACTTAATCATGGTGTCCACTGTTTGAGGGATATGATCAGATGCTTTTAATAAAC
The DNA here is from genome assembly GCA_018901935.1 of Pugionium cornutum. NCBI lineage: Eukaryota > Viridiplantae > Streptophyta > Magnoliopsida > Brassicales > Brassicaceae > Pugionium > Pugionium cornutum. The sequence goes on from CM032161.1 coordinate 15,024,490, forward strand.
CCTAAGCAATAAGGTTAAAGGAATTCATCATATTGTTTTAACATTGGTTTATTCATAGTTTACAAAAATATATTTAATTTCCATTAAATATGAATATAACTATATAATGCAACTAGTGGGTTAAATAGCAATAATAATAATAGATAGGAAATTTAATTCCTATAGAAAATCTATTCACTTTAGTTTTTTTTAAAGTAATACTCTAAAATAGCACTTTTTAAAGTTTTTCTTCCAAATCTAGCATCATAAAATTAAATTCCCAAAAATATCACAAATAGTTATGTGAAAATACTTATTTATTCTAAATAAATTATACAAAAACTTAAAATATTGTATTTGGGTTCATTATTTCCAATTTATGATTTAATTTTTTTCTATTAAAATATAGTTTTAATGCATTTTAATCTTAAATTTGTGTTATTATTAAAAATTTAAACTAATGATGTTATTTTTAGAACAAAAACTTAAAAATGTGTTATTTTAGACATTTGTCTTTAGTTTTATTAGTTAAAACGATGTTATGTTTTAGATTTATAAAGAAAATGAGAAATAAAGATTTTAATGGCTAAAATTTGCATGAGATGATTAGTGTCCCGGAAAACTCTTAACTATTTATGTTTTCAATATTTGTATACTATAAAAATTAGATAATAGTCTTTTTATTTCGTATGTGATTGGATATGACTTAAAGGCAATATGAAAATAAATCCGATATTCTTAATGCGCAGAAAACAAAACACAAGTGGATCAGTATGAAATAAGACTTTGAAGATGGGTAAGGGTAAAGGATAAACGTGTTCCCAAACATCTCTTTGTCTTTGGTGTCATGTGACAATGTGACCAACTTGCAAGTTTATATATATCATTATGACCTACAACACAATATATACATCGATCAATTATCGCAAAACATTATTTTTTGTTCCTATATAATCATATTTTATGAATTACTTTTATCCTTTCAAATAGAAGTTTTGTAACACACGAAAAGGTAATCTTTCGAATTTATTCTTGAGTAATATTGGATCCGTTGAATAACTCAAAACATTTCTTCTTTTTTTTTGGTTTTGTGGTTTCCTGGATCGTATAGTCATGTTTAATTAAACTATTCTTTGATTATGTATGTGGACAATTTATCGGATATATACTGTATTCAACTAATTAAATATAAAACCATTTTTCAACTAATTACGATAAACAGTATTCAGTTCAATCGGTCATGTATGATTTGGATAAATTAACTGTTTGGAATCATATAAAATGAGTATTAATTCTAGAGTTGGTGGAGAAGAATTAATTTTGCATTTATTGCTTATGGAAACGAGAATCATATATAAATGTCAACAATGATAAAGATACAGACGTTTTGCAAATACTGAAGATGACATAAAGCCGTATGAAGAATCCAAAACTTTACACATCTAAGCCCATTAGATAGGCCCAACATCGAAAACTGATTTCCAAAAACATAGAAAGGCACAACGACTAAAGATCCAAACAAGAACCCAATATAAAAGAGTAACAACAACAAAAGAGCTTCATTGAGAATGGATCCACCATTACCGCTAATCAGATAGCTACTAATGTCTGGTTTCATTGAGATGAACGAATTAAATTCCTTAACGAGTCCAAAGTAGCCAATGATGGGGTTTCCGAATTGCAGTTTATGTAGTTCGCCTCTTTCACTTCTATAACGTTGTATTGGTTTCTCTCGTACATAATAAACTGAGTAGACAAGTATGAAACTAAATAGAGACACAAGAGAGAATCCATATAAATGAGTCGACATGATCTATTATGTGGGGATTAAACATTCATCATTCTAAAATTTGGGATTAGAGACAGAAATGCTTGTTTCAAAGTTTCAACTTTTTACCCGATATGGGTCCAGAGAAAGATAGAAAATTCCAGCATTGCATTAAACAAAATTTCTAAACTTTTTAAAAGAGTGAAGAAACATAACCAAAAACTCAAAAAAAAAAACATGATCTCAAACACAGTTCTCAGTGATTTCCGTTAAAATCGTTGAGAGAAATCCGATAAAGACAGAACGACCACATAAATGAGTCTCTATAAGGCGGTCCAAATACACAAACTAGCTAAAGTGTCATTTTGGCCGAGTTTCTTTCTTTCTTAATTCGTGTCTTTTTCTTTTGATTTCTTCAAAACAATTATCCACACAATATAATATTTGATGAAATCCACGCAGGAAGAAATATCCACTACACACATCCACGTGTTTCTACATCAGCTTCTAATTTCATTGTACAGCAAAAAAAAACACATCGAACTGAGAAGCGAAGGAAGCAAATGGCTGCAGCGGCCATGGCCGTTCATCTCCCGAAACACATATTCCCATCGGAGCAAAACACTAACTTTCTTGGTGCTTCTCTAAAACTGGGTCGACACATGTCCGTTAAGCGGGAAATTACGAGTCCGGTGACGGTTTCCGCTTCTTCGACGAGCAAGACCGTCGTTACAGATAACGACGTAGATGGAGATCGAAGCAAACGGTTTTATATTAACTTCACTGGGTTTCCTTTTCCTCTTGGCCCTTTCCTTAACCGGCGCACCATCAGAACCGAGGTTAGTGTTTCCTTTCTCCATCTTTCTATGGGGTTTTGCTTTCAATTCCATCAGGGTTCCATAGTTAGTCATCTCCCAATTGAGAACCACAAGTCAATTACGTCTTAATTTGTACACAATTTCGAACCTTGTTTGTTTGCAGGCGGTTAAAGGTTGTATATGGATGTTTGAACAAGAACAAGCTTTAGGATTTAGCAGCGTCTCGACGAATATACGAATGACTGTTATCAAATTAAAATCTGGAGGTCTATGGATTCATGCTCCTATTGCTCCCACCAAAGAGTGTATCCAGGTTCCAGTTTTTCAATCAAACATAAAACCCCACATTAGATTTTGTTCTCTAATGTTATTATTTACCATCTCCTGGGAATTGGTGAAATTATAAAGTATCATGCTTTGTTGTCATTTATCTACTTACATTGATATGTGGATAAAGCTGCTGTATTTGATCAAAAAAGAGAAAGCATCGAGCATGCAGATGAGTGAATTCTATTAGGCGTTTTGATTTTATTTTTTTGGGACAGCTTATTAAGGAGTTGGGAGCTCCGGTTGAGTTCATTGTTCTGCCAACATTTGCCTACGAGCACAAGATTTTTGTCGGTCCGTTTTCTAGAAAATTCCCCAACGCTCAAGTATGGGTGGCACCAAGACAATGGAGCTGGCCGTTGAACTTACCACTTGAGTTTTTTGGTATCTTTCGCTCTAAAATCATTAATAATGGAGACTTATCTACGCCATGGGCTGAGGAGATCGAGCAGAAAGTCCTAAGCTCTCCAGAAGTTGGTATGTTCCTTGAGTATTTTAATCTGGTTTGGTTGAAAGATATCAGAAATCATATTTTCTTATGGGATATTCAGGAATTGGACCATATGTCGAAGTGGCGTTCTACCATAAGCGATCAAAAACTCTTTTAGTCACTGATGCTGTGATCTTCGTCCCACGGAAACCGCCTTCGAGTATCAGCAACGAATCCTTATTGGCCTCGGCGAAGAACGGTCTGGCTGTGAAGATACTTAGCAAAGGAAAAGAAGTACCCAATGACCCTGTGGTTGATAACCCAAACACCCGCCAAAAAGGTCAGCAGTTCTGAAATCAAATTCCTCTGTTTTCAATCAACCATAAGATCTCAAATCTCAATGGGCTCGGTTTGGTCCAAAATTTGCAGGATGGGAAAGAATGGTACTACAAATCCTATTTCTTGGACCCTCTAATCTTTTGGAACCAAACGCAAGTTTTGCACAGATGTCGCAAAAGCTGATAGTTTCTCCCATTGTAAAGACTTTGGTCTTTAGCAAAGTCCCTGAGAAGGTTCCTTATTTCTTCATGATATATGTTTCAAAATTTTATGGTCCAAAAGGGTATGATTTGATTTGATAATTACTTCGAATTCAGGTGAGGGATTGGATCGATGAGATAGCCCGTGATTGGAGATTCAAAAGGATTATCCCAGCTCATTTTGAAGCTCCAGTAAACGCAGGGAGATCAGAGTTTCTAGCTGCGTTTGGGTTCCTTGATGATCTTCTAGGGGAGAGATATGTAACTCGTCCTTCGCTCTCTCTTCTCTTCACTGGGCTAATGGGAAAAGCTGCGAGCTATTTTCCTCCAGACGATATGAGAACACTCTCTTCTCTGGATCAGTTCTTAGTCTCTGTTGGGGCTGTGAAAAGGACAGTCTCTGGTAGAAAAAGAAGATGATGGGAAAACATATTAAAAAGGGTATTAAGATTATCAATAACGATGCTGTCTTGTAATGAAAGAAGTAAAAGCTTCGATGTCTTGCTTTCTTTGGGTGACATTTGTACGCTTTTTTCTGTTTCAAACATAGTAAAATAAACAACATCTCTCTGTCAACATTGTGCGAAACTCATAGTCTTACCAATTACAAAAACCGTGGATGAAGCGACCTTTCTTCGTCTCGCCGGAATCTTCCCGGAATTCACTATGATCCCTAGCCAAAATCAGATTCTATGGCTGATATCTCTTCGAGGAAGCCAACCATAACAATAACAATAGTTGTGTGTTGTTTGTTTGATAGGACGAAGACAAAGTTTGAAGAAGTCAGAGATTTTGGTGTAGTCGATGTCTAGCGACTTGTGGTAGCTGGCTCTTGATGTCAAATCCTCTTTGGTATCTCTACATTCTCAATCCTTTTAACTGGTGAGAGGATTGATCTTCCCGATACTCATAATCTTAGAGCACACTTTGAATCCGAGCGAGTTTGATGATGATGATGATGTTTACCAACAAAGGGAATATAACAAGTGGCAGCAATTTCCCCTCTTCGAATGTTATCACGATTACGCTAATATCTTGATTGTTTTAGGTTCAATTAATCGTGATTTTCCTTCTTGCCTTAATGAAGAACATGAACAACTCTATTTGGAAAAATCATTATGCTTTTTGCATCTACAAGACAAACATATTTTTCTACATGATCTCACGACCCAAAAGATGGAGCCTTTGCCACAATGTGTCTTCTCCTCCACGCACTTCTCTGATGCTCGATGGTTCCTCCTCATATTTGCTTCGTTTTTTTCTTCCAATTCTACATCTTTTGTTGGGAGTTCAGTCTCATTTTTCCGGAAACAGAGAACCTAAGTATATCACCTTCTCAACGAAACCCATTCGGAGCAAAATGTCGTGATTGGAAAATGTTATACCAATTTATCTCTAGCGATGTTTGGGATAGTGTGTATCAGATTCTGCAATTCTTAGATGAAAAAAGGTTCCAAGTCATTTAGTTCGCAAAACAAAAGAGAAGATGGCTAAAGCAGAGTCTCCTTGTGTCTTTAAGAAGATATAAATCATTACTACATCATGATTCACTCTCACCTTGATTCTTGCAACAAGCTAGAAAAGGGATTTGATTTATACTTATAGAAAAATGGTTCAACAGTCTTTAATTCTGTATTGTCAGTAAACAATCTATACCAACACATAAAGGAACAAACTTGACCAAAAATTTGACTCTCTCTTGAGATTTTGCTACTCTCTTACATGACCGAACAGACGCATTTGTTCATTTTCGGATCACCTTTACGCTGCTTTTCTGTTTCAAACATAAAGTGAAACAACATCCCTCTGTCAAGTCTAGAATAGGTATCGAAGCTTAAATAGAGGCTGTGTTCTCTTTGAATGTTTAGGAGCTTAGAGAAAAGGTTTGGCTTTAGAAAGAACCAGACAAAGTATTACCTTTTTCAGTTATAGGAGGTTGGATGATAACGTGCATTGTGGTGACAGCACCTACGAGATTAGAGACAGGGCTTCTGTAGTCTTTAACCGTCTTGTTGTTCTCCAATACTTTCCCTGCGCTTATCAACTTCACCTCTTTCACTGCCTTCGGTCCATTCTCTTTTTCTAGCTCAGATCAAACACAAACAGAACAAATGAGAAGTAGGATGATCAGTAACATAGAGTTGAGCACAGGTTCATAATAAGATTATGGTTACTTGAGTCTTCAAAACATATGTAAGCAAAAAACACATTAAAAAGTCAACTGGTTGAGTTGGTGAATTCTCAGCATGTCTAATCCGAACTACATTAAAAAAAGGTCTCAAGCTTTTGCAAATCTTGCAATGATACCCTTCTATAGCAATTCAAGCGAGACAAGTGAAAAATACCTAGAACAAGTAATCGAAAATCTTCTTTTGCATAGGATACTATATTGCACATGATTCTCATAAGTAATCGACCAAAGCATTGTAAAAGAAACATTGAAGCCTTTACAATCTCAAAACACAGTGGATGAGAATGTTAAAATCTGAAAGCCGTAGCATAAAAAACAAACTCTGACCTCTTGGCCATTCAGAAATAACAGTTTCTTTCAATGCCGCAACAGTTGTAGCATCTGGGAATGCTTTAGGACCGATGTCAGAACCATCAGTTAACCGAAACTTGATCTCTAGTTGATTATGGATTTCTGCCATCTACCCAAGAACCAATCCACAAAACTTTACTCAAACCACAAATACTCCGCAATTTCTCAATGTTTCAAATTCCAAAGGACCTTCTTTGCTCTTTACCCTATCTGAAAGGAGTCGAAAAGGAACAATTTTTCTTCAATAAGTGTGATTGTGAAGATGAACCCTCTCGGAAGGAAACATGAAGACACGGATTTAATCGACCACCATCACCAAAATCTGATTCTTAATGAGAATCGCAAGCAAAACAGCAATAAATAACCAGAGGATTTTGAAAGAAAACACATGTATAAAAATGTTAAAGATCAAGAAAGCAACAAAGCCAGAGAAAGCAAAAAGAAGGAAATCCTAAAGAGTCTGAACAAAGCTGGTAATCTCCAAAAGGAGAATATTTAAAATAAAGGAATCCAGATTTGAAACGAAGCCGGAAAAAGCAACCCCTAATTTGGTGAATCTTACTTGGCTCTGTTACTGATCCGAGCCGATGAATCAAAAGGGAAGAGAAGAGCACGCATCAAAGAGGAGAGAGAGAGTTGCGAATTAGATCTCGCGAGTGTAGAGAATCAATGGCGGTCAAAGCTTCCATTTTTCTCTGATATTCTTCCCATCTATGCGCCTATAAAAATGCCCATCTCTCTCCCTTTTCTCTCTTTCTCTTTCTCTCTCTCTCTCGCGCTCACCTATCGAAGCAAAAACCAGGCACTACTCAATGGGGACATTTTAATAGTTTTTTTTGTACCAAGAAATTCTTAAATATTTTTTATTTGCAACAACTTTTTAATTACTTTCTAGATCAATGTAAAGCTTTTGCTTAATGTGAAACAAAACCAAAAGTTTACCTTTCTTCATTACATATAGATAGTGTGAATTTTAAATAAGAACAAATTTTATTGTTTTCGTTCTAAAGTATAACATACGCCAATTTTTTATACATAATTTTTAGAACAAAAATTCAATAATTTTTCAAGTTATTCCTATTATCACTCATTTGATTCTCTTTTCTATTTTCTACTGATACAACAGAAAATGGTACTCATGATCTGATCACTAAAATTGATCTTATTTTGATGTAACGAGGGATCCCTATTGTCACTCAATTGAACGAAATCCTAGTTTTTATCCCAATTATCACTCAATTGATGACGAGTACAAGCAGAAAATGGTACTCATCATCTGACCAAAAAATCCCTCTTCAAATAGGGAAGCAACAATGTGCATATAACTCCCTAAAGACTAATGAAATCAAATAGTAAAAATGGGGATCTTAACTTTCTTTCAAAACAAAAAAGACAAGAAAACAAAAATGAGAGTACATGTGCAGCAACTACAACTGTGTTGTTGTCTTTTCTCCTCAGTTTGGTCTGATCATGACCAAAATCGAGTTTCTACCGGGTGTCCAAAAATCTTTCATGTTCTTATAACAGATCAAAGAATTTGTAATCTTCAATCCAAACCGAAAAGAAACTCAAAAAGGGTACCTTCTATTTTTACGAAAGAATGAATCTCCCTCTCTCTCTTTCTCCTGCGGCTCTGCAGCTGGTATCATTGCCCAGCTAAAACCCGAGTAAAACTGCAGAATCTGCGAAATATCCAGTCTTCTCCAAGATTTACTTTTCTCTTTCTCTTGCTTCAGATATCGTAAAAGCTTTCTATTTGCTATTCCAAGATGTGACAATTCTTAATGAAATCATTAGAGTAGTTAACATATTTTGTCCAGAATGGTCTTAGATGCTCGAAGCCTATCTCGAGCCAAGGCTTTGATTGACCATTGTAGTGAATCACTGCGGCTTTCTTCACATTTTCTAAGTTGGTCTTGCTCTGATAACCTAATCCAAGCATATGCCAAGACGAATCTATTGGCTGCACATGACCTTTAAATGCAATTAGTGCTGGAGGTAATGTCCCAAGTTTCCACATGGTTAGATTCGACTTCAGATTCTGCACATCACACCAAAATCAAGGATCCGCCAATTTTAGAACCACAGATATCGTAAACATTGTAGGCTTCTCTCATACTTTACCTCTTTAAGCCAAGAATGATAAGTTTCTCTGATATTTGTCTTCCTCCAAGTCCGTAGATCGAAGATATTCATTCCGTAAGCCCAAGCACATTCTTCGGGATCCAAATGCTTTGCGATGAGCGGGTGAGAGAAATTGAAGTAGTTCCTAAGACGTTTTGACATAACCCATTTGTCTTCTCCTCGACATGTCTCCACAGCTCCATTAACCTTCCCCTTAAGGTCAATATCCCAAAGCGGAGATAAATCTCGCTGAATCACTACATCATCATCTAAGAACACAACCTTGTCTAAGTTCGGAAAAAGCTGTTCAAAAAGACAAAACAAACAAGCATCATTCACATCCTCAAATCCAAATTTTGGAACTAAAAGGGCACAAATTTTGATACTAGGCAGAGTAAACCACACTTCACTTATAAGAAAAAGGCAAAAAAAAAACTCGACCTAAATAGTAACCCACATTTCATTAAGATGAAAACAGAGAAATTTTGAAAATAAAGGGACAGATTGTTATTGTTATAGACGGTACGCCACAACTGATTTGAAGTGAAAAGGCAAAACTTTGAAATTAAATGGAGAGAAATTTTTACCTCTGGTAGATATATTCTAAGATGGTTTAGCAAAGATATGTATTTGGGACTTCTTGATTGCAATTTCGAAGCAAATCTTCTAGGAGTTGTTTCGCTGAGGTTTGCACCAGCGATATGATTCCCATGGTAATAGTTTCTAATACTGCAATGGCTTTCCACAGCTTCAAGAACCGGAACATTCTCTCTTGTTAACCAGTCAAACTGATGAACACTTTTGACTTCAACGATCGCAGGAGTGATAGAATTAAGCGCAAACCAAGAATGCATACCCGCATAGGTTTTCTTGTCTGTAATAACATGGAAGACAACTTTTTCAGGTTTCGAAGATGACTGAACAGCAGATGACACCACAACTGACGCAGCCAGGATATTGTCTGTAGCTAGAAGAAAATGGTGGTATGCGTTGTCTGAAAGCACAGGGAGAAAATCCGGGGAAGGAAGCTGTCTCCGAGCATGAGCATTGGAGGAATACTCATCGGTTAGTCGTAAAGAGAGACAGTGAATTCCTTTCGGAATTGAACTTGCTGCAAAGTGTTTGTTCATAAGTTCCGCAAATTTAGATTCCCTTATATCCCTTTCAAACTTCTCTGTCTGTTCAAAAGAATACTCAAATCACAGAAACATTTCGAAAAACATATCTATAATTGAACAATTAATTTCAGATTAGAGAATGTACCATAGCTCGAAGCACGAGGGAAAAAGTTCTTGCATCGTAGTGATTGTTCTTCATATCTGAAAGAAGTTGACTAAAGGAATCTGGAAGCTCTAAACCATCTGGAATTTCTTGATTGCTTACTTCGTTTAGGATTTTGTAAAAGTCTCTAAGTAGTGTCTGCTGAGACAGAACCGTGAGAAAGAAAAAAAAATCTGGATTAACGTAAATGATACAGGGAAATCCATCTTGTAACTTTTTATAATCTGAAATGAAGCAATCACTCACCTCTGATTCATCTGTCCTACCAAGAAGACGTGGTCCTAACCGCCTCCCTAAACAATCTGAAGCAAAGTTACAAAAGAAATGAAACTTTCATGAGCTCATCGCATGAGCATAGTTAGGAAGATACAGAAGAAGGGATTTGGGTTGCGAAGTTAAGCAAATGAACCATAATGGAAAAGGGAATTCGTGTTGTCAGCATTTGGTTTCCATCTAGTAATACTGAGAACAAAAGGGACTTCTCCAGAATATCATGAAAACATGATATATTCTGAACTAAAAGCTTCACATTACAAAACAATTGGCTGTCTTGATACGCTTAAGAAATGCTTTTGTGGAGACCAAACAAGAAAAATTCAAAGTGCCATGGGATCCAAACAACATGACAAGATGCCTATGACAATGCTTTTGTTTAACCAAAATCCTAGCTCATCTAACAACATCTAGGTGGTAGATCCTAAACATTGTGTCAAGATCCGATTATCCGAACCAAAACAGCGCTCATCAACAAAACCATTAGGTATACACACAGAAATCACAATGATTAAAGGACCAAAAAAGAAGAGAAAGATTTACCAATGGAGGAGCACTTGTTGACACCTTCAAGGGTAACAACGGCGGTTAGGATGAAGACAAAAGGCAACAAGAAACCGATGATTAAGATTGTGTGGAAGAGAGTTCGGTAGGAAATGTGACGAGCTACGACTTTGATCTTCATCAGATCAACAAACTCATTGCTGCTCGATATCGTGATGCTTCTCATGCTAGGCGATATGTGAAGCTGCATCCTTGATCGTGCAGCTCCACTAAACTATTCAGATTAAAAAACACCCTAACCCCACCCAATCCCCAACCAAACAACATCACCTCCCGATTGGATACCGCTTCGTCGATCTAGCCTTCTGGGTAACTCCCAAATCCGATGATGTTGGTCTCTGATTCGGTCTTCTTATTCCTTCTAGTATTTTCGCAGACCGCATTTGGATTTTCGAGCACCAGCAATTATCCGAATTTGAGATTGTCGGCGTCGCCCTGTAGATTGATTTATGCGGTCGATACGAGAATCCGAATGGATTGTTATTAGAAGCAGATATTACAGAGTTCACTTCTCATGGATCAATGACAAATCAATGAGCATGTCAAAGAAGAAGTCAACAACAACAAAAAACGAGAGAAGAAAAGTCAAGGCTTTTTTAATTCCCAAGTGATTTCGCCGGAACCATTAGAGAAAGAAAAGAAAAGAAGAAAGACTCCTGTAACTAATTTAAGTTCTAAGTTAGAAACTAAAAAAAAAGGTGGCATTTTCTATTATTTACTCAAATCTAAAACCGTGTTGGGGGGAATGGCTTATTTTAGAATCTTCATACTTTCATGCTTAAACAGTAAAGCTACAACCCAAAGAAAAAGAAATAAAACAAATTTCTGAAAATTATGAAACAGTTCTTTAAAAGTAAAGATAAACACTAAAAGAAAGCACACGATGGCCTCAAAACAACTAAACAGAACATTAAGATCTTCTTCATCAAGGTTCAACAGCAATACGGCCAGCAACCTGATCCAAATCCCTTTGGCCACTCGATGTGATTCTTCTTCCTCTGAAAGCAAAACAACCGTACTATATTAGTTTTGTTTAAAGAAAAGAAGCTTTTTCAGTTTCTAGGAATACTAGCTTTCGTACCCCTTGGTGTCTATCTCCACAATGTTCATTGTCTCCAATTGCTGCAGGATGTGACGGGCAACACCACCGCTGCTCTTGCAAAAGTGTGGTGGCCGACTACCGTTTCTCTTGCTGCCTCCATATATTCTACGGAAAGCCCCAACACCGAGACCCCCTCTTAGGTAAACCTTCCTTGCCATAGATGCTGTATAACATGGCGTTCTGTCAGAAAACTTCACATGCAGCGAGAAATAGAGACACAAAAGAAGGTTAACGGAGCATACCAGCTCTGATGTAGTACCAATCTGGATCATATGGGGCAAGTTCCTTCAACTTACCGGTCTTCACAATGTCTGTCCATGTTGGAAGCTCGATCTGAAAAAAAAACATTAGACATTAGATTATGTCTGAAGTCAAAACCAAAACAAACAAGAAACAGCAAGCCACTAGAGATGTCTATCATATTAACTTTGAGTTTCCACATGCAGTTGCCAGTTTCAATCAGTTCAACAAACATAATAAACGAACGAGAGTGATTACACTCCATGCATTTGATAAGCCGCAAACCACTAAACTTGTCTAAGGACAATTACTAACATTTGAAATTGAGTTTCAAATCATTTTGGCTACAGAGAGAAAATTTCAATCAATCCCATAGAAACTTGAAGTAAACAAAAGACACCACTTTATTAGCTAAAAGCATTAAAACTAAAAATAGACAATAACAAACATTGAAAATTTAGCTTTGATTACAGTAGGCTTAAGATAATAATTTCAATTAATCCAACAGACATTATAATTTATTCTCTGTTCATCGATAGTTTTAGGTGAACTGAATATATCAATGGCATTCTTCATATGAATGACATCAAGACAACACTAATTAGAGAACAAGAGGGTCGAGCAGGACACATGGTGAACAAGCCGATAACAGAAGTGAGAAGACTTCGATTCCAGAAAAGGGTTGACATTTCCGCATCAAGACCAACCAGTAAACCCAGAACACGAAATCCACTAACCTTGCCAGATCGCTTGAGGTGAGAAGCGTAGGCCTTAACGAAGTCATGAGGCGAGACGTCTTTCACAGTTTTACCAGTCGCCATAACTAACGTAAGCAATAGAGTTAGTCCGAGAGATTAATACAGAAATGATCTTCGTCTGGGATATGCCCAACGCAGCTGAATATCTCTCTGTCTCTCCGCAAAGACTAGGGTTTTCAATCCCCAATTACAAACTGTATATATACAATCTGTAAAACTTTTTGATTAGGGTTTTCTCCGAATCCGGATTCTAAACCTGACCCGTACTGGAATTGCTTCACTAATGATGGGCAATACGGCCTTTTTAGTTCAATTGACTTTAAGAAAACGACATCGTCTCGTTGGTTTTGAGTAAACGTTCAAACGTTCAAAAGGGGTCTATATAACCCGGGAATTCGTTAAATGGGCCAAAGTAAACTACTAAAGTAATATTACAATAAACGACACCGTGTCCGTGAACGGCGTCGTTTTAAAATTGCTTAACCAGTGGCTATTAGTTCGCATCTCAAGTCGTCTCTGCCATTTCTGCTTTAATCAAACCCTAGGGAAAGCAAAGTGAAGCCATCAGCAATGGCGATGAAGAATCTACTGACTCTAGCTCGCCGATCTCAGGGGCGTTTATCTCAAGCGACACGATTTTCCTCTTCTTTTTCAGCTATCGATTCACCGTCTTCAACAACTCCGGCGACTCCATCCCCTCTGCCGCCGAATCTTATGCCATACGACCACGCTGCTGAGATTGTGAAAAATAAGATCAAGAAGCTCGAGAATCCGGATCCGAGGTTTCTCAAATACGCTTCGCCACATCCGACTCTTACTTCTCACAATCACATCTTATCAGTCCCGGAGACTCGTGTAACTACCTTGCCAAATGGTCTACGAGTCGCCACCGAATCCAATCTCTCGGCCAAGACCGCCACCGTTGGTGTCTGGATCGACGCCGGATCGCGTTTCGAGTCAGATGAGACAAACGGCACGGCTCATTTCCTGGAGCATATGATTTTCAAAGGCACTGAGAGGCGTACCGTGAGATCTTTAGAGGAAGAGATCGAGGATATTGGCGGTCATCTGAACGCATATACATCAAGGGAACAGACTACATATTATGCTAAGGTGATGGATTCGGATGTGAATCAGGCTTTGGATGTGTTGGCTGATATCTTGCAGAATTCGAAGTTCGAGGAGCAGAGAATTAACCGAGAGCGAGATGTGATCCTGAGGGAAATGCAGGAGGTATGTATTGTGTACGCTAAAAAATGTAACCTTTTTTTCTGTTCTCGATTTATCTCTTTTTGACAATAAGGTTGTATTGGCTTTAGTCACGTGTTCTATAATAGTTATTGTATCGATTCATTAGGAGGAAACTGTGAGGTCTTTGTTTTCTTAGATGCATCCGTTTCTTCACTCCATTTTAAACTCCCTAAGTTTTAGTTCCCCGTGTGCATCAAAATTCGAACTTTGTTCACAGGGTGGTCGTAGAGTAATTTTTTTTCTTGTACATTTTGCATTCATTAGGAAATAATGAAATGTGTAGAGCGTTTGGTGCTATGCTCTTAGATATATATGTTTATTCACGCGGTTAGAGTTTAACACCGTAAACTGTAATTTGTTTGTCATAGGTGGAAGGACAAACCGATGAAGTGGTTCTTGACCATTTGCATGCCACTGCATTCCAATACACACCCCTTGGAAGAACTATTCTGGGACCTGCTCAGAATGTCAAGTCGATCACCAAAGAGGATCTGCAGAATTACATTAAGACCCACTACACAGCTTCCAGGATGGTATAATTTTTGGTTGCTTCTTGTCATTTACTGCATTCCTTTATTATTTGTTAAATTCTTGTTGTTGTTCATCCAAAACACTTCAGGTGATTGCTGCTGCTGGAGCTGTCAAGCATGAGGAAGTTGTCGAGCAAGTGAAGAAGCTATTTACTAAGTTGTCATCTGATCCAACATCTACTGCTCAACTAGTTGCCAAAGAACCTGCTAGTTTTACAGGTTCTGAGGTAAATACACACCCTATATGATTGATTGCACGTTTGTGATGCAGTATCTCTTCTTTCTAAATTCTCCAATCCATGAAAATTTTGTCAGGTACGAATGATTGATGACGACCTACCCCTTGCACAATTTGCTGTTGCCTTTGAGGGAGCATCTTGGACAGATCCTGATTCCGTTGCTCTTATGGTTATGCAAACTATGTTGGGTTCTTGGAACAAAAACGTTGGTGGGGGAAAACACATGGGGTGAGTTTGCTTGCTCTCTGGCTAATATTTTCTAGTCATGGATTCCAATAAGCTTATTTTGAAATATGGTAGATGAATATTATATGTACTATGTGCAGGTCTGACCTGACCCAGAGGGTTGCCATCAATGAAATAGCAGAAAGCATAATGGCATTCAACACCAACTACAAGGATACTGGACTGTTTGGCGTTTATGCAGTTGCTAAGGTCAACCCAGAATACCATAGCTAGCTCCAAAAATATAAGGAGTTTCACTTTCATCCCATAATTGCCTCCTATTATATCTCTATTAACATCTTTTAAGGTAAATTTTTTAGGCCGATTGCTTAGATGATTTATCATATGCCATTATGTATGAGGTGACGAAGCTGGCCTACCGAGTTTCAGACGCTGATGTAACACGTGCACGGAATCAGGTTAAAACCCATATGTTTTTCCCTCTCTTTTCCAAGATTCAGCTTTAGGTAGTTACCCATGCAATATGCATAAAATTCTATATGTGATATGTTGAAACTCATGTATGTGTTTGTAGAAATCTAAGTAGCAACTGATGAATAATTTTTTGTTCAGCTGAAATCATCGCTGTTGCTTCACATGGATGGAACGAGCCCAATTGCCGAAGATATTGGTCGTCAGGTATGACATCAATCATCTAAGCATCTTGATAATTAAAAAAAAAGGTTATAAAATAAGTGCTGAGGTCAAATATAACAAACCTTAGCTTTCGTTATAGGGTGTGCTTACTTTTCTCCCCTTATGAGAGAAGTGACATGCAAAATCATTCTTATAAAACTTTTCAATCTATGAACAGCTGCTGACATATGGGCGTAGAATCCCAACCGCTGAACTCTTTGCTAGGATCGATGCTGTTGATGCCAGCACGGTTAAACGTGTTGCCAACAAATATATCTACGACAAGGTAAGATATCTCTATCTCTCTGTTTTTATGGGATTGGCTTGTATAAAAGCAAAGATCGTTTTGGGGTCTAGACTTGTAAGAAAGAGTTCAAAAAGTGATAAAAGAGGGGATGTTTTTGTTATTATGCGCAGGACATAGCAATCTCAGCCATTGGTCCAATCCAAGATTTGCCAGACTACAACAAATTCAGACGCAGAACCTACTGGAACCGTTACTAAGGCGCTGAAATAATGGTCACAGGTTCCATACGGTAGGCGGCGAGAAGGTGTCGATGGATTCAGTATTTTTGAAATCTCTCTTTACTGTAAACTTTCATAATTTCGCTGGTAAAATAAGTGTACCTATTTACTGTTATCCTCTAGTGGAAAATGCTAGAGATCCTCTGTTTTGTTTTTGTTTTCTTCTTATTCCCTTTATAATTTTTCTATACATTTGTTGGATGTTGGTTGAAAACATTATTTAACGAATTGAGAAGAAAACACATTGTGACAAACGTTCAATCTCGTTGTGGTTGGTGAGATCAAAAGCAAATACATTTCTCTTCCATAATCTGAAATAGATTCAGTTTATCATAGTCTGTGGGATGTCTTTGGCGATGACTGTGATACCCATTTCTAGTATCAATGCCTCATCGCCCAAAGGGGGTTTCGGCCAATTCATACATGAACTTTGACCCGTGGTTACGATTCGATAACGAATTTTGTTGCTGTGCAGTTTCATACATGAACTTACTGTTTTATCCCGTAACATGCATTGACTTGACGGTGTTAGTCAAACCGTTAAAAATTTGCTTAGTCAGATAATAGATGTTTAAATAAATTTAATTAATTATTTAACTATTAACCTAAACGACGTCGTGTAGACATTACGAAGAAAATAAACAGTTAGACTTGTGAATTCTCATTTAACACACTCGTTGGACTATTGGAAAGAAAAAAGAATTAAAATTGCTCAAAAAGAGGAAACGATTCTCCGTAAATCTTTAACAAATTTTTATTTCAAGCAGCTAACTGAATCTCGCCGAGTTCTAGCTGAGCAGTAATATCCTCAAGCTGTTTCTTCACGCTCATATCAATGAGCTTCGATCCCGAATCACCGTACCGAATCGTAAACCCAGCCACAAGACTCGGATCGATAACCGTCTTAACCCTCACGTTCCTCGCTCCCGTCAGCTTCTGAACTTGTTTCGCGATCTGTGCTAGCTGCGGCGGCTCCAATTTCACCACCGATCTTACCTCCGCCAATTGCGTGTCCGTTATCTTGTTGTACACAATCTCGAACTCCTTCACGATCTCCTTTACTATGTCGATCCGATTCGCATCCACGAGGATGTTAAGGAAATTCGAGGTGTGAATCTGGAGAGAAGATGATTTCACGATGTCTTCGATCACCTGACGCTTCTTCTCGACCGCGACGGTTGGATTCGCAAAGAATTTCAATACTTGTGGATCTGAGAAAATGTTCTCGAGCTTCTCAACATCAGCGCTCGTCAATTCGAGAGTGTCGTTCCTCTTCGCGACGTCTGCAAGAGCCATTTTCTTCCTCCATTTTCCAGGGGCTTGAGCACGTTGTAGCCGCTGCTTTTGAGCTAAAGACTCTTGCGGGTATACTTTTTCTTTTCTCTCAGCTGGTGCTTTGGACCGAAATACAAAAACCTTATAGCAAACTAATACACCAAGGATTAGACACCACCATGAATTTCTTAAATAAGGTGAAAAATCCCGATGCATCCCTTGTTCATGGTTTCCTGGTCCTTTGCCTTGCTCGAAATTCTACACACAATCACAAAAGATAAATTTTGTGAGAACTTAGATACCATAAGTAGGAAATTCCTTTGAAACTGCAACATTGTTGACGCAAGCCGAAGCCATAAACTATCGCCGTCGCCGGAGAATCAACCATATGTCCATTTCAGGATAGACTCTAGACTAAATAAAGGGTTTGGAGAAGAAGAGAAGAGGAAGCCTCTGCAAACCCTAATTTTGCAAAGAGGAAGAAGGAGCTCGGGGAAGAAGGAGAAGAGGAAAATAATTAAGGGTAACTCCCACTTATCAAAACGTCGACGTTTTGCGTGTTTATTAAGATGTTGTCGTGGTTGACGTGTCATCCTAGTCAGCTAGGATTAACGGTGAGTTAAACGTCGTTTATCGCTAATGTATGTTTAATACTAATTAATCGAGTCAATGCATGTTATGGAGTCAAACACTAAGTTAATGTATGAAAGTGCACAGTATCGAATCGTTCCGTCCATCGCTCGATTCTTTTCTCAGCAAAGGTTCATAATGTAGATGCAAAAGAGCCATTTAGCATCTTCAAAACTTGTCCAGATACTGTGAGTGCGATATCGATATATAATTTTTTTAACATCACTTAAAATGAAAGAGAATGAGTAATTAATAATCTGGTGTCATTAATAGAGTACTTTTTAATTTAATCCCAAACTTTACATTTCTCAAAGGGCATAATTTCAAATCTTACAATCTTTGTTTTGACTAGAGCTCTTTCTCAAGCTTTTGGAAGTGGCTTACCTATCAAGAAATACTTGAATAGCTCAAAAGCAGCACGTGGCTTGAACAATGGCACCTCGTGACCTGCTCCTCTTACCGTCACGAACGTTAGTCCGTCGTACACTTCCGTCCATCCTCCTACCTAAATCCATAATTTCGGTTTGAATCGATCCTTTTTGTTGAGGATAATCAAACGAGAACCGGACCTTAATTTCATTTACCTGTTTCTTGACATACCAAGGATACCAAGGTACTTTTGTATTCAATCTAAGTCTTGCTAGTGAATATCTAGTCGCCGTCACCGGTACAACTGAATCCACATCACCACTGAACCGAAAACAGCAACAACAACAAATACCTCGGGTTGGTTAACAATCAACGAAAATTTTCACGATACTATATTTGGAAACCGGCAAATTGCAGACCTGAAAACCCAAACCCTAATCCCGCCGGCTATCATTTCCCGGTATATAGGGAGAACAGATGATTCAGTGTCGTTCCAATTTCGGTTTAGCACCTCACTACCAACAAAACAAATTTTAATTAAAATCGAATTATTCGATAAAAATATTTAACAAGAACTTTTTATTTTAGTATAAACCTGCAAGCTGTCCATTTGTAGGGGATATTAGTGGTGTTGGCATGAAGAGCTTTCTGAACATCAAGCCGGTTATAATAGATCTCTGCATATCTCTCGGTACATGGATCATATCCCGATATTTTCTTCGATACCTTTTCCCAAATAACCGCATCAAGGAGGAAAATTATTCATGTTAAATCATGTTTTAGTTTGTTACACCAATTTAAATCAAAACCAATTAGAAGTGCACTAAATCGAAGCAAACAGAATCAACTAAAATAGCTTAAATCAGTGAACGGATCCAAACTAGAGATAGAGATTCTTACGGGATGGGGAAGATGAGGGAGACGCATACTCCGACGCCCGGAAGAACCACTGTGGCCGCCAACACCGTCACTTGACTTGTTACACGGCCGTGCGTAGATGTTGTACTGGTCGATGTTACCAAACTCCTGCTCCATTGCATAAGAATAAAGCGTTTCGCATTCATCGGATTCCTTCTGGCGACTAAAATCGCAAGTGTTTATCAACTGATGATACGTTCTATCGGATATCATCGCGTGGCTCCACCAATACGACACTGTTCCGAGGTTATCATAGTTGTTATCCGTAACCGCGTTTCCAACCTTTAAACGCAAACCAGAAAGCGCACATAACGTGATTTTCGTAATGGAAACAGAGGATTTTGATTTCAAATTTCTTTTCAGTTACCATGATTCCTTTGAGATTGATCGGATTCTTAGATCGTTTATTGTAATGCATTATCTCTCTGGCAAGCTGAGGAACGTAATGTCCGGCGTAACTCTCGCCAGTGATGTAAATTTCACGGCGCTTGTATCTCGGAAACCGTTGAAGCCATTTAATGAGAAACTGAAGTGAATCCTTGGCTATACAGAGAAACAGAGTCACGATAACCGAGACCCGGTTAATCTTTGACCGGATAAAGTTAGTGAGACTAGTGGGTTTGATTAAATTTTACCGGTACGACTATCGCCGGTGTTGAAGAGATCGGAGGAGCGGTTAGTGTAAGAAAAGCCGACGCCGGCGGGAGCTTCGAGGAATAAAAGATTGGCGAGTGAATTCCACGTGAATTTGTTCAGATATAAACCGGACCCACCTTTGCTTATTCTGAATGGTCCAATTTCCTCCGACGCACCGTAAGCTACCGACGAACACCCTGGTCCTAATTAATATTCAAATACTAATACAAATTATAAATCATTTTCATTCGTTAAAAACACAATTTCAAAATCGTTTTCGATTATTAATCGTTAAATGAAAAATGTATATCTATATATATAGTATGTATGGTATTTGTTTTTATTGTCAATTCCATACTTGTTTCAAAACAAAATTATCATAAAAGACATAAACAAAAAAAAATTGGGATGGAGTTTGCTAGGGATGAATTTAAGGAGTGAAAAAGAGACCAAAAGTTGGTTGTGTATTTAAGAGGCCTCTCAAATCTAGTTTACAAATGCATTTAATGATATAACTTTCCAGCATTTACAAGATTATTTTGTCTATACATACGTATCTATTAAGTAAATTCAACGACTAATTGAATGCATGCATAATCTACTATGCATTTACGTTGCATACTTATTTTAATATATGTCACCAATATATACAATCAGTAATAACTTAACCTAAGTCATTCATAATCAATTTTATTTGATAAATATATGTACGAATAAATTGTGAGTCTCCATTACTAATTAGGGCAATTTTCCAAAGCCTGACTAGACCAAACCCAAAAGCAGTAAATTACTTTTTTCAAAATAAAATACATAAATAATACGAATTTATGAACAAAAGAATGGCTTAGATATAGCTACTATTCAATAAAAATATTTTAAAAGCAAATGTGTAATATAAAGTTATCGAAACACATTCAAGAAACGTGACAGAAATCATAAATTAGATCTAACAAATTTTATAATTTTATTACAAAAATAATATAAGGAAAGCTAATAAATCATATTCACACAAACAATGGTTGGGAATTAATTACCTCCATTGAGCCAAACTACGAGAGGTTTGGAGAGAGGGAGATGAGATGCTTCAGTCAGCCAGTAGAAGAGTGATCTTCCGGCGATTTTATCGACGTTGACATAACCGGAATACTGATCGAACGTGATGTTAGGTTGACCGGGAAGTGACGTAATACGGTCTGCCTCAGCTTCTTCTGTTTGACTTCTTCCTTGACATGTCATTACAAGTACAGACATGAGAGCGGT
This sequence comes from Pugionium cornutum, assembly GCA_018901935.1. Lineage (NCBI taxonomy): Eukaryota > Viridiplantae > Streptophyta > Magnoliopsida > Brassicales > Brassicaceae > Pugionium > Pugionium cornutum. The sequence continues at coordinate 15,045,729 of CM032161.1, forward strand.
GAAAATTACGTGTATTGCCATCGCCATGGACAAGAGAAGGATCAGGAAAAACGAAAAGAGTGTGCCGGAGACTTTTGAGATTGGCTTCTACAGTTTCACCTTTGGCTTGTCTTAAATAGAGAGAGAAGAGATATATTGGTAATATTTTAAGTGATATCAAAATTATTATAATACAATAAAGACAGATAGGAGAGTTACAATTAATATTTTAAATGATATCAAAATTATTATTATACAATAAAGAGAGAGAGAGAGGAGAGTTACAATTGTAATATTCAAATGATATCAAATTATTATATTACAATAGAAAGATTTGGTTTAATATTCTTAAAAAATATTATATTTGGATTTTTTTTTAAATCTGAAAACTAACACTATCCAAAATTATCAAAATATTTAAAATAAACAAAACTTATATATTATTAAAATAAAGGATTTTAATAATATAAAAATAGCTAAAATAGTGTTAAATAGAATAAAAAAATAATATATGTTAATGATTAAATTTAAATATATGTTCAGCTAGATATATTTAATTTCGAAAAACCAAAGTATATATGGTTTTAATTATAAATTCTCCAAATTTATGATGATATTATGGTATTTTACATAATAAAAATGCTAGTTTTAAAAAAAAATCGAAATGAGGTTATATTTCAAAATATAAAAAAATTTTGGAATATTACTTCAAATTTCTTAAAATAATATTATCAAATTTACTCCAAAAATTGATTATCATAATGGTAACTAAATTTTAAAAGCTGGGAAAATATTGTTAAAGCAGTTTAATTAATACAATTGACCCCAAAAAAAACTGAATCCATTAACTCATGATGTGATGCCAAATTTTGGAAAGAAATGAAAAACGGCATAGTTTGCAGCAGTGCTTTTCTAAAACAGCATACAAACTATAAGAAGTACACTTGCTTGTAGTTTTTTGGATTTATGTTATGCTTACAAGATTTAACTCTACACTGTCAGATTTAGTAATTATGCTTATAAGCCCATTTTTTACTGGGCGGAAGTTTGAGTTATAAAAAGTTAAACGAAGAAAACATATTTGAAGAAAGGATAAACAGTAGTGAAAATTGGGCTATGGTAAGAAATGGGCCAGCCATAATTATAAATGACAGTAACTTTATGAATTGGGAAGACAATACAATGATGACTTCAATGACACCACCAACTTGTAGTAGCAAATACGTTTTGATGTGACAGACCATTAAATCAATCGTGTGTTCATATATATATTTCAACAATATATGTATATATTATTTTATAAAACTGGATATATTAGCACAAGTTTCAAACTTAAAACTATTATATTTTGATTAATTTTAGATATTGACCTATCTCAATAATTTTATTAAACTTCTCGTTATTAATAAAGTATGTACTTTTAAAATATGTAAAAATATTTTTAAATATAATTTATAAATAGAAAATAACTAAAAAATAACAAATATAAATCAAATTATGATACATAAATTAAGATAACAAAATATTTACATACAAGTTTTTATATCAATTTTTATGAGTTACTATAGTTTGCTATTTTTATTGTTAGAATTTTGTATTTTTGTAATAGTTAATAGTTTATTATTGTGTGCGGTAGTTTATTAAATAAATTGATTATATTTGTTTGTCAGTCGTAAGATTTGCGACAGCGACAAATTGTTATTCGTTTAAGTGCCGCAGATACGTGCAATAGACACAACAGTCAGACATTGCGTATTGTATTACAATTTTTTTAACCGGTGATTAAAATATTGTTGCGATTAAAAATCTGAAATCAATCACAATCATAACCACTGGTGACATACAAACGAATAATATATACCGCAGCCGCATACGTCTGCACCGATCAAACGAATAACACTGTTATATTTTATTTAAAATTGGTTATACATGTTTAAAGTTAGCACATTAAAATTTTAATCACTCAAATAATTATAAAGAAAGTATTCATGTAAATGGGAACATTTAATTTAATATATTTAAATATTACGGCTCAAAAAATTTACTAAATTGATATTCTGTTGATGATCTATTTTATTTCTCTTTATATTTTTTTTCTGACTAAATATACAAAAGCATAATGTATAAATTGAAAAAACAAAATAGTTGGACCCATAGAAGAAACTGATGTCTCGATGTTATGGCAAAAGTATTCTGTCTTTCTTATTGTGATGCAATACCTACAACTTTGACCATCTTTTCATAGGTCATTCCAATAAATTCTCCCTTTTAAATAATCTATATAATAGTTAATTTTCATAATTTATAATACATAGTAGACCATCTCCAACTCCGATAGTTTCTTAGCTAAATATTTACCATATTACAATTTAAAAAAAGGTCAAATATCTAAAATAGCATATTTTTAAATTTTTATTCCAAAAATATCATCATTAGTTTAAATTTCTAATAATACCACAAATTTAAGATTAAAATATATTAAAACTATATTTTAAAAGAAAAAAATTAAACCTTAAATTGAAAAAAATAAACCTAAATACAATAATTTAAGTTTATATATAATTTGTTTAAAATAAATAAATATTTTTACATAAGTACTTGTGTTATTTTGGGAGTTTAATTTTGAGATGCTAAATTTGGAAGAAAATTTTGAAAAGGTGTTATTTTAGGGTATTATTCTAAAAAAATGATATCAAGGGAATGTCTTAAATAATAAATAATTCCCTAAAAGGATACCCATTCAATCTTTTATTTTTTTACTAATGTAGAGTGTAAATATCGATTTGAGAAGCTCACCCAAACGTATTATATATGATAAATAAATTATGAAATGCATGCAGTGAATGATTTCATATTAATCAGTGTCGACAGCACACAAATTAATATATAATATACGCCAAAATGTTAAGTTCTAATTATATCGCTTTTGGACCTCAACTAATATGATTAACTGCAAAACAATAATATAACGATTCATTAACATAATATTATATCTATGTAAATGTATAATTTGTTTAGGGTTATAAAGTATATATTTTACGTACACGCGAAGTTACCGGAGAAGAAGCCATTAATTCGTCACCATATTCACTGCTTCCCCTCGTATCAGTAGCCATGAATCCATGCCGATGCTCTTTTTGATTTATACAATTTTCTCAATATTCAATTTAATTTTCCATACGAATATTCAATAAAAGCTATATAAATATCACTATAACTTTCCAACAACTTAGCAATATTTGTTTTTTTATTTATTTTAAAATATTGATTTGTTATAAAGTTCTTTCTTTCTTTATTCGCGTTTGTGTGTATTAACTAAGTAAAACCTTTTATAGGGAAAAATCTGACAATTGCTTTAGAAGATTCTATTTCCCTGCTTAGTAATGTTTTGTTTTACCTTCAGATTCTTTTAAAAGTATCCACAACACTGTAAACAAAAAAGAATTGGATTAAAGTAAATATATGGTATTTAAAGAAGCAGCACAGGTGTAGCAAGTAGTTGGCGAATTTAAAGTTACATAATAATGACTCTTTTGGCATATATAAAAAATCAATTTAAATGTTGTTTGTTTGTAAAATGAAATGATAAGTGGGAGTAGTGTTTAATAAGGGTCATATCAAGAAACTTTGCTTACGCATGTTTTGTCCAACAGATTCAGAATTGTGTGACAGTTTTCGTCTTCTTCTATTTGCTCTTTCTGTGACGTTTTTAAGGACACGAAATGGTGAATCTCTGCTATCCCCACGTGCTGTTTACAGTCGCTTATGTCACCATCCAATCATACGTCTCTGTTCCTTCAAACGTCACTCTCTGTATTACCTTCCTGCCCGTTCTCTACAAACCCTTCAAAAAAACAAAATTTTGCTAAGCCGGGAAAGTACTTCTAGTGGCTACAAATTAGAAAAACTTACATCTAATGTTCAGCTACTAGCTTCACTACATACAACAAAAAATCGAGTTTAATGAAAATTACTTTTGTAAGATTGAAATGTAATTATAATGCAGCTGATCACAATGGTAATACACATTCAGGTATAAGATAGATTATTCGGAACGATCGTAAATTATTCATTATTGCTAAAAAATAGAAATTTCAAGACAGAAAAACAGTCATTGAATTTGAACTATCTGCTCTAATTTGGGTTATACAATCTGTTTGGTCTCTCAGTTATCAACATATCATTTTTGAAGAAGATAATTTTATCTTAAATAATTTTCTCAACGGAATTGGTACTAATCGATATCTTCAACATTACATTAATACAATACAACAATGGATTCCAAAGTTTCAAAACATTGGTTTCTACTATCAACAGCGGTTAGGAAATTGTGTTGTTGATATTATAGCATCATCTGCTGTCAAATCTTCGGTTGACTAGAACATATTTCTTGTTTGTCCTATATTTTTATTACCAGTTGTAAATAATGCTATTCATAAATAATAAAATTTCAAAGGCAAAAAAAAAATAGAAAATCTGAAAACGTAAATTTCAAACTAACCTATGAAATTTTTAATTTTTTTCAAAATTGGTTAATATAGTCTAGCTATGTATCAAAAGGTGCCAATTATACGGATTAACGATGTTCTGTCTATTCGAAAATTAGGATATCTGTGACAAACAAAAAAAAAAGAGGATCTTCAAAGTTTTTGCATCACTTATGAAGTAAACTGTTCTTGTTTTTTTACAAGAAACATCTGTCGGATCACTCTTGAATCCTCTATGTCTTTATCATTTTTAATTATTTATAATATATATGTTATTTACCTGTTGAAAAAAATGTGTTCTCACTTATAAGGAAAACAAATCTGCTGGTGTTGTTATAGAAAGAAAAAGCGATTTCTAAAAACGAATAATTTTACACTAAAAGTAGATTTACACATTTGCCTTAGAAGAATAAATAAATTTCAAACGGTCACTAATTTCACTGGTAAACAACTGTATAGTGAATTAAGATAACGCTAAAATCCGACCGTTGCAACCCAAATTGTCAATAACGGTTATATTTCAGCCATTTATATAAATTACACACAAACTCATCGTCCAAGTTCCAACCCAATCCCTCTAATGGAGTCGCATCAATCGCTGGAAACACCTCTCAAAATACAATCCGACCAACACGAAATCACTACTTTAAACTCTGAATCGCCGCCTCGGCCGCGCCCGGAACTCTGTCCCAATCTTGACACTCCTCCTCCAGCCTCCACCAATGAGCCAATGAAAAAAGTCGGGACTCCGGATCGTCTAAGAGTCCCTGTAGCTTTCAAGCACCCGGAGAGGTAACTGGATAAGATGAATAACCGGTTTGAACCACACCGATTGGTATATAAACATAATTTAGTATTTCTTAATTTCTGTTATCAGATATAGAAGCCCAACTGATGCAATGATGTCTCCAGTTACTAAAGGTCTTCTTGCAAGAAGCAGAAAAGCTTCCGGTTCTCTTATTCCACCCAGCTTTAGCCAAACCAAGGTCAATTTTGTTGTATCAATTCGATAACCGGTTTTATATGCATGTTTATTCAGATTGTTCATCTCTGTTTGAATTTTCCTATTAACTCTCTCCATTTAAACAAAATTGTTTCAGATTCAAGAACTACGCAAACCGGATTCGGGTTTATCATCTGTCAGCTGCTGACTACTTTCTGAATTTGTGGCTTCAACCGAATAAATTTTCGCATGTACTCTTGGCTACTCTGTTTTTTTTTTCTCCAACGTCGAGGCTAATGTAATCCTTGATTCTTATGTTTTGTGTATTATAAAAGAAAAATGAGAGATCTTGTTTTCCTGTCTTCTTATGAGTTTTTGACAACTGTCTTGAGCTAAATTGTTTTTTTTTTTGTATTTCTCGCTAAAAATAGATGGGAGTTCTAACAGATGAACTTTAATTATTCACCTACTCTGTTAAATTTAATTAAGCTCTGTCTTAATCTCGATACTAATTTTGTTAAACTAAAACTAATGCCTTAGTTTGGTCCTTAAACCGTTCCCGCTTAGATAACTTAAAACCAAACCAACAAAAAAACTTCGTTGGGAATTTGTTTGGTTGTTTTTTGTTACATCGTATAAATATAGCAAAACCTCATAACGAGATTCTGTCTGTATCTTCTTTCATAATTGAAGCTGTGATTCAACTCTTCAATTCTCACTCGGTATATTTGTTTTTATCAGATTCTTCAATCAAATTCGTGTTGCTTTCGATTACTCTGTTTTCTACGATCAGAACAAAAAAAACAGGGCGCTCTGTTTTTTGTTTTATCCGACAATGGAAACAGAAAGCAAAGAAGAAGAATGGAAGAATTCGATTACTTCATCTTCAAGATCTTCGTCAATAACATCAGATTCTTCAGATGTACACTTTGGTATCGCTCAATTTCCACTTCCAAGGCCATCATTGTCGGCTTCCGAGGCACAAAAACAGCGAGAGGAACAACAAACTTATAATTCCTCCGTGAGCTCTTATACCGGTTCGTATTGGTCCCCGGCTCACCAGAACCAGCTCGTTGATTTACACGAATACGCTCTAAACCGAATTCCATCTACGATTTTCTCTAGTAAACCGGCTTACTCGACTGAATGGAGTATAGCTTCTAATGAATCGTTATTTAGCATCCAAGATGGGAATTTTAGCGTTTCAACAAGGGAAGATCATGGATTAGCTGCAGCATTGAGATCGAGGGAGATACCGCGATTTGAAGAAACAGTTCATGAGATAACCGAAATCAACCCGGTTACGAAACCAAAAGAATCGGAGAAGAAACCATACCAGGTGGAAATATCAGTCTCTGAGATTGATGATACTGCAGAAGAAGAAGAAGAAGAAGAAGAAGAAGAAGATGTGGTAGAAGGGGAGGCTTTGGTAGAGATAGAAACAGAAAATCCAGAAGAGAAAGAAATAGTAGAACATGTAAAACCAGAATATTCGAACAGTACAACTTCACAGTCACCCAGCATTTCTTGTCGTTCGGAAACCAGCAATAATAGCATTGGCTCTTTCGCATTCCCTGTGTAAACTATTTTCTGCGAAAATCTTAGATTTGTGGATATTTTTTGAATGATGTCAGAAACCTTTCGAAGCCCTAAACTACTTTCTTTGGAATTTATAAAACAGGTTGCAGAAAGAAGATGGAGTTGTTAAACCGACGTCTATGGAAATCAGAGAGAACGTTTCCCACAACCCAGTACCTGAGTATCAGCTGACTCAATCGTGTATGCAACCGCACCAACCGCAATTGCAATCAAAACCACAACCACAACTGAAGGCATCGAAATCATTCGAGTCTCAAACGCATAAGCCAAAAGCTTATAGAAACGGTTGGTTCGCTTGCTTCCACTGTCCTTTAAAATGCGGGTTGTTCAAATAGATGAAACATTTGACCTTTGCGGTTTTAAAATAGTCCTCTTCTTAATCTTATATAAACTTGTAAACTTGTAAACCACGATTGATGATCCAGACCAGGTTCCGGTTTTAAGTCCAATTAAGTTCGGTTACCGAATTGTTGTAAACCGATGGATGGATGAAATAACTCTTAAACCTTTTCTTCTTCTTCTTCTTCGTGTTCTTCTAATAAATCATTTTAAAGGTTATATATAAATCACTCTTTTTATCCCCAATTCCCAATAAATTTGGCAAATCTGATTTGGGGTACATGACACAGTTATAATTTTATATTTATCTTGAAGCTTCCTTTACTTTAAGTGACAACGAAAAATAGATGCATGTCCATATACATATATATAATAAAATGTTAACTTCAATATCTTAGCATAAACATTGGTCGATGGGAGATTGGTTCGTCTTGGAGATACACTAGGAGAGTTACATTTATTATGACTCATCGTACTCTCTTTGCCAAACAAACCGTGACATTTTACAAATTTAACATATATTAAAATGTATTATAATTCTATTATATTTTTATTAATATAATTAAATAACATGAATAAAACTAGATTTTTGTTCAAAACTTTGCATTAGAGAGATATAAAACTACAATATTTCTAAAATTAAAGTAAATAATAATTGTTGTAAAACGAAGGAAGTATGTTATTTACTAAGAAAGAAAATAATTAATATATTTTCCTCAAATTTAGTTATATGATATTCTCGTATCTACTACTGAAAATACAAAGATAATTTTCGATTGCGATTGTAGTCTTACCCCTTGATCCAAGACTATAACCATGGACATAGTTAAGTTATTGTGACTGTTCTTTCAACATTTTTCTTGAACACCAAACTGAAGAAACATTCAACAACCAGAACAAATCAAGATATAATCTTGTTCATAGCAATTTTTTTTAAAGATCTAGATTCCATAACCTTAAAGCAGCTTTGAATATCCATATCCATAAGTTTCAATAAAGAATATCACAGTTACCCTTGACCCTAGTAAAAAACATATTTGAAGTCTGTGCGATATGAATCTTGATTTTGTTCTTATGTTATAGCATAATACACCTTAACTCATGCTTGCAATGAACGAAAAAAACTAAATTGGAAATTAACTATATATACCTTAAACCAATTTGTAATTGGTTACACCACAAACAATCGTTGCATAGCGTTTTTGCATAACCCTCTTGTGCTTTCATAAACGAGTCATCTATTCTTCGATGTGTCTGTCCCATTATCCAACTGTTTTAATTGACTTTTGCACCATCTAAACAAATACAGAAGATTCAAACAAAATCACTTTTGGAGACATTAATACCACCCACATTGGATAACAGACAAGTTTGTATTTTTAGTTTTTTTTTTGTCTCTACAAATTTGTTTACATTGTAATCTATTAGATGTGTGAAAGTCCCACATTGAAAGTTGGGGACTTTCTACACATGTATATAAGGAATATGGACCACTTCACTCATTGCCAATTGGTTTTGAGTTGGATGCCCATATTTCATAATATGGTATCAGAGCCCCAGGTTAGCTCGACATGCGATTTCCCACAGAAACGGTTTCCTCCATTGGAAGTGACCCGTATAAGTGGCCCGTATTATCGTGGTATGTTCGACATATTGGTGCGTGTCCCGCCCACATCTCCAATATAATTTGTACCTACAATTAAAACCTGGACTGCTAATCCACTACGGCTAGTTAAATATTTACTCAAATCAATCAATTGCTTGAATAACGGAAGATAAATAAAACACAACAACCAACCAACAAAAAAATCAAAGATGATTCGGATTCATATTTGCTTGATGTTTCTTTCCTCTTGATCTCACTCTTAGTTATAATATATTTAGCGGACAAATAGCTAACAATTCCTATTCCATTTTATTACTTTGAAGACATAAAGTACTAGGAAGAATGGATGGGCCAGAAAGAAAGAACAAGGCCCGTAGATCTAATAGTTTGGCACGGTAAAAGGAAGGATCTTTGCTCATCAATTGCCAAATAGCAGACCTTACGAGGTGGTTTTAGGGTTTTGTGTCAAACATTTGAGGGATAAGCTACGAAGATGACTTCTTTGCCTTCTTCAGTGATCAAATGGCGTTTTTTCCGCAGAGAGATGCCTTCAAACGTAGTATTATCGCTCTGCTTACTCTGTATGGCAACCTGTATCTCGGAGAAAAGCACCGTTTTAGCGGATACTGATAAATCGGTGCTACTTCGGTTTAAGGAAACGATTTCGGACCCTGGTTCGATTCTATCTAGCTGGCTCAAGGAGAGCGAAGACTACTGCTCCTGGTTTGGCGTATCTTGCGATTCGACATCCAGAGTCACGGCTCTTAACATCAGCGGTTCTGGAAGCGATAAGGGTAGTTCGAAAAGTAGTCGAAACCGTTTCACTTGCGGTGATATTGGTAAGTTTCCATTGTATGGGATTGGTATTCGGAGAGATTGCGCCGGAAATCGTGGGACTTTAGTGGGGAATTTGCCTTCTGTCATCGTGGGTCTCACAGAGCTTCGGGTTTTATCTTTGCCCTTCAATTCGATTACCGGAGAGATTCCTGTTGGAATCTGGGAAATGGAGAAGCTTGAAGTTCTTGATTTGGAAGGGAATTTGATAACCGGGTCATTGCCTGTTAAGTTTACTGGCTTACGGAATTTACGGGTCATGAATCTAGGGTTTAACAGAATTTCAGGTGAAATTCCTAATTCTTTGCAGAATCTGTCCAAGTTGGAGATTTTGAACCTGGGTGGTAACAAGTTGAATGGAACTGTTCCTGGATTTGTAGGGAGATTCAGAGTGGTACACTTGCCACTAAACTGGCTCCAAGGTTCCTTGCCTAAAGATATTGGGGATAACTGTGGAAAGCTTGAGCATTTAGATTTGTCTGGTAATTTCTTTACCGGTAGGATTCCAGATAGTTTGGGGAATTGTCGTGGGTTAAGGTCATTGTTGTTGTATATGAATACGTTGGAGGAAACTATCCCTTTAGAATTTGGCAATCTTCAGAAGCTCGAGGTTTTGGATGTTTCGAAGAACACTCTTAGTGGTCCATTACCTGCTGAACTAGGGAACTGTTCTTTGTTGTCTGTTCTAGTTCTATCGAATCTGTACAGTGTGTATGCAGACATTAACAGCATTAGAGGGGAATCAGACATACCTCCAGGTGCTGATTTATCCTCGATGACCGAGGATTTCAATTTCTATCAAGGTGGAATTCCAGAGGAAATCACTAGGCTTCCGAAGCTAAAGATACTTTGGGTGCCGAGAGCTACTTTAGAAGGGAGGTTTCCAAGAGATTGGGGTTCATGTCAAAGCTTGGAGATGGTTAATTTGGGGCAAAATTTCTTTAAAGGCGACATACCTGTTGGTCTTAGTAAATGCAAGAACCTTCGTCTTCTTGATTTGAGCTTGAATATGCTTACCGGAGAGCTTCTAAAAGAGATTTCAGTTCCCTGCATGAGTGTTTTTGATGTTGGTGGAAACAGCTTATCGGGTTTAATCCCTGACTTTTTCAGTAATACCACAACCCATTGTCCTCCTGTTGTTTACTTTGACGGATTTTCTATTGAATCTTACAATGACCCTTCGTCTGTTTATCTCTCCTTCTTCACCGAGAAGGCCCAAATTGGACCTTCTTTGACGGTTCTTGGAGGTGATGGAGGTCCAGCCGTGTTTCATAATTTTGCAGACAACAACTTCACTGGGACTCTCAAGTCTATACCACTTGTACATGAGCGGTTGGGGAAGCGAGTCTCTTACGTATTTTCTGCTGGAGGGAATCAGTTGTACGGGCAATTCCCGGGAAATCTGTTTGATAACTGCGAAGAACTAAAAGCTGTTTATGTTAATGTAAGCTTCAACAAGCTCTCAGGTCGGATTCCTGAAGGACTCAACAGTATGTGCACTTCTCTTAAGATCCTTGATGTTTCGTTGAATCAGATATCCGGGCCAATCCCATCGAGTCTCGGGGATCTGGCTTCACTTGTTGCTCTTAATCTAAGCTGGAATCAGTTGCAAGGTCAGATACCGGGTAGCCTCGGGAAGAAGATAAAAGCTTTGACATATCTTTCGATTGCGAATAATAACCTGACGGGGCAGATTCCTCAAAGTTTTGGTCAGTTACAATCCCTAGAAGTTCTTGATCTCTCTTCAAATTATCTATCTGGCGGCATTCCTCATGATCTTGTCAACCTGAAGAATCTCTCTGTGCTGCTTCTCAACAATAACTACCTCACTGGCAGAATCCCGTCTGGTTTCGCCACTTTTGGGGTTTTCAATGTCTCCTTCAACAATCTCTCAGGTCCACTTCCTGCTATAAACGGATTGACGAGATGCAGCAGTGTTCTAGGAAATCCGTATTTTCGACCTTGTCATGTGTTTTCTCTGACAACACCGTCTTCGGATTCCCGAGGCTCCATGGGAGATTCTATCACGCAGGATTATGCATCTTCGCCTGTTGAAAACGCTCCATCTCAGCCGTCAGGAAAGGACGGATTTAACTCACTGGAGATTGCTTCTATCGCATCCGCTTCAGCGATTGTCTCAGTCTTGATCGCTCTTGTGATCCTCTTCTTCTACACAAGGAAATGGCATCCGAAATCGAAGATCATGGCCACTACGAAACGAGAAGTCACTATGTTCATGGACGTAGGAGTTCCAATAACCTTTGACAACGTTGTTAGAGCCACGGGAAACTTCAATGCGAGCAATCTAATCGGAAATGGGGGATTTGGAGCAACCTACAAAGCGGAAATCTCTCAAGACGTGGTTGTTGCGATCAAACGCCTTTCGATTGGACGATTTCAAGGCGTCCAACAGTTCCATGCAGAGATCAAAACTCTTGGCAGGCTTCGACACACGAACCTTGTTACTCTCATCGGTTACCATGCAAGCGAAACAGAGATGTTCTTGGTGTATAACTATCTCCCAGGAGGCAACCTCGAGAAATTCATCCAAGAACGATCCACGAGAGCTATAGATTGGAGAGTTCTTCACAAGATCGCTCTAGACATAGCTCGAGCTCTCGCTTACCTCCACGACCAATGCGTCCCTCGAGTTCTTCACCGTGATGTCAAACCGAGCAACATCCTCTTAGACGATGATCACAATGCTTATTTATCGGATTTCGGGTTAGCGAGATTGCTTGGGACATCGGAGACGCACGCAACAACAGGGGTAGCGGGTACGTTTGGATACGTAGCACCCGAGTATGCGATGACATGCCGAGTTTCGGATAAAGCAGATGTTTACAGCTATGGAGTGGTGCTTCTTGAGCTGCTTTCGGACAAGAAAGCGCTTGATCCGTCGTTTGTTTCATATGGTAACGGTTTCAACATTGTGCAGTGGGCTTGTATGCTGTTGAGACAAGGACGGGCTAAGGAGTTTTTCACTGCGGGTTTATGGGATGCTGGTCCACACGATGATCTTGTCGAAGTTTTGCATTTAGCAGTTGTTTGTACAGTGGATTCTCTATCAACGAGGCCAACAATGAAGCAAGTTGTACGGCGGTTGAAGCAGCTTCAGCCTCCGTCGTGCTAGCCTCCTCCCCATAATTTGATTCTTTTGTTAAAAGTTTTTTTTTTTGTGCATTTTTAACAGCTGTAAACCTGATGTGTAGTAGTTAGAAGAAGAGATGTAATTTCCTATGATTTTTCGAAGGTAGAAAGGACACTTTAGGTCACATTTCAAGGGAAACCCATAGGAAGGTTCATCTCTCTTAGGTCTCTTGAGTTGAGAGGAAGGAGGAGGACATAAAGAAGAGAGCTCTGACGGATGCATCATCATCCCAAGGTGCAGCTAAGAGGACTAACAAGGTAGTTTCTGCTTTTGATTCGGTATTTCAGTTCTGTTTGTGATTATGGTTATGCTTCTGTTCTCAAGATGCTTCATCTTCTGGCTTTCCTGATTCTCTCTCAAGCTTCTGGTTTTGTGACTCTTTCTCAAGCTTTTGAAGTAGATGATTGAAGCTCATATTATGTATTGCTCAAATGCTTTTGGTGCTTGTTGTTGCTGTTTATTGTGGTATTATACGAGTGTTATTAATCGATTGTTTGTCTGAATTTTAGGGATCTTCTCAGGTTTCTGGAGTAGAGGGGACACTCTCTCAAACCTACTCTCAAGTTGCTAACATTGACTGAAATGTGGATTAGTTGTGTTTTTATCTTTTAGCTTTTGAAACAATGTGCTTTCTGAATTAAAATGCTTTTTGTGCTTTTTAAAACCATGTATAAATTATTGGCTGAATTAAATTTCTTTTTTATTAAACGGTGTTTCTTGGCAATTATTATGTAAATCCAACTTAATAAGTATAAGTAAACTGAATTTTTTGAAGCATTGATGGCCATAATGATTTTCTAAATAAAACAGTACTTTCATCTTTTGATGCATAACTTCCCAATCTCATATGCAAGTTTTTTTAATAGTTTACATGTATTTTCAATATTATTTAGGATTTACTTATGTCAACTAAACAAACTTATGTATTTTTCTGGTCTTTCTTTAATTATATAAACTGTATTTTTCTTTCATAAATTACACAAATTTCATAAATTCTTCTAATTGCAAAAATTCTATTAATGTTTATACGTTAAATAGCTACTAAATCTGGTTCTAATTTGAAAATTTGATTTTAACTTGGGTTTATTTTGAAATTAAAACTAGATTTTTGAAGTAAATCAAGGTTTAATAACAATTTAACATTTAAACATTAACGAAATTTTTGTAATTGGAATAATTTATGAAGTTTATGTAATTTACAAAAGAAAAATACAGTTTATGTAATTTACAAAAAAAAAATACAGTTTATGTAACTTATAAAAGACCCAAAAAATATAAGTGAAAATAAGTTTATTCGCATAAATTCGGCCATAACTCTTTTCTATTAATTTATCATCCTATTCTCCTCAAATAGAATGCTCATCTTTGTATATTTAAAACAGTAACTGTAGTCACTTTTCTTCAATTTCGGATATAATTTTCTAAAACAACAATCCTTATGAAAAGATGAGAGGAAATGAGTCTATTATCATATATACGAACAACACATTGGTGAACTACGATACGGATTTAACCCTCGTCCTCGGCGTCAATGTGGCAATTTCTTTATCTTAGTTGAAGTATATGTAACGTAAGGAATATACTTTTCTTTGCACTTGTGTATTATTCTATATAGTTTTGTTGGCTTTTCTTTTAAGGAAATTTGATAAATATCCTAATTACTATATTACTTTTTGAAAAATATAATTTCTTCTTATTGATATTAAAAAAATCTTTTTTTAGTAGCAAAAAAATATGCTAGTATCAAAAATTTTATTAACTTATACGAAAACGATCATAGGAACAATTAATTTGTATCATATGCTGCATACATCGATTTTAAAGTCGAGCCATTATAATTTGTAGAGTTTGTGTTATGATGAGATTCCGTGCATGGCTAAAATAGTTTTTTTATAAAAATATATAGTTATATACAGCTAAGTAAATTATGTTTTGTTGAATGTTATAGTTTGTAGATGATTTATTTGAACGTATTTAGCTCATTAGAGATTGCTTCATACTTGGAAGGTAGAGAATAAAATACCTTTTACACAATCGCTTTCCTAATTACAATTAGAAGAAATACAATGTATGTAAAAGTAAATGTATTGTTATACCTTTTTACTATGTTTATGCAATTTTAAAACTTTATTTCTCACACGTTTGTATATATTTATTCTACTATTTTTGTTTAATTTTTAACTATATAAAGTTGGTATGTATTGACAATAAATATGAATAAAATGAACATTTTAAAAAGACTTATGTTTGTGCCGATCTGTGTTTATGTGTAGTTTGACGTCAAATACTTTAATTTACACCTATGCATATATAAACTTAAATATCATAAAAATCAAAAGAAATAAAAACGTAATTCCAGATTGAAAACTCGGCTTCTGTTTAGTTGTTGATAAAGTTATCATTACATTTTGAAATTTTGGAAATAGAAAAAAATGACATCTCTAAAAATTGGGAATAAATAATATTCCTATAATTTGAACTACAAGGAGGAAGATGGAAGTTTAACGACAATATGTCTAAGTGGGTTTATCGTAACGTCAGCACCACCGTCGTGTGTTACGGAGGACAAGGTGCCTCCGCCGTGCCTAATGAACTCTGCCGGAGATAGAAAACTGCCGTGGCAAACGCATACTATCTTCACCTCCTCCTTGTTACCTCCGTACCAATACAGAAACCCTTCCACTCGTTTCCCGTTGGCTCCGACATCTCTTGTCGAAACACAGGGCATGTCTTCCAGAATGTTCCTCGCCTTCTCCATTCCAGAAACTTCATGATTCTTTTTCTTCCCTGTATTTCCCTTTTTGCCGTTCCCGTTGACCGGACCGGAGATAACAAAACGATTTGTTTCTACCTTTTCCTCTGCCGGAGGAACCTTAAAATCCATAAATACCCTCCTCTTCTCCGATCGGTTCCTCTTCGTCTCCATCTCCCTTTTGACAGGCAGAGAACGCGTCCTATCCAGCTGAAACGTGTCCGAAACTCCACGCCCCACCGTCCACCACATATCTCCGTCGGATCTTTGCTCATCGAAGACGAAACCTTCCGGTATCGACGAAGATCGTCCCAATTCAAAATCCTTCCTTTTCCTCGATCTCGGATCCGTACCAAACTGTCCATTCAGCGAAAGACCTAACGTTAGCTCAATATCTTTACCTTCTTCTTCTTCTTTCTTCCTCGCCTCTTCTCGATTCTCACCTTTCTCCGAGTCTCTGTGACAAAAACGGTTGCTTGTGGTGAAAAACTTCTGCAAGAGATTATTAGCAGATAGATTCGGAACTTGAACAACGCCATTTGCGCTTCCCCTGGATCTTATCATCTCCATAATCAAAGAACCAAATTGAGGTCAGTTAGAATTCGAACGAGGTGGAGGAAATGTCTTAGCTTGAAGTTTTTTTTCTTAATTTTAATCTTTACAGTTCGTTGAGAGAGAGACGAAACAAGTTTTTCTTAAAACAACCACCAAATGCTTACTATTATAAAGTAAAGTACTACAATTTGCAATTGTTTTATATTTTCAGGAAAATCATGTTTTTTGAATTAATTTAGAAGCATAGTTGACGATGTTGTACGGATTAGTATATTTCACACAAGTTGGGTTAAAATAACACAAAATGTACCATAATTCCAGTTAATATGCCATTTGAATTATATAATATGAATGAAAATAGATAGTGATTTCTCGTTGACAGGGAAAAGATAAGTATATTTTGGAATATTTTATTGCAAATTTAGACGACCAACCACCACGCCACGTGGAAAAGGTAACAAGTGGGAGCGACCTTAGCGTAGACGTAGGCGACTTATTAATGTACAACTTGACACGTGTCTAATTATCAACGTGCTCAACGACGACAATCACTTCTCTTGCCACGTGTTTCCAGCCTGACTGGGCCCTAACATTTCTATGCACTTGTGACTTGTGAGCTACCTCAAGAGTTATAACGATTCGCCACGTTAATTTAAAAAATAATATGCGTTTCAATTTTTGTTCGTAAAACTAGTTTCCTCTGTGGCTTCAAATAATTATTATTAAAAGTGTTTTAACATTCTGTTACTTAGGAAACCTTTGAGTATTATAATACTATATAAATTAATTGATAAAGCGTAGATAATTTATAATTTTAAGAAGCACAATAATAAGATAGAATGGAGGGATATCCTAAAGAGACGCAAATTAATAATCAAAGAGCAGATCGAAATGTGGGACCCACATAGTGGCCAACTTGTATTTCTTTCTCAAAAAAAAAGAAAAATGTTAATTCAAAAGGTGATAAGTTTACTGACACGTTTCGAATAACAGCGTATGCCACGTGTAATAATATTCATTGCTTCGTGACAATTTACAACCAAGTTGCCAGGGACAATGATGATAACATTAAATCTAAGCATGGTCAACCCCATCTTCGGTTTATTTTTGGTTTAGAATTGTAAAATCAATTGGTTTATTAGATCGTTTAGAAAAATTTACTTATAATTTCATTTAATTAATTTCTCTCATACACCTCCATTATATTACAAAGCATTCTGTATTGAACCGGATATTGTGGATAGTATATATAGTAGAAAACATTTTTGAATCGTAAACAGTTCTCACATTTATAAGACTATCCATTGGGCTTTATTTCTTATAACAGTTGGCCCTCTACATTTTCTTTTGTTGTACAGTAAATAACTATAGGTGTTGTTCGTTTGGTCGCCGCAGGCGGCTGCGGCTGCGGCTGTGGTCAATCCTGCAATTGCGGCTGTGGCAGATGTTGTTCGTTTGTCTGCTGCCGGCGGTTACGGTTGCGGTTGATCGCAGATTTTTAGTCGCACCGTTGTTTTAATCAGCGGTCGAAAAAATTGCGACGCAGGACGTAACGTATGACCGCTATGTCTGCCGCAAGTACCTGCGACAGTTAAACGAACAAAAATCTACCGCAGCCATAGCCGCAGGTTCCTGCGACTGCCAAACGAACATGACCATAGTTTCGTTTACTCCCTCCGATCAACTGTTCTTTTTAGGATTCATTTCCAAGCATGCAAAGAAATAAAGACTCTTGCATGAATACATCTATTAATATATCAATATGTAGTGTTACTATCTAGCTAGTATCTACCAAGCAGATCGAGCATAGGGATTGGTGTTTCGATAGGAACAGTGCATAAGAAAAAGTGTATTCAGACAATGCAATAGAAACAGATACAGTAGTTATTGTGTTTCTGATCTTTCTTCGATTTCACTTTTCTAGACATAAATATCTATTGTGCAAATATTTTATGTATTTTTGTTTCGAATAACATATCTTTAACATATATATTATATATTCTTGACATTTGGTACCAAATAACACTTGTGTTATAAACAATAAAATGAAAAGATTTTGCTGCAACCCTTCACTTCACAAACATCAAGAGAATAACAAGATATCTTTCTAACATAAATATATAAGACACACACTATATGCTCATGCGGTAAATTAGGATGTCAGACAATGGATCCATTTAATCAAGACAGTAGCTAGAACTAAAACTAAAAATCTCTTTTCGGTATAAATTAATCAGATCCAATTCCATAAATTAATTTAAGATGTAACTACGAGAAAGAGACAATTAAGAAGAAAAAGAAAACTCTGAGAAAGAGAAAGAAAAAAAGTGAATGGAAAATCGAGGGGACCATTGAGTAAATAAATATACCTCTGGATCTCTTCTGTTTTCTTCAATTTCTCTCTCGAGATGCCCAACCTCTTCACACTTCATCTACTTTTTTTAGAGAATATATATATAATATAATAAATAAGTTTTCACATTTATTTTTACTTATTTTTTTGGGTATTTACAGTCACTTTGTGTACATATTTTTATAAATATTTACACTCCACATCTCATAATAAAGAATTTAACTCTTTATGAAAAGGATACTAACTTCCCACGAACACCTCGCAAACCTAAATAAACCTAAAAGCTGCCCAACCTAACCCACTTAACGAATCTTTGTCTTTCCGAAAACCATCTCCCTGATATAGTGCTGTTCGTTTGGTCGCCGCAGGCGGCTGTAGCTGCGACTGCGGCAGATGTTGTTCGTTTGTCTGTCGTCGGTGGTTGCGGTTGCGGTTGATCGCAGATTTTTAGTCGCACCGCTGTTTTAATCAACGGTCGAAAAAATTGTAACGCATGACGCAGCGTTTGACCGCTGCGTCTGTCGCAGGTACTTGCGGCAGCTAACGAACATCAATCTGCCGCAGCTGCTGCCGCAGGTTCCAAACGAACATAACCATATTTTCGCATGTTGATGATGTTTCCCTATACGTACTCCCCATCTCTTCGGTCAATATTGATAAAATTTAACTAATGTAACAAACTTGATAAATAATTAGTGTCCAGACTTTGAAAATTACAATAGATTTACATCAATGTTAAAATTTATGTCTTTTTATATCTATGTGAATTCATCGTTAATTCGGACCAATTTTCTAACGATGTTACTGTCGTTGATCCCTCGTATATATCATTAATTGTTATTAATTTATAGACATGAAGTCTTTAGAAAAGCTAAAAACCCCAATCTTTGTTTATGAGACCACAAACTTTTAGAGTCGGTGAAGTAGACATGACTTAGTGGCTTTTATGTTTGTCCGAGTTCTCCTTTGTTCCCATGTGATGTCTTAAGATAAAATGATCATCATCACACTTTTTTCTCACTTCTTTATTTTCATTCATAAGGATATATATTGCTTTCGCCCACTATTATTTTTCGTATTAATATTTTTATCTCATCTTATATATTTCTAGACTTACACAACCTTTCGATAGACAGAAATCTTTAGACGGTTTACACATAAAGCAAATAATTCAAATAATCTTACACAAAAAATAAATGAAATTTAGCTAGTCAAATACTTAAAGCGCAATCTTTTAATAAAACAAATTGCTTAGACGTACAAATTTCAGTCGCCTAAAGCAAGAATCTATATAGTGATGGCTAATCAAATGTACTTGTGTTTGAAAAGGTAATGAGTCACCTAAAGGAAGAATATTAAGTTAGGGTACACGATGCATGGCCTCCATAACCTTTTGTAGTAATTGTCGATAACAGCATGCTCATGCACATATAATTAATGAGCCTAGGGACCATATATGACATATGCTAGTTGCATTTTATATATACGGTCCCACGTACGTATAAGTATATCCAAAGTCTATTTTTACAAAATACAATTTCAGTTTAGTTCAAACATCCAAAGTTGCCCAAATTAAAAGGCTATATATAGGGTCTGATCGACTTTCTAATTATATCAACAAATTTACAATGGGCAGATAGAGAAAAAAGTTATCATTGTTTGGTCAATTATGATATTAAAAAAAGAATTTAATCAGTAATCATATATAGATTCATCATCAATCAACCCCATTTCATAACAATTATATTAGTTACATGTATTAACAAACTACTATTATATATAACTTCACGTCAAGATATATGTTTAATTTATGAACCATTAAATTTAGATAGTTACGTATGTTTTTTTTTTGGATATTCTTCTTAATTAGCCTTATTATACTTTCAATTCATATCACATACGTGCATTAGAAAATACGAATTTTGTTTCTCGTCAGTACATTTATTTGAAATGATCCAGAATTTGAAAATGAACTTAACTAATTATTCAAAGAATTTATTTTATTTTCCCTTCGAAGATAGCGAAAGCCGCCACGTGGCATTACCATATCCATTGCTTTTTTTTTAACGTAAATACAGTCGTAATTCTTCTGAATTGTGGTGGCTTGTTATATTGGTAGGGCTCTCATATTCACTTCCAAAAGCATCTTCTTCTTTCTTATTTTTCCTTTTCTTTACTTTTAAAAAGAAAAATCGAATCGCATACTGTCTTCTCCTATTTCTCATTCAGTCCATCTTCTTCTTCATCATCGTCTTATTTACTCAACAGCAAAACCCTAAAAAGATTTTCTGTTCAAGCTCAGGACCGTACAAACTTAAGAGCTCATGTAAGAAACACATATCTCTTCTTGTTTGTTCCTTGTCTTAAAAGAGAAAATTCGATTCACGTTCAACAAAATTAAAACCTAAATTAAACCCTAATTTTCTTTTCCAATATTTGCATATATATTTCTATTTGTTACAATTTTGTGGATTTCACTACACTATATATGAATCACTTGTTTGAGGATTCACAATCCGTAAACGATGATATGAGATTTAGAATTTTTTTTTTACTAGAAAATATGTTTTTTCTTAATTTATTTAATGGATTTACATTTGTTTTTCTTTCAGTCAATATTAGGATTTAATGAATATCGTCCATTGGAAAGATGCAAACGAAGATACTACGATAAGGGGTGACGGAGAAGTAGAAAAAGATGCAGAAGAAGCCGTCGTGGTAGCCACCAGTGGCAAAAGCGTAAATACAAAACCACCAACCTCGATTTCCAGTTCATCTTCCTCATGGATGAAATCGAAGGATCCAAGAATTGTTAGGGTTTCACGCGCCTTTGGAGGCAAAGATCGTCACAGCAAAGTGTGTACGTTACGTGGGCTACGTGACAGACGTGTGAGATTATCAGTCCCAACGGCTATTCAGCTCTATGATCTTCAAGAACGGCTAGGCCTTGACCAGCCTAGCAAAGCGGTGGACTGGTTGCTCGATGCAGCTAAAGAGGAGATCGACGAGCTCCCTCCGCTACCAGTCTCTCCGGAAAGTTTCAGCCTTTTCAACCATCATCAGCCCTTCTTGAATCTTGGTCACCGGCCTGGTCAAGATCCTATCCAACTCGGGTTTAAAATCAATGGATGTGTACAAGAGTCTACTACTAGTAATCGTGATGAAGAGAGGACAGAAAACGTTTCCGCAAACAATAATCATGTTGGCTCTTATGGAACCTATCACAACATAGAGCATTCCAATTATCAGGCAGATTATCACCATCATCACCATCAACTACATAGTCTTGTCCCATTTCCATCCCAAATCTTGGTATGTCCAATGACGACATCAACAACAACTATACAATCTTTGTTTCCATCATCTTCATCAGTTGGCTCAGGGACTATGGAGACAACAGATCCGAGGAAAATGGCAAGCCATTTTCAAATGCCATTAATGGGTAATTCTTCATCATCCCAAAACATTTCGACTTTGTATTCATTGTTACATGGTAGTAGTAATAGTAGTAGCAACAATGGTGGTAGTAGCATTAATAACCAGATGTCACCGGTCCAGTTCAACCGAGCTACTACCACTACATCGACTAATATGTCGAGGCTTTTAGGCTCGGGGAGTGGGTACAAGTAGAGGAAATCACCATATATATGGTAAAAATATAAACATTTAATGTTTGATATATGTATGTGTTCACTAGTAAGGGGACACCAACTAAAATGAGCTAGTTAATTAATTAATATTGTGCTATTTTCTTCCTGATATATTTATATACAAATTATTGTTATAGCTTGGTTTAATCAACAATTACTTGTATTTTAGCATGTGTTTGGAACTTTCTCATCTCTCTCTCTATATATATTGCCTCCTCGTAGGAGCTGAATACACTAAATTTACATAGCTAGGGTTCTTTAATTTGGAAGTAACCTAAAATCTCGTATAAAATTAAGTTGAAAAATGACAAGCTAAGTATATTCAGATTCATCAATTAATACATAACATGATATCATATAAGTGAAAGAGGCCAATTCTGTAATCTAATAGTTATGATCTATTAATGCAATATGAACATATGTTTCTATCTGATAATTTGATAAGCTAATTAAACGCTCTCGCCGTTTGTATATGTTAACTCAGATAAATGTGTAAAAGTATCTCAGGCGATTGAGCACCAACGCAGAACTTATGCTAAAACAGTTATAAAATATAAGTTGTAAAAAAATGTGTAGATACATATATACAGAAGAAGCTATGTAATAGAGACAAAAGTGTTGAAATAATGTTGTGTACGATCTTTGATTGATTTGAGTTAAAGGCTACCGATCCCATGCTCTGTCACTCTGTCGTATATCGATCTCTAGCCATTATTCATATATGTCAATGTTATTTCGGTCAACCAATACGAACTTAAAAACCAAGAAAAGTTCAAATCGAATTTTATGAATGTTCTTTGTTATATTTTTTATTAGTTTCCAATGAAAGTAAACTAAACTACTTGAGTAAAAATGATTTAATTATTCTTTTTATCTGAATCACAACGAATCCAGATAATAACACGACATATTCTACGTAAAAAAAATTGAATTCAACATCTATAAAATGTAAATAGAGATGGTGATGATTTAATTATACTCGAAACAAATAATATATTTTGTAGCAAGTTCAATCTGTACTAAAAACTAAAAACATATCAAACCGACCAAATAAAATTTGGGCATAAGTCAATTTAAATATTAATTAAGATTTGGTTAAAATCAATTTAAACATTAATTAAGATTTGGTTATAAGTCTATTTAAATATTAATTAAAATTTGGTTATAAGTCTATTTAAATATTAAATAAAATTTGGTTATAAGTCAATTTAAATATAAATTAAGATTTAGTTATAAGTCTATTTAACTATAAATTAAGATTTGGTTATAAGTCAATTTAAATATTCTAGATATATATACAGCTAGTAAACAATGTAATAGCAATATTTTTATTGGATGTATAGTACTTCTCATTGTCGCTACACAATTTTTTTTTGTTCGTCTAGAATTTAGACACAAACATTACCAAAACTGAATCGAAGTTATGATATGCTTCAACTTAAGTAAAAAGTTCGGGTTCATTGCCACTACTGTAAATATATATATCTTATGGAAATTTGATGCTCTAATGATTAAAGTAGTGATTGTGATTTGTGACTATCATAATGTCACTAAAAACTAGCAATGACGATAACAATTTTAAGGTTAGCAGGTCAGAAATTTTGAAATCTCCGAAGGATACTCAAAATTAAGGCAACAGAAGGAGATGTGGAAGGTAACCTGTTTCTTACCGCACCTCTTTGATCTGCGGAAGACAAAGTGACACCTGCAGGGCCGGGCCTGGGCCCAAGCAAAGTAAGCCCGTGTTTGCAGCCCTCAATGTTAATATAAAAAATCAGCCTTTATTTCAAAAGTACTCTTAGCATAAATGATAAGTAAAAGTAAATTGCTTTTTTGAGTTCTTCAATTCGAGTCCTTGCCCATTTTTTCTTTTTTTGCGACCCTATTAAATTCAGGGCCGGCTCTGGACACCTGTGTTCTGTTCCTAAAGTGACCTACAGTGACCTACATGTTAGGCAATACACCGGAGCTTCCAGCAACACAGTTGTTGACTTCAAGAAGGTGAAGACAAGAGGGAGAAAAGGTCAGAAGTTTGAGGGAAAACATGAAAGAATTGACTCAAGGATCTGTCGACTCAGGTGTAAAATATGTATTGTCATTTTAGAATTTGTAGACAGAAGAGCTTTGCATCCTGAGTTTAGTGAGCGTTTGCAATTGAATAAAACGTTACTTATTAGGGTAAGAAATGTTTACATGTTTACTAATTCAACGTGATGGAGAAAGAGAAGATTGCTTAGCCTTTCGTTGGCTGATGTGTGGTGCCTGGTTTAGGGCTCAAAACCCAGAAACCAAAGTTTCTCTTCATCTATAAGATTCCTTCATTTACAATTCTAAGTGATGCAATTTAAAAAAATTAACAAAAACAAACTTCATTAACCAAGTCTCTGAAAATCATTCTCTCAATATCTAGCACTATCCCTTGATTTTGTCCTTCAAACTCCGTCATGTTCATGCCTTGACTTTGCAGGTTCTCCCATATGACGTCCACTAAGACACACTTTGAGTTGTTTTGTTGAAACCTATCAATCTCCGAACACAGAGTCTCCAGAAGTTGCTCCTCCATTGATCTTTTCTCCATTGTTTTGAGCGGGTTTGCGGTTAAACGTGGTTTGGTACAGTCTTCTGCAATGAATTTCTGAGCTAAAATCTCGTTAACGGTGTCAAAAACGAGTTTTCTTCTGATTTTCTCTGTTGGGTTAGTCTCCTGCTGTCTGAATCCTCTGCCTTTGTGTTTATTTTCTAGTAGAGTCATATTGCTGGCCTTGTTCTGTTCCAGGATGAAGAACAGTCCAGGATTGATCGGGAGGCGAGTTTGGTGCAGCTGAATGCTTATCGTGCTGTATTCAAGATCTCTTAGAAGACCTGATGCCAACAATATCTCTGATATGTACTTGTGGTCACCGCTTTTGAAGTCGGCGTCTTCTCCGGGGAAGCATTCGAGGAGATCATAGTCTGACTGAGATGGACCTGGGTTATTCTCAGGCAATACTATGGATCTGCAGAAGCCAGTAGGCTTGTTAATCCACTCAGATTCTTCAGAATGTAGAGCATCTTCCTCTGTAGAGAGAGAAGAAAAGGTGAGAACTTTACGCAAACCAAACCCTTGTGAACCCATGAAGTTATTTAACATTGATGGACTTGTAACTTGTATATGAATTAGTCACTGATTAGTATGAAGATTACTCTTTCGATAGCGCCTCACCTTTAAAACTAAGGGATATCTTTCTCACAGGTGATGGTGAATCCTCTTCATCGAAGGCTGCATCAAGAACTGAAACTGGGCTCGGTTGTTCAATGGTAACTTTCAGAGGTTTTAGTGATGGTATGTCTTGTTTGATTTCAAAGTCTGGATTCTGCATTGGTAAACAAAATAGATTCAGTTAAAAGAGTAATAGTGAATTAACTTGAAATGCGAAAAGAAAGAGATTTATATATACCCTTTGTTTTGGGTTGTGCAGCTGTGGGCACTCACAGTTCATCTCCAACCTTTGTCTGCTTGTAACCTCAATTTCAACATTCGATCCCATGGTTATGTTGCTGTCAGATCTTAGACTTCTCAAGTCACTGTTTGCATCGCTTAACCGGTCATCTGGTTGCTGAAGAGTACTGCGATGTTTTATCCCCTGTTTTCTTCTCGGGGAGACTGGCTCTCTTTGCTGCCTTCCGAGGTTCCCTTGGTTCTTGCCTGGCTCTGTTTTCGGATTTGTGGGCCGAGACTGTCTCTCGACGCCAAGCCTTTTGGGCTGCGTTCTTGGGCTGCCACTGAGCTGTGGGCTCCTACCTGACTTGGTCGCGGAACAAGATTCCGCAGCCGAAGTTTGCCTAGATCGTAATGTTTTTGGGCTTTTGCTCTTCATCAAATCGAGATGGCCCTTGTCAAGGCCTGGCCTTGGGGTCAAATCCATCCCATTCTGTTTCCCCGTGGTGACTTTTCGGGTTTGTTTAGAGTTACCAATCTTGACGTATGGTAAGGCAGCATCGTGTGGTAGTGAAGAAATTATAATTGGAGGAGCCGGTTTCGTATCTACTATTGATGAAGATTTGAAGTTTATGGTTGGACTTGTTGCAGCTCCAACTGGCTGATGAATTCTCTCCGTAAGAGTGGTTGTACTCAGAATACCGTAATCTCTGCTTCCATCTATCAACTGTTGCGTCTTTTCCATGGCCTCAAGTATTCGCTTTAGAGCTCTGAGATCTTTTCCCGACCTTTTGAACTCCAGCTGTGTAAGCCGCTTCTGAATTTCGCCATAGACTGTCAGTGTAGTGTCGCCTGCTTTAGTTTGCTTCCATGGAGCAGGTTCCATTGGAAACTTGGAGGCAGCTGCAGGTATCTTCTTGATCGAATCAACGCTTCTTGATCTCTGTAGAGCTGTTGGTTTCATTCTGGACATTGGCCTTGGGGAGTCGCAAAACAGGTTCTCTCTTCTCTGCTTGCTTTCAGAATTGTCTGCAATGACTTCAAGACCCATCAGTTTGGCAACAACACTCGAATTTGATTTTCTGTGACTTATTGTTGCGGATTCTTCTGGTGAACAACTTGATCTTGAACTCCCAAAGAAATTTGGCCTACTATCCAACGAGAACCTTGGTAGCTCTCTCAATTTCGAGCCCGTTCTGTATCCGGTGTGTCTCATATCCCTCTCATCATAAGAAAGCCGATGACTTTCCTTTAATTTCACAGCCATTTCTGCTCCTTGACATGGCGAACGCAATGATGATTCTTTGAGCAGCAACATGGTAGTTCGATTGTGCTGCTGCTGCTGAGTGAAGACTGATTCTTCCCCCCTGGTTCTCATTTCTCTATTAATTGAGCCTTTCACAAGCTCCTTTATATCATATGGCATCATCAGGCCATCATTGGGCTGTTCTCTGATCAGATTCTCAGCAGGCGGGTCAGATTGAGAAGCTGTGGTACTGACTTCTTCTGCAGACGAAAAGCTCGAGGAGCGCGGAGAAGACGAAAATGAAGGCCTTGAAGAAATTTCAGAAGAGAATATATTCTTCTTCTTCTTCTTCTTGGTACTCTTTTCCTGCAATTCCCAAAAACATCTGTCTTTTTAGCTTCCCCTTTTACCCGAATTCTCATTTCTTAGAGATTAGGAATGTAAAACTGGGTTTAGATTCTTACCGCTTCTGTATTATCACGTTCCTTGTTAATTGGACTGATAATATCTCTTCGATCTCCTGCAAAAGGAACACCTATAAGCCTATAACCAGTGGTTTTGGTTCTAGTGAATCTACCCTGTGTCTCTGTGATCCTAAACACTGAACTAAGATTTCGTAAGAGAGATAGAGAGACAGTGTGTTCTAGTTTACCTGGAGGCAAAGACTTGTCTACATTTCCGGAGACAGCGACTGGTATCGCCGGATAATGTTGCCGGTAAAACACTTGAAAGATCCCATTCATGCATCCAAACTGTTTATTCAGATTTGGGTTTTCATCTGACAAGTTATACAGAAGCTTCGCAGACATATCTTATTTTCTTAACCCTTGTCTCAAAAAGGATAACTGAAAAACACTTTCACAAACTCAAGTTTTCTCCTCACATACTCTGTTTTTGCATTTTACCAAATTCTTCGTCTTCTTCCTCTATAATGGATTTAATGTTTTTTGCTTGTGTTTCAGAGGAAGGAAAGCATGAATGGACAAGAAGAAGCCAACATTAAAGACACGCTATAGCTTCTTGTGAATTTACGACCAGACAGAAGATTAAGTTCTTCTATCTTTTACTTGGAGGCTACCTTGAACAAGAAAGAAAAGATGGAAATAAAAAAAGGTGTCTTTTTCTGTTTTTGAGCAAGAGGTTTCGATCTTTAAAGGCCAAGTTACAACTGTCAAAGGAGGGTTTGAAGCTTTTATAATGTAATGTATGTAAGATAATTATCCCTAGTATATTATTTCAAAAACTTTTTAATTAATAACAAAAATGTCATGTTGATGTGTCAATACCACAATAAATTTCAGATTAAATATATAAAAGGGTTTAAGTTACTGGAATAATTATAATACATGCCACTAATATTAATTTTGTTAGAGAATAAATATAATTTATTTAACTAACAAAAAAATACTATTATATTTGCAAAAACAATAATTTTTATTTCTTTAAATTAAAAATACGTTAATTTATAAATAATTTCAAATAAATAATAGGTTTAAGTTACTACTGTAATTTCTAATATATTATTTGAGAAAAATTTTAAGAAAATAACATTAATCTGACGTGTTATTAACAGAAATATCATGCTGACATGCCGATCACTACAGTAAATTTCAAATAAATATAAATGAATTTAACTTATTAGAATAATTACAATTATACCATTTTTATTTTGGTTAGAAAATTAATGTATTTTTATTAAACTAACAAAAAAATAATATTAAATTCGAAAAAAATAATTATTTTTCTTTTCTTAATTTATATATATATATATATAAATTAATGTTAAAATTAATTTTAAATAAAAGTTAAAATTATATAAATATTTAATTTATATTTACTAATAAAATATAACTTGCGAATATTTTCCCCCACGCATGGCGTGAGTATAAATCTAGTTTATTTAGAATGCACAACTACTAATTGTATTCTTTTATTACCCCAATAACAAAATTTTATTTGATTTTTGCAGAGCTCTGAAAAATTCTGCTTGGCATCTGGTTCACCTCTTAGGATGAAAGTTATGCACATGATAGATAGCACAAGGCAACTTATTATACTTTGGATCTATGTCAGAAGTGTTTGGTTCATATTTATATATTTGTTATTGATTTATCTCAATCAGTTGGTGTAAATAAATATTAAGTGATGCATATGCTAGTACTAATCATGGGTAAATATTATTATAGATCATATTTTTAGAAAGCTGTCTCAGTAGTCATTCGAATTCTTTTATCAGATAGCACTTCATAGTTATATTAAAAACATAATATTAACATATTGGTTTGGTAGTGTATCATTTTTTCAAAATATTATTTTGGTTAATTATAGTAATATACTAGTATGAACGAAAGTAGAAAGATTCTTTTCAAAAAAGGTAGAAAACAATAATAGATGAAAACGAAGATTTATTTGTGAGTGATAATTAGCCAAGTTTTCCATACACATCCATGTGGACAAAACAATGTGGGTGGGTCTTAATTCGTCTTGGTGCTCCTTTTACAACTGCATGTGGAGTTTGTCAGAAACACACAGCATTTTTAAAAACTATTATAAAGGATAAGAGAGAAAAATTAGATTTGTATTTTAATGGTAACACAAAATCAAAATAAATTACTCGGAGAGAAAATGGATTGGTGAACTTGAAGAAAGCTTGCGTGGTGGTCTCAGATTGGTTTGTCTTACAAGTGATATTTTATTATGTTACTGAGAATAATTAATTAATTTGGACTTTTTAATCGATGCAAACTGTTAAAAGCGAATTATAGATTTTGGTTTTAGATTGTAACAGTAGAAAATTTTCTCTAAAACTAAAACGTTAATTACTTTCTAACTAGATTTTGACACATGATATGACATACGTAGGAAAAAAATATTCACACATTATAATTAATTATTTATTTAGTTAATATAAATCAGATACATATATATAATTTATCACATATTTAGAATAATTTTTCTAAATATTTTAATATTAAATACGAAAATAAAATAAATAATAAAATCGAATTATACAAATATATTTAAATTGTAACTATCTTAGAAATATTAGATGCAATAAATATTCAATTAAACTAAACTTTTGTTTTATATTTTGTTTGACTAATTTTTCAAAATTTATAATATTTTTTATATTGTATTTGCATTTTGTAAAAAATATATTTTATGTTAAAATATTAGAGTTTTACATATAACATAACGTGTAATGATAGTTTTTGTAAATAATCTAGTAAATTATATCTCATATAATATTTATCTTAAAATATTTTAATAATATGACACATCAGTATAATATATTCGTAGATCACACGTAAGATTAATTTGTTAAAATGATTTTCAACTATCAATGATTATAAACAAAGAAATAGACGTTTCTTATTTCATTAAATTAATTACTCAACGATGATCTAATGAATTTTTGCATGTGAATATTTAGAAATTAAGGAATCTGCCATATAAAAAAAAATAAAATAGTGAATTATTATAAAATAAAAGTCTTGGTCTTTTAGTTTTTTGGCTTCGTTGATATGAGAGATTATGTCCTTAGATGTACTAATCACAAAAAAGCTTGTGGGCATATAACATCACGTGCTTTGTTCCACAATGTGCTGTGAAGAAGGTGGGGTTTGTGTCTTCTTATCATTACAAAATTGAATGATTTGACACTGGAGGTTTCAAGGTTTATACTCTTACACGTGGTTATTAGGTTTCCATTTCGTATAATGTGTTCATTTTAGTGGATCTATATAATATATATTATAGTGGAAGTGGAAAAGTGGTGGATAAAATATTTAATTAGGTTAAACTAGTTTATATAGTAAGGTACGAATCATTTGGTTTAGAACAAAATAAATGGAAAAGAACAGAAACAGTAAAGGGAACAAAATCACATGATGAAGCAATTGCGAAAGTGACCTCAGTGTTATAGAGTTGATAAGGATCTTAGCAAAATACATTTTAAATAATAACTAGATTTTGATCCACGCTCTGCGTGGAAAAAAATATTCACAGATAATAATTAATTATTTATTATGTTAATTTAAATCAGATATATATATATAATTTATCTCATATTTAAAATAATTTTTTAAAAATTTTTTAATATTGATTACGAAAATGAAACAGATAATAAAATCGGATTATACAAATATAATTAAATTGTATCTATTTTGGATAAAATTATATCTATGATAAATATTCAATTAAACTAAAATTTTGTTTTATATTTTGTTTGATTATTTTTTCAAAATTTATATTTTATTTTATATTGTATTTATATTTTATGACAAAATATATTGTATGTCGAAATATTAGGGATTTACATATAATATATTGTATAATGACAATTTTCGTAAATATTCTAGTAAATGATGTCTTAGATAATATTTAGTTTAAAATACTCTAATAGTGTGACACGTGGTACATTTGTAAATCACACGTTAACCTAAGGTTACTTTGTTAAAATGATTCTCAATTAATATATATAGATAATATGAAAATCAATTACAAAGATCAGTGTGTTTTCTTCCTTTTATGTTAAGTTTCAGTGTTATGTTTTAGTTCCATTATTGGCACATGATCCTACTTATCACCATCAAATATTTGTTCAAAAGTTATATATAAAAATTAAGTAGTTTATGAGTTCGTATAGGGTTTTAGTTTGATAGGAATAACTTATAAGAGTGTCTAAGTCATAAAAATATAACAATTTGTTAGATCTAATAATTTTATTTTTATTGCTAGTTGTGATAAATTTTTCATTGAAGTGTTATTTATTATTTAACTATAATTCCCAAGAAGACAGAAATTTTTTATAAGAAACCTACAGAAGGTGAATTTATTAGCGGATTTCTCTGGCTGGGTTTATTCCCACGTACTTGACTAAATATTCTGTGTCTTTTTAAAAAATTTAAACTGACTTAAAACGAACCGAAAACACACAAAATTACAAGCTTAAATTTATGAAAGTGGCATTTGTTTTTAAATACCGACTATATTATGTAATTATGTTTCACCATATGATAATCGTCATATATGATATAGTCAATACAAATAACGCAAAAATCCAATTAGATATTTTTAGGGCTGGGCATCCGCATATTCGTTTCGGTTTCGGTCGGTTATTTTCGATTTTGTTTTTTTGGTTGGTAAAGTTAAAGATCCATTCGATTATTTTTATATTGTGGTTCGATTTCGGTTCGGTTATACTTCAATTTCGGTCGGTTCAGCTATTAAATTTAAAAAGCAAAAATAACTAAAATAACCGAAATAATAAAAAATAACCAAATATAACCAAAAAATAATAAAAAAATAACCAAAAAAATAATCGAAAATAACTAAAAATAACAAAAAAATAACCAAAATATCTGAAATATTTTTAGATAACCGAAAATAAACGAAAATAATTCGATTTTTCGGATATTATTTTGGTTTTCGGTTTGGTTTCGATTACTAACCAATAACCATAGTTTTCCAAAACAATATATGTTCGGTTATTTCTTTATAACCGAATACCAACTACAATTATTTTTTCAGTTTAATTTCGATTTGGTTTCGATTTACTTTATTCGGTTAGAATTATTTGCCCATACCTAGATATTTTGAAAGGAATTTTGCCATAACATCAATTAAATTAAAATTGTTGAATATAGATAGTAGCTTAAATTGTTCCTTGAGTTGTGCAAATCATGTGGACCCTCACTTTTAATAAGTTTTTTTAAAATTTATTTGTCTAAACCCATAAGGTAATTAAAGCCACAAGTTCATGTACCTTGGAGTTTCTTAGATTCTCCTTTTCTCGAAATTTCCCAAAACTAAGAAATCATTTGCCGAAAACATAATTGGTTTCAGACATATATATCGGAAAAAGAACATGTAAGTATCATATGTTTTCTCTGCCAACATTGAACTATCACTTTGAAGTATGGAAAGCATGTAAGTATCATATGTTTTCTCTGTCAACAAAAACGATGCAACTTCTATTACTTATCTTTGTTATTACCACTGCCGATAACAATGGAACATGCTTTAAAGCAAAATAAGCATATGTCGTCATTGCCATCTTTCAACATCACTTGACGTCTTTGGAGAAATAAACGACGAAATCTGGTCCGTAGGATGATGATCGTACGTGTTTTAGATGATCCTCAACCCTGAGTTTAAGAAGACCGCAAGCAAAAAAGAAAAAAAAAGCCGTTTTACATTATAATATAAGAATATTTTCAAAATGAAAACATATTCTTTTAAAAAAATATGAAGGGCCACAAGTACGGCTTTGTTCCGCTTGGTTCCAGGACCGACTCTGATCCTCAAAGTCATGGATTCACACATTGTGGTTAATATCTTCTCTAGTTTCAGATAAAATTGCGTCTCATTATTCTTTCTCGCCCACTTTTCCTTTTTTTCAAAGAACTTGTCTTCTTGGTTTTTGAGGATATTTTTTTTATTATTAATGATTTTCTACAATTATTTCAGAGTTTGTTTAGGTAGCTGCCGACTTTTGGTCTTTTTTGGATAATATGATTCATACATTTATTTGAACGAATAATTAAAACGAAATTTCCTAGTCTCCACAACCACAACTGATTATTTATTTCAACAATCTATAAAAAAATTTCTACGTCTATGGAATTACATAATAATATCTAGTTTGTTAGTAACATTCAGATTGAACACTACTTTATGCAAAGTTATTAAGTGTGGTTTGATACCATCGTGAATAGATTTAAATTTTCAAATTGAAACTCAAACATTAATAAAACAAAAAGAAAAAATGGCAAATGTTTAAAATAACACATTTTTAAGTTTTTATTCCGAAAATAGCATCATTAATTTAAATTTCTAATAATAGCACAAATTTAATATTAAATACATTAAAAATATATTTTAATAGAAAAAATTAAACCCTAAATTAGAAAAAATGAATCCAAATATAATATTTTAAGTTTATGTATAATTTATTTAGAATAAATAAGTATTTTTATATAAGTATTTATGATATTTTTGAAAATTTAATTTTGTAATGATAGATTTGAAATAAAAACTAAAAAATGATATTTTAGGGTATTATCGAACAAAAAAACAAAACAAATTTCTTTTAGAGTAATACCCTAAAATAACACCATTTTAAGTTTATCTTCTAAATTTACCTTAAATAAATTATATATAAAATTAAAACATAATGTTTGGATTCACTTTTTCTAATTTAGAGTTTAAATGTTTTTCATTAGGAATAAATTTTTAATTATTTTAATATTAAATTTGTGCTATTTTTAAAATTTAAATGATTAGTGCTATATTTGGAAAAAAAAATTGAATGGTGCTCGATTGAGGTTTCATTAAGTAAAAGCGCAAAGAAGGGCCCGTAAAAGCCCGTGTTTTATTGGTTTTCTTACTTCTCTCACTGTATTTTGGTCTCTTCCTTTATTTGTGGCCAATCGTAGAAGAAGATACTAAAGAGTAAAGACTACAGAGAGACTGAGAGGTTAAATTATCTGATCTGATAAAAACAAAAATTCAAACATTTTCAAAATTCAGATCTTTCTAGCTGGAAAGATGGGTAAAGCAAGAGGACTGAACAATGGTGTTAATCAAAGTTCTCTCGGTTATCTCTTTGGTTCCGGCGAGCCTTCTTCCGTCGCTGCCGCCACAATGGGGACTACTACGACGACAACCACCACAACTACCACCGACGGAACTGGAGGGATACCGATTACCACCACGACGACTACCGTCACTGATAATAAGAAGGTACATGCCGGTGTTAGAGGAAGCCCTAATAATTACTTCAGATCACAAGGCCAAAACTGTGGAAACTTTCTCACGGTAATTGGAATTCTTTAACATTATGAAACTAAAGAAAGAATTGATTTTTATTTGAAAACTGATGGTGGTAAATGATTATGATGAAAACAGGATAGGCCATCTACTAAGGTTCATGCTGCTCCTGGTGGAGGATCTTCTCTTGGTTATCTGTTTGGAGGATCAAGTGCTGGATCTGAAAATAAGTGAATTTGTTTTTTAATTAGTTCTGTATGCTGTGTTGTTAAAAGACAAATGTTTCAAGCAACAAGATGTTTAACCTCAAGCTTAGGCATCGAGTCACTCACCCATGTATGTATAAGATTCAGATCGCAATACCAAAAAGAACCAAAACACTATAACTTTAGGTCTAAAAAGACAAATTCTGAAACTAGAGAAAATTAAGACAGCAATTAATAAACTCGAACGAATCTGAGTCATGCCTCTAGAGCCATAGCTTGGTACTGCGCCAATGCCTACGCTTAGCGTTGTACCTGGGTCAAACGATGGAACTCAGTATCAATAACTGCAGACGTTTACAACGATCGGAGGGAAACCCAAAAAGACGAAAGACCTCATCCTATTATCGGTACGGAGACGGATCCAAGTTCCAATCAGGGGTTGACCTGTTCTGTCTCATCTTCCTCGCTAGCTTCTTCTCTTGATTGTGAACGTCTTGTGCGACGGCTACAAGATTAAGAGAGAGGCAGAATAAGTACCATCTTAACTCTACGTTGGCGAAATTGAGACGGATACAGTGGCAATCCGGCGGAACACGGCGGTGCTAAAACCCTGAGCTCGAGTGTTAACTGACCGAGGAAGAGGTTTTATTTTATTTTCTTGAAGTGGACTAGAGATCAATCCTGACAGTTGGATTTCCTTATTGTATATTAGCCGTCCGATGATTAAACCGCTAATTTTTGTGAACCGGATCGGGCTTAACCGGAAAAGATATAAATCTAGATTAGGGCTTTCGTTATTTTCTTTCTATCTTGTCTCCGCTGCTAATTCGAATCCGGAGCTAAGCCATGACGACAATTGTGCCCACTTCCGAAGAAGATCCGTTTCTTGCTGTTGTTCGATTCACTTCTCAGCTCGCTTGGGCCGATGCTGGTTCCGAGGTACCTCCACACCTTGTTTGGAGACTATTTCGTTCGAAGTTGCGCACTTTTCGTAAGCCTCCTTGTACTTAATTTGTTATCGTTTGAAATTTCGGAACTTGTGTTCCTTTTTCTAGGCCGCAGATCCCGAAATTGCCAGGCTATGTAGGGAGGCTGAAGAGTCAATAGTAGCAGGAAGGTGGCTAGAATTAGCTACGTTAATGGTAACTTCAGCTGAATTGGTATCTTCCAAGATTTCTGAGAAAGGTTTGTGTTCCTATCCTCCTTTTTTTAACAATTGCCATCTCCCATTTTCAGTAGTTTAATGTTGTTTGCCTCTTGATTCAGATCTTGAGTGTTCCTACACCATAATTTGCAGTCTTGTGAAGAATGTCAATAGTTCTGAGGAAGTCCTTGAAATCGTGAAAGTTATATCTTCCAAGGTTACTCAGCAACCGAATGACAAACCTTCACTTCGTTTGAAGATGTATGATC
This sequence comes from Pugionium cornutum, assembly GCA_018901935.1. NCBI lineage: Eukaryota > Viridiplantae > Streptophyta > Magnoliopsida > Brassicales > Brassicaceae > Pugionium > Pugionium cornutum. The sequence goes on from CM032161.1 coordinate 15,082,033, forward strand.
CTTTCTTTACACCTTATATTTTTTTTGTTTGTTTATGTATTAAATACTTCTCATTTTTGTCTGTCTTTGTGCAGCCTCTTCAATCTCTATAACCTTTTGGTACACCCGTATGCTCGTTTTCAAGTATACATGAAAGCTCTAACACTGTCTGTTGATGGGAAGGTTACCGAGTACATAGTTCCTTCTTTTAAGAAGATCGATAACTTCTTGAAAGAGTGGAATATTGACATTAAAGATCAGAGGGAACTCTTTCTTGCCATTTCTAATGTGCTGAGAGAAAACAAAAGGTACTGCAACATATTTATAGTTTATAGCCCTGTGCATCTGTCATTCTCTCTCTCGTTTTCTTTTACTTCCTGTTAGGTTTAACAATATCCTCATCGTTTTTTCTATCAATACTCCAGCTTGTTGAAAGAATCCCTTAACTTCTTGACGAAATATCTAGCTACTTTCTCCAATGAGGATGCTCAGGTCCTGGGTGAAGCTAAGGAGGAGGCTGTGCGTGCAGTTATCGAATTTGTCAAAGCTTCCAATATTTTCCAGGTACGGTATCATATTCTATAGGAGCATAAGATTCAGATTTGTTACATTTTTCTTTCATGTTTGACTTTGCTCGTATACATTTTATTGGAATTTCATTGATGACTTTTAAAACAAATTTCAGTGTGATCTATTGGACTTGCCAGCCGTAGCACAATTGGAAGTGGATGCTAAATATGCACCCGTTTACCAGCTACTGAAGATCTTTCTTACTCAGAGACTAAATGCCTACACAGAATTCCAAAATGCAAACTCGGGATTCCTGCAAAGCTATGGTATTAAAACATTAATTCATTTACTGCTTTTGCTTAAACATGATCTCCTGATGAGTCCCCTTGTGTTTATAGAACTCGTCGAGGAAGATTGTGTAACAAAGATGAGATTGTTGTCACTAGTGGACCTAGCGTCAAATGAATCGGGCAAAATACCTTACACCTCAATTAAAGACACTCTACAGGTACAGACTCTAACTTGCACAATACATGAAATATTTCGACTCTGTTAGGTGCTTATATCTCTGTGTGTTTTCAGGTAAAAGAAGAGGAAATCGAGTTATGGATCGTGAAGGCAATAACTGCGAAATTGATTGATTGTAAGATGGACCAGATGAACCAAGTTGTAATTGTCAGGCAAGTTACACATCTATAGAAGCTCTGCAATTGTATACATGTCTTTGTAAAGATTCGTAATTTGATGGTATGGTTCATATCTTTCAGCCGCTGTTCTGAACGTGAATTTGGATCAAAGCAATGGCAATCCCTTCGAACAAAGCTTGCGACTTGGCGGGTACAGAAATTTTCACAATTTTCACCTCATTTTTAATTCAGTACATCTCCTGAATCTGTTTTTTTTTCCATGTGTTTCTGCAGGACAACGTTGCAAATATCATAAGCACAATCGAAGCGAATAAGGTAACAGAGGAAGGTTCTCAGGCATCATCATCTTCAGCTGCAGCAATTCAAGGATTGGCCGTTCGTTGAAAAAGGAATCAAGATAAAAAAAAGCCCTTTTTCATCGCCAGAACCCAATCTATAGAACGAACGTTAAAAATCTTTGGTCCTCTTAAGAGCTTCCTTTTGGTTGCAGAGTTTTTTTTAATTTTTGAATCCTTTTTTTGTCCCTGAAACGATGCGGAGACTTTTGCTATATATTCCCTTTTCCCTTATTAATGTTTCTTATTTTGCGGTACACACACACCATTTGCCACCTCTAGGCGCAGGCACCCGACTACCCGAGTGGTTTTAGCTTAGCTGAAGAAAAAAACATTTTTTACCTAATAAATATTAAAAAAAATATTTTCTCTCTTGAAGAGAGCACAGGCTAGAGGATACAATAGGCTCTCTTGACGGGTTTTGATCAGATCAAAATTCTGAAGAAGGTAAATTTTAGGCGTGAAGATTCGTACAAGTTCCTACGTAGGAACATAATAACAAGGAGACTGATGCTGCGATTCCTGCAACCGGAGAACCGATTGGTTTGTATGAACCGGTATTGTCATGTTCATGAGGGCTCTCATGATTACAAAATATGCATACAAGTTATAACCCATAACATCGGCAGAAGTCTTTGCTTTATAAAATCTTTTCTACTCTTGTGACAACGTAAAGTTTATCAAAACAACAAGCGTAATCAGTTTCGTAAAATCTCACAATGCTATCAAAATCGACACAAGTACAATCAAAACTGAGTTTACTTCTGCAGTTGAGATGGCTCATTTGCATCATTTTCTTCACACAAATCATGATCATCATCACCAATGTGATCCTCATCTGATTCTGGTCCACTATCATCATCATGGCCATAATCAGGCACATTACCATGACCAATAATCCCGCTAACTCTTCCTGACTTGTTTGCATATTCTTCAAGGGATGTTAAGGGAAACACATCACCAACCTTGCTACTATCGCTCCTTGTCACAGCTTCATTTGATTTTTTCGGTTGGTTATCTTTGTTCATCTGTTTCAAGCAATTAAACAACTTTAAGACAAATAACACAAAGTGAGATTTAACTCTACTTGTTTGGAAACACCGTATAACTACTTGCTTACAGCGCGTAAAAGCGTCCTTCGATCCCTTTCCCTTGAATTCTTGATAGTCTGCAACACATAAAAATAAAATAAATGGGACTTTACGAGGCTAGAAACAGAATAACTAACAGACTAACCTCATCGAGCATCTTCTGTTCAGCCTCTACCTCGTAAATATCTCTGTGAGAAATGAGCAATTAGCTCTATATTAGCTTAAAAGCTTATCTACCAAACTCACTCATTGAGGAAACCAGCATCTGACAGAAGCAAAAGAAAGACTTTCTTCAAGATTCAATTACCTTCCAATGATTTGATCATCACGGGAACAACACTTTGCACACACCTTTTGCTCCTTGGCACAACCTGTATCAGTTTCATACTATAACATATCAGTTAACTCAATAACAAAATACTAACCAAAAAGTAAGATAACGAAAGCATAGAAACACAATACTAACCAGAACATAACTTATGGTATGCTTGACGAACATTACGCTTAGTACACTTCTGACTGCACAAACAAAAATTTGTACTCACAGTTTAGATTTCAACAGAAAAACCCTCGTTTCAGTGTGAATCAACGTACCATTTAGTGGGTTCGGTTAGCCTTTTGTACTTGCCATAGCGGCGTTTCCAAGCGATCTGCTCTCGACAGCGATGGCAAACTCCGGTAATCTCTGATAATGGTCTGAATCTTCCGCCGACTTCCTAAAATCCATAAAGTCTCGATAAAAATAAGTGTGGAACAGCAGTATTCACTGAATTTCGATAAAATGGCAGAGAAAATCGTTTACGGTTTCGTTGATCTTTACGCCGGCTTTGGGTACCCAGGCGAATTTGTTCTGATGCTTCGGTGGTCCCTGCCGTGAGCCCATCGTCTTCCCTGCAGAGAGCTTTGTGATATTTAAATATGGAAGCGTGCGGATCAATGAACTAGAAGTGTCTAAAGCACTTGTCGTCAAATGGGTCGAATTTTTGTGTAGATAAACCAGAGAAAAATATTTATAAGAAAGAAGACAGGCACGGCGAGCAAAGAAGAGAAGGAAACCAAGGCATTAGGTTTTTCTCTTAAAAAAAAAATGTTTGAAACAATAATGTGAATATGGGGATTTACAATGGGCCAAGGCATCATATTTAAAAGCCCATGCCATGCTTGGTTAATCGAATTGGCCCGGTTTATATAGATGACTGATTTTTTCGCGAGATTGGATGTTCAATATTCCAAACTTTTTAATAGAATAATTTTATACTAATGTGTTAATAATAAAAATGTCATGCTGACGTGTTAACACCATAACGATTTTCAGCTTAAATATATAAAAGAGTTTAAGTTACTAGAATAATTACAATACATGTCACTAATATTAATTTGGCTAGAGAATAAATATAATTTATCTAACTAACTAAAAAATACTATTACATTTGTAAAAACAATAATTTTTTATTTCTTTAAATTTTTTATACGTTAATTTATAAATAATTTCAAATAAATAATAGATTTAAGTTACTATTATAATTTCTAATATATTATTTGAGAAACATTTTAAGAAAATAACATTACTCTAACGTGTTATTAACATAAATATCATGCTGACGTGTCATCACTACAGTAAATTTCAAATAAATATATAAATGAATTTAACTTATTAGAATAATTACAATTATACCATTTTTATCTTAGTTAGATAATTAATGTATTTTTATTAAACTAACAAAAAATAATATTAAATTCGTAAAAAATAATTATTTTTCTTTTCTTAATTTATATATACAAAAATTAATGTTAATATTAATTTTAAATAAAAGTTAAAATTATATAAATATTTAATTTATATTTACTAATAAAATATAATTTGCGAATATTTTTCTTTACATATGGTGTCGATATAAATCTAGTATATTATCTTATTATGAAATGTGAGATCTATTATATATAACAATTATACGTCTCATGTTCATGTAATGATTTATGGATATGGCTGCTGGCAATGGCATATGGATTTTTTAACGATGCATAATAAGCAAAACGTGCATGGACGAGCGGTCCACGACGTATAATGACCAAATTCCAATGATTTTAACGATATTATTTGTTATAATATTTTAAGCTCTCCAATTCTATATAAGATCCAAACATAAATAATTTCTAGTTGACAGTTCTTAATGATTTTCTGTGTATATTTTTATATTTAGGCTACTTTTGTATGCATATATATTACTGTATACACTCTAAAAACTGTAAAGGAATGTCAAGATTAAAATTAGTTTAAGATATTGCGAATGTTCCTTTTAGTTATATCTATACCTTTGGATTATTAGTTCCTTTCTCTTCAGATATCTTTTTAGTATCCATTTTTTAATATCATAGATCTCATTTGAATATTTTAAAAATTCAGTTTGGTTCCATTTCAGTTCAATTTTGATCTGTAATATAATGAAGAATCAAGTGTGTATGATACATGAATTACATGAGTATTAAATTATGTTTTCATACAAAGAAGCTTATTTACATTCTAATTTAGCACCACCTTTTACTGTACTCCGGTCAAAAGGTATAAATTATTGTCGGTTTAGATTTCTACACCACCCTTTAACACCTTTTTGTTCGTTAAAACGCACACACATGACACAACCCTATCATTTATGTTAGTGTGCGACTTAATCAAGTCAGAAAAACAATTACAAATCGAAATGAATTAATTTGTTAGCTACAATTCTCCTTTTGCTCCACCTAATCTTTTCAACTTTTCAATCACTCTCCTCTCTCAAACTTATACAATTACAAAAACAGGAAAGCCATTAAACATAACAGTTGTTTCAAAAACAAACTACGTTCTTCAAAATATTAACAAATATAATAATATTTCTACTTTTGTAGTTTTTTTGTCAAGAGATTTAATGTTAATCATTAAAATTATAGGTTGGACTAATATATATTTTAAGTTTGTGATTTTTAAACCAATTTATTTAGTTTCTAAAAAATAATAGTAAAATGTAAATCTGTTGCCGACACAAAAGTCAAAACTTAGTTGTAATAAAAACAGATAAATCACAAAATATGCAAGTTTATAAGTCAAATCCATTTTTGGATTATTTTGTCTATATAATAAATTAATCAATTGAATATATCATATAGTCGAGATGATAAGCTTCTTATTTTCGACAATTTATGAAAAGATAAATGTCTAAAATAGCACATTTTTAAGTTTTTATTCCAAAAATAGTATCATTAGTTTAAATTTTCAATAATAGCATAAATTTAAGATTAAAATACATTAAAACTATATTTTAAAAGAAAAAAAATTAAATTCTAAATTGGAAAAAATGAACCCAAATACAATAATTTAAGTTTATATATAATTTGTTTAAAATAAATAAATATTTGTGCTATTTTTGGGAATTTAATTTTAAGATGCTAAATTTGGAAGAAAAACTTGAAAAATGCTATTTTAAGGTATTACTCTTTATGAAAACTATTTAGTCAAAAATATTTATAAATAATATTTATTGCAAACTACTAATTAAATAATATTTATTGCAAACTATTAATTAAAAGATTTTCATTTCCCCTCCGCATAGACTACGGATACCAAATGAGAAAATAGAAAGCAATCAGTTTCTCACCATAACAGTGTTAAAATTCCTTTTTCACCTGTTGAACGAGTCTTTATCAACCACGTGTCAACCCTCACACACGTCACACAATTCACTCACACGTGCCAAATCTGATATAAAATCATAGCGACGGTCTTCGAGTCCCATCTCAGTTTCAAACGCCGATCCCAAATCCCTCTTCCTCTCCTTTTCTCCAATTCTCTCTGTTAATCAATCAATTATGGTTGAGCCGGCTAATACCGTTGGAGTTCCGGTGAACCCAACTCCATTGTTGAAGGATGAGCTCGATATTGTCATTCCCACGATCCGTAACCTCGATTTCCTTGAGATGTGGAGGCCGTTTCTTCAGCCTTACCATCTGATTATCGTTCAAGACGGAGATCCGTCGAAGAAGATTGCTGTGCCTGAAGGTTTCGATTACGAGCTCTACAACAGGAATGACATCAACCGAATCCTCGGTCCCAAAGCTTCCTGCATTTCGTTCAAGGACTCCGCGTGTCGCTGCTTCGGGTACATGGTGTCTAAGAAGAAGTACATCTTCACAATTGACGACGATTGCTTCGTAAGTTTCGAGTTTCTCTCTGCTTGATCTGCACCTAGACTCGAGTTTCGTCAATTCTGATGATATATTTGTGTTTAAGGAGTGTTCTTTTTGAGTCTTTTGTTTCCGTGATTGAATGTCATAGTTTCAGCTTGAGATCTAGTGATCATTTCGGTAGATTTAACAGATCTTAAAATTGAAAATTGAAATCTGATTCCAATTATTTAGGTCAACTAGAGAAAAATACTGTTTTTACATAGATCTATACATTCATCTGCTTGGTGGTGTTCTCGATCTGGTTTTCAGAATCCAAAAACTGTATAGTCAATTTTCTTCGGCACTGATTGTATCCGGTCATGATCTCTTGCGTTTAGATTTATTAGGAAGGCCATTGTTGTTGGACCAATCTATATATTTCATAACAGTTAACTTCACAAAGATTCTTGCATGGCAGAAGTTTATTTTTTTGGTTATGGTCGGCAAAGAAAGGCCAAAACTTTAATTCCCCCTTTCGTGATTTCTGGGGCTTGTGCTTGTCCAAGAATTGAGTTTTCAGTTACGACATGATTGTTGCATTAATAGTGCGTTCATGTTGTTCCTCATTTCTTTTTCTTTTTTTTTCTGGCTTTCGCTGCATTTGAATAATAATAATATCTTATTTAATATTTATCTTTTGCTCTTGTCATGTATTATAATAGGTCGCCAAGGATCCATCTGGGAAACCGGTGAACGCTCTTGAGCAACACATCAAGAACCTTCTCTGCCCATCATCTCCATTTTTCTTTAACACATTGTACGATCCATACCGTGAAGGTGCTGATTTCGTCCGTGGATACCCATTCAGTCTCCGTGAGGGTGTTTCCACTGCCGTTTCCCACGGTCTCTGGCTCAACATTCCTGATTACGATGCCCCAACCCAACTTGTGAAGCCTAAGGAAAGGAACACGAGGTAGCAATTTAACATAATTATTTCCACATTTTTGGGCCTGCATTAGCTAACAATGCTTAAATTGCATCATTATAAGGTATGTGGATGCTGTCATGACCATCCCAAAGGGAACGCTTTTCCCAATGTGTGGCATGAATTTGGCCTTTGACCGTGAGCTCATTGGCCCAGCTATGTACTTTGGTCTCATGGGTGATGGTCAGCCTATTGGTCGCTATGACGATATGTGGGCTGGATGGTGTGTCAAGGTATACTTATTATCAAATTTCGAATCTTATTTAACAACGGATTTGTATACTTAATGGGTTTGGTACGTGGTCTGTTGTTTAGGTTATCTGTGACCATTTGGGTTTGGGAGTGAAGACGGGTTTGCCCTACATTTACCACAGCAAAGCAAGCAACCCGTTTGTGAACCTGAAGAAGGAGTACAAGGGAATCTTCTGGCAGGAGGATATCATTCCTTTCTTCCAAAGCGCAAAGCTCTCGAAAGAAGCTGTGACTGTTCAACAATGCTACATGGAGCTGTCCAAAATGGTGAAAGAGAAGCTAAGCGCCATTGATCCTTACTTTGACAAGCTTGCAGATGCTATGGTCACTTGGATCGAAGCTTGGGATGAGCTTAACCCGGTTACTAAAGCTTGAGCAGCAAAAACAAAACAAAACAACCACCCCAGTTTTGGTTATTAGCTCAACCTATCATCTATCTTCTCTGTTTTGTTTCCGGTTTTTGCTTTCTCATTTTTTTGGCGATTCTTCAGCTTGTTTCTTAGTCGCCGGAGTTTATTTTAAATAGTGATTGGTGTAGTTTTATTTATGATTGAGACAGTCTCTCCTTGGAGCTTTTGTTGTTTTTGTTTGAGTAATAAAATCAAATCCCTTAGTCTTTTGTTATCTTTGTTTGCCTGTTTGGTGACATGTTAATTTACTTGAATAGTTAAAAAGTTCAAAATTGAATGACAGTACTAAACAGATTCGAAACCAAATGCAGCCTTGAAAAGACTCCAACCATCATTATGTATCATCAGTGAATGTTGTTTTTTGTTTTTTTCTTCTTTAAACCAAATACATAATTGTTTTTTTTTTGGTTACTGGCCTAAGTGGCTTGAGTTATTCAAGAATGTGGATCTAGTAGATATATTCAAAGATTGCAAGAAAATTGAAATAGAGAATTTTATTTAATTAGTCTAATAATTAATGTGGCATAAATTTACACAGCATTTTCAAATTTATTTTTTAGATACCAAAACTGCAAAGGTCATGGATGATGATGGTGCCAAAGGACAAATTTGCAAACTTTACAATGAACCTTTCTACTGCATCCACAGAAGCTCTTAACTATATCTCTGTACACCAAAGAACCATAAATAACTTCATCTTCAAGATTGAGATATTAATCACCATAGATAACTCCATCATTAATCATCCATCCATGTCCTGCATCACCCTGCCAAATATCTCCATCGCCAAAGCCAACACTGGTTGATCTCTGATCATATGGTTTCTTCTAGGGAATTGCCATTATTCTCATGTGAATAGCTGAAGCATTCATATGGGTTAGCATAGAAGTAATCCTCTTCTTTCGGTTTATTTGGAATCACAATCCGTCTCTTCGGACCTCCCATTCGTGTAGCGTGAAAGGCCTTAACCATTGATGAGAACACTTCCCAGCTCAACAATCCTTCATAGTATTCATCTATAACCTTTATCAAGAACTTACGGTCTAGCTCAATCGTCTTCTTGAACCCCAAGAACCTGCTTGTGAATTAAATGCATTAGCCATTGGTGAATGAAGCAGCACGTTTTCTTTAGATTAGGGAAAAAAAGAGAGTGATCCACTGTTACTTCACCTGCGATGACCTTCCACGACTTTTGCCATGTTCCCATAATATGTAGGAACGAAAATATCACTTTCAAGAGAGATAAGGTAATCAAGAGCAGCCATTTGAGAAGAATGGTTCTGACAAAAACTCAAATCAGACGAATCGAGTAGAGTTTCTTTCCTGACCTAGTTTGATCAAAGTCATTAAGATGTCAATATTACTGACTAGAGAGTGAAAGATTAATAATTTGTGAACTCTAGACAATAAGCTATTGCTTTTTGCTACTAACCACATTTGGAAAAACGTCCGTCAAAGCTTTTAACCTCCTTTTACCACCGTATATTTCTCCGGCAGCTATGTAAATCTGAACATTACGGTCAATACCCAAGGCGGATAGCGTAAGAGCGGTTTCTTCAGGAGTCAATGGGCAAAGACCTTCTTTCCTCTTCAACTCCGAGTTTATTACTTTCTCTTTCCACCACGGATAAGCATATCTAAGCAACAAAAAAACAAGATAATACCATCAATACCACGGAAAAACATAATCAGAAGCTTGAATAGAAGATAATCTTTGTAACCTCATTTGTGTTAGTTCTTCCTCTTCGTAGCGGTTGCAGCCATGTGAGCAACCAGAAAATGCCAACATGTCCATTTCGTATCTGAGATGCAGAACCAGAAAGGGACCTTTCTCCCTTAGAATCTTTACTACTCTTCTACCCAATTCCTCAATCTTTGGAGTAAACCTAAGTCCGTTGAAATTTGCTCGGCATCGCAGCTTCTGAATCTCAACAGGCAGTTCGTTATTAGCAAGTCGAGTATCGGTCTTGTTCAGATGCAATACCTTATGCTTCTTCACCAAAGGAAGAATCTGTTTCCAAGGATTAGGTTACAAGAAGCTAAGAGAAACCATTAAACTGAGTCTCAACAAAGATCAATCTTGAATTCTTGGTGTAAACAGGAAAATAACCTGGTCTTGGTAGTAGGACATGTTGGACCAGCTAATAGGCGGCATGGTGTGGTACATCCCAAGCCTAAACCTTCTCTTAAGCCTTGGAGGAAGCTCTTTGAGTATGCGCACATCATCTCTTAAAGAAGTTATGAAGTGATCCACGTCGAATATGTCTTTGAATTCACTGCCCCCATGAAAACCCAATCACAACTTTAAGAGGGATTATCAATTAAGTAAAAGAGGAAGCAGAAAGAAGCTCTGAGTGAGATGGATGGCATAACACCTTGGATCATTCCAAAACGAAGTCTTGTCGAGCTCTGGTACAATTAGTGTGACATTCATGTATCTTGCGATAGTGACCATATCACATATCTGAAGAAAGAAAACAGAGTCCAAAACATAAACAAAAGATATACATCCTGCTTTGCGAAAAATGAAGAGACTTTGACAAGGATTCTTGTACAAAAAAAAGTAGTTCTGATCTTTACCGCTGCTCGCATCTGGTTGAGACCTCCATTGCAAGAAACCATAAGATAGCCATTGTTTTGATATATCCCTAAGATGAACAAAGAGCACAAAAAAGTATAAAAGTTCCGCTCATGTCAACCTAAAACACGCAGATTGATGAAGATAAAGCTTAACATAACCAGAACGATATTTACTTTTAGGAGGGAGGGCAATTTTCATGGGAAAAGAAGTCATTTCTGCTGCCATTGGGAAATCATGGTGACTGAAACAAGAAGGCCAGCCTTTCAACAACCTTGGTCCAAACATTTCTCCCAAAGTCACCAAATGAACAAAACAACTCCACAGCAACAATATCGTCATAGCCCGAATCATCCATAGGCTCATACGAGACCTCAAAACCAACGAATTCTTCAACTTCTCTATCTTGCTATCTCCTAGAAACTTCACCTTCATCTCCCAGAGTTTCCTGTGGTATAAAAATTTCTCCGCTTTACACATTTCTAAATCCTAGAACTCTCAGAGGGGAAATTCATCAGACAGATTCCAGGCTTAAGTTTAGAAGACTAAACAAATCTTCAGTAACTTGAGTCTCCCGAAGTACAATCTCTCTCTGCTGCCAATAATTATTCTAATTGGACACTAATAGAAAATGTAATCTCCACGCAAATCCAGGGAAATCCTCAGAACATTAATAAGTCCTCGAGAAAAATGCAGAATCCCGCTCGAGTCAACCACAAATTTCGCCTTAACACGAGAAACTAGTAAAAAAATATAGTAATCTCTCCTCTTAACCAATATAAAAAATCAAAGAAGGTTCCAACGATTTATCTGATTTTATAAACTGACAACTCTCAACCCATCACCATGAACCCAAAATCAAATACATCTGAATTCGATGTAGACTTGGAAGCTAACTCTCCAAATTACTAGGAAATTCTGCAATGGCGATCCTTGGACCCAATAAAATAAAGCATAAAAAAGGAGGAAGCTTTGAGTTGGTGGAAAGAATGCTTGTTTATTTTGTCAACGAGATTCTTCGTTCAGATCCGGTCGGTGATCGCCAAAGAATCCGGAAACTGGATCGAAACTCGTCAGAGAGATTGGGAAGAAGAAGAAGAAGATGAAGACAAGAATGTGAGACAAGATACTGTCGTTTTTTTTTTCTTCCTTTTTTTTTTGTCGGTAGTCTTTTTTTGTGACCGTTTCGTTAACTTTTTGTATGTTAGACAGTTGGAGCCTTTGTTATATACATACTGAAAGTATAATATCTACAAAGTTAAAAAAAATATTATTAATATTACACGGATTCGTTTTCTTTTTGCTATTTTCTTTTATAGTTACAAATGAATTAAATCTTAAATTACTCAAATTCTACTATTCGATTCCTATTTTGTCTAAGAATATACATTATATTAAAACGGTTGGCTAAACCAGACCAGATTACTATTCATAATTTTAACTATACAAAAAAGCTAATCAAGTTAAATGATAAAATGATTGGAGTACACCTAAATGGAAAAAAAAGATGGAGCAAAATTTATGACATATTGTTACAATCAGATTTTCTTTTGTGGTAAAAATAGATATGAATTGATATGAAAATTGACCAAAGATAGATAAAAGGACAAAGGCCCTTGAGCATGAATTGCTTGTTTTGTTTGTATTTTACTATTTTATTAAGTTACGATTATGGAAACGTCACGTGTATCCATTTATCATTATATATAACGTATGAATTTATACAGATTGTTACTGAATGAAACCATAAGTTCTTAAGTAAGGAATTTACTAGATTTATACTTACGCTATATGCGTGAGAAAAAATATTTGTAAATTATATTTTATTATTAAATATAAATTAAATATTTCTATAATTTTAAATTTTATTTAAAATTACTTTTAACATTAATTTTTGTATATATAAATTAAAAAATAATAATTATTTTTATGAATTTAATAATATTTTTGGTTAGTTTAATAAAATATATTAATATTCTAACCAAATTAATAACCATGATATATATTGTAATTATTCGAATAAGTTAAGTTTATTTATATATTTATTTAAAATTTATTGTAATGATAAAACGTAAATATAGTATTTTTGTTAATAACACGTGAGAGTAAACTTATTTTATTAAATTATTTCTCAAATAATATATTAGAGATTAAGTAATAACATAAATCTATTTATATTTATTTGAAATTATTTATCAATTAACGTATTAAAAATTTAAAAAAATAAAAATTATTATTTTTGCAAATGTAATACTATTTTTTGGTTAGTTGAATAAAATATATTGATTATCTAAATTAATATCAGTGATATGTATTGTAATTATTCTAGTAACTTAAATTATTTTATATATTTAAGCTGAAAATCGTTATTAGTGACACGTTAGCATGACATTTTTGTTATTAACAAGTCATGATAAAGTTATTTTTCTAAAAAAAATTTTAAATAATATATTAGAAATACAATTGTATTTATATGATTATTTCGGATAGACGAATTTTCAGAGCGGATGGGAATTGATGATAACGTATCGGATATGATTTGCCTAGGCCCATTCCATGAATGATAACGAATTTATGATGAATTTATTGTGGTTAGAGGTTAATATGAAAGGTGTTCTTCAATTAATAGATTAAAGGGAAAGGCAATGAAGAATTGATGTTTTAAGTCTAGTTATATTCTCTCAGTTTCAATATCAATGTTATTTAATGTTTCTCTAATAAATTTTTCTTTCTTTGATATTTTTTTTTGCTCTCTTATCTCTAATATATTATTTGAAAAACTTTTTAACAGAGTAATCTTACATTGACGTATTAATAACGAAAATGTCATGCTGACGTGTCAACACTATAGCGAGTTTCATTTTAAATATATAAAATAGTTTAAGTTAGTATAATAATTACAATACATGTCATTAATATTAATTTGGTTAGAGAATAAATATAGTTTATTCAACTAACCAAAAAATACTATTACATTTACAAAATAATAACTTTTATTTGTTTAAATTTTTTATACGTTAATTTATAAATAATTTCAAATAAACAATAGATTTAAGTTACTACTGTAATTCCTAATATATTATTTGAGAAACATTTTAAGAAAATAACATTACTTTGACGTGTTATTAACAGAAATATCATGCTGACGTGTCATCACTACAATAAATTTCAAATAAATATATAAATGAATTTAACTTATTAGAATAATTATAATTATACCATTTTTATCTTGATTAGAGAATTAATGTATTTTTATTAAAATAACAAAAAATAATATTAAATTCATAAAAAAATAATTATTTTTCTTTTCTTAATTTATATATATAAAAATTAATGTTAAAAGTAATTTTAAATAAATATTTAATTTCTACTTACTAATAAAATATAATTTATGAATATTTTCCCTTACGTATGGCGTGGATATAAATCTAGTTCACATATTATTCAATGCGGTTCATTTAATAATAAATTGAAAGAATAAGAACAAAGGATTTATTGAAAATATAAATGATATTTAAAATGAAATAAACTTTAAGTTTTAAAATGACAATTAATATAAAATGGAGAAGTTACAAGAAAACATGCTGGTGAATGTATATGTGACTCAAACTTAATTAACTTTAATAACTCTACTTTTTGTATATTAAGAAAATTTGAACCAAAATTATGAAAATAGACGATTTTTAATTTTGCAGAGTTTAGTAAAAGCCCAAAAGGCCACACAGTATGGAGCTCCAAAAGGTCAGGGCAATTCGGATAAAACATTACAGATTCCGACAAGGAGAGATCGCAGGTATTTTGTTTTTCTAGGCGGAAGGGGTTTGTTCTAAAGCTACATCCCGGCGATTGAAATCGAAGGGTGGTTGAGTGGCGGCGATGGGAGAAAAGCCGAGGAAGCTGCTTGTGTTGTATGCTTCTCAGACCGGAAACGCTCTTGATGCGGCGGAGCGTATTGGCCGCGAAGCTGAACGCCGAGGATGTGCGTCGTCTATTGTCTCCGCCGACGATTTCGATGCGGTATGTGTATTGAAAAGCTTATTAATTTGCTTAGGATATTGTTTGTTTAGTGGATGCTTGATATGTGAAAGAAACGTCCTCTGTTTGCTTACATAGAAAGTTATTGATATGTTTTCTTTATACTAAGAATCAGCTGTTTGATTTGATTGATTAGTGACACAAAAGTGTTTTCCTTTATCAAGTTATCATGTGTTTTCTGCAGAGTTCCTTACCTTATGAGGAGGTTGTTGTTTTTGTAGTCTCCACTACAGGGCAAGGAGATTCTCCAGATTCCTTTAAGGTTCCATCGAATTCCTTCAAAATTTACCAACATGCATTCAGTTATTCTCCTAAAAATCGCAGTTTTAGTTACTGTAGGTTGTTTTTCATTGTCTTGTTAATCATTGAAGGCATTTTGGAGGTTTCTTCTTCAAAGAAATCTGGGAAAGCAATGGTTGCAGCGAGTTCACTATGCTGTGTTTGGACTAGGTGATTCTGGTTACCAGAAGTACAACGTAAGTGCATTAGCCACTTTATATTCCGTTTCACATTGTTTTAACATACATATAGTTCCCTATGTTGGGCTGCTCCCAGGTTTTGTTTTGATGTATTCATCGATG
Source organism: Pugionium cornutum (assembly GCA_018901935.1). Lineage (NCBI taxonomy): Eukaryota > Viridiplantae > Streptophyta > Magnoliopsida > Brassicales > Brassicaceae > Pugionium > Pugionium cornutum. The sequence goes on from CM032161.1 coordinate 15,097,576, forward strand.
TTAACAAAAGGAAAAGAGAAGAAAAAAGTAGGCTTTGCTAAGGAAGAACTGTTTTAATGAACCTACTGTTCTCAGTATATCTTTCCATTTGTGTTTATTTCTTTTTTGAAAAAAATCTCCAGTGCCAGATATCTTGATATTTATCTTAGTTATTGTTCTGTGGCACAAATTCATGAGATGAATTTTTTTGTGTCTGATGGCTTTAGTTTGTAGCAAAGAAGCTAGACAAAAGATTATCAGATCTCGGGGCCACAACCATCATTGAAAAAGGTCTTGGTGATGATCAACACCCATCAGGGTATGATTTGATAAATTAATAAAAGTGTTTTTCTGTCAAAATTGGTTCTGCTCTTTAATTACAATTCTTTGACATCAAATAAACCATTTGATAAGTTGAAGATATTATCTCCACTTTCGTACTGTTGCTGATATCAGTATCAGTCCATTTTAGAATACTAGATTGGCGGTTTTGGTGTTTGCTTTATTTTTCAGGTATGAAGGAACTCTGCTTTATTTTTCAGGTATGAAGGAACTCTTGATCCGTGGATGGTGTCTTTATGGAGTTCATTATATCGGATTAATGCGACATTTTTCCCTAATGGTCCAGATGTGATGATTCCTCAAGATGAAGTAGTTGATCAGCCTAAATATAGGATTTTGTATCATAAGCAGGATGATTTGGGTTCTAAATTGTTGGCAGAATCAGGTACACCATCCTTTTGAGATAAGAATTTATGCTTAGTAATATTGTGTGGATAACCTGCTTCGTTCATGTTAACTTAGGACTGTTTAATGCTACTTAATGGTGACTTGTCTACTCTAATGGTAATTGCTAGAAAAGAATGATTTTTGAATGAATCTGCTGCAAGTAGTCTCACTCATGTTCTGTTTCAAATTCGCTTGTTAACTGAATTTATCCTGCATCATGGAAGAGGCTATGTGTCATTAATTGTTGCCTTTTTACTTCTCGCCTTCTCGGTGTAATATGTCTTTCTAATGTTTCGGTAGATATAATACAAGGAGCACGTGGAATGTCTCCCAGAAAATTATCCAAGGAAAAGAGTAAACCAGACTGCTTTCTCAAGATGGTATGCACATTCTGTTGTCTAAAATAAAATTGTCTTTTTTTTTTCTAATACAGCCTTGCCGGTTTTGCTATCCATTGTCCTGTTACCTTGAATCTGGTAGGGTGTCATCAACATGTTATCTCAAAATATTTGATTTTTGGTATGCGTTATAAAGCTAAGCCGAGATGATATGAATTTTGTTGTGTTAGCTTGCCTTAAGGCCCTTAACATTCCAAATATGTAGACCAGAAATGAAGTATTGACTAAAGCTGGAAGCACAAAGGATGTCCGCCACTTTGAGTTCCAGTTTGTTTCTTCAGTAAGTGTCACTTGCTTTTAAACTCAACGTTCAATCAATTTTAAGTTGAAGTCTTATCCTCTTTGGTTTTCTCCTCTTTTAAGACTATCAAATATGAAGTCGGTGATGTTGTTGAGCTTCTCCCAAGCCAAAATCCTTCCGCAATAAATGCGTTTATAGAGCGCTGTGATTTGGACCCAGAATCATTCATCTCAGTAAGTAGCCCCACCCCTGTTGACATAAAGATCTCAGATTATCTACTTTTTGGATTTCAAAATAAACCGAGAATTCATTTTATTTAAGGTTTGTCCGAGAGAGACAGGGAATGGTGGTTCCTGTGGTCAAGTGCTTACACATGTGCCTATTAAGCTTAAGACTTTTGTTGAGTTAACAATGGATGTTACATCTGCGTCACCTCGACGATACTTCTTCGAGGTAAGAACCCTTCAATCCTAAAGCTTTTGAATTTCAATTTATGAAAGCCATATTAATCTTACGCAGATATCATTTGAGTTTGTTTGTGAAACAAGTATTTGCTGGAAATCCTTGTAATATATCATCGTGGTTCAGGTTATGAGCTTCTATGCAACAGCTGAACATGAGAAGGAAAGACTTCAATACTTTGCGTCACCCGAGGGGCGAGATGATCTCTACAATTACAATCAGAAGGAAAGGAGAAGCGTTCTTGAGGTAAAATAAACCAAATATCACAGGTTCATCTTGAACACTCATTGACTCATTTAACCAAATAGATCGTATTGCTATAATGCCTATGTAGGTGTTAGAGGACTTCCCTTCCGTACAAATCCCTTTTGAGTGGCTAGTACAGTTAGTCCCACCGTTAAAACCAAGAGCTTTTTCAATATCTTCGTCTCCTTTGGCCCACCCTGCTCAAGTGCATTTGACCGTAAGCATCGTATCATGGATCACGCCTTATAAGAGAACTCGAAAAGGTCTATGCTCCTCTTGGCTTGCAAGCCTCACACCCGAACAAGGTGAGAACATTGTTTCTTCTTTACCATAACTTAGTTTCTCTGTTTCTGATGCGTTTTTTTTCCTGCTGTGGTTAGAGATAAACATACCTGTTTGGTTTCACAAAGGCTCTCTTCCTGCTCCACCAGAGTCTATTCCGCTCATCTTAGTGGGACCCGGAACTGGATGTGCCCCATTCCGTGGGTTCATAGCCGAGAGAGCAGTACAAGCTCAGTCTAGCCCGATTGCACCAGTCATGTTCTTCTTTGGTTGCAGAAACAAAGATACAGACTTTCTATACCGCGACTTGTGGGAGTCTCATGCAAAAGGAGGAATGCTATCTGAAGAAAAAGGTGGAGGCTTTTACACAGCGTTTTCTAGAGACCAACCGAAGAAGGTTTACGTGCAGCACAAAATCCGTGAGATGAGCAAGAAAGTATGGGATTTACTCTGTGATGGAGCTGCTGTTTACGTGGCTGGCTCGTCGACGAAAATGCCTAACGATGTAATGTCGGCTTTGGAGGAGATTGTGTCGGAGGAGACAGGAGGATCAAAGGAGATTGCTTCACGGTGGTTAAAGGCTCTGGAGAAAGCTGGGCGGTACCATGTTGAAGCTTGGTCTTAAATCCAACTTCTGTCATCTGTTATGAAGCTTTCGGTATGACTAAATGTCAAAGTAGATTTTCGTAATCAAATTAAAAATTGTAAAGTAATTTTCATTCAAATTTATGATTAATTGGCAGTCAAAAGATGAATGCCCATGGAAGTTCCATAAAACATCTACATAATAGTGAAGATGATTTCTTTGACTATATGGATTATGTTTCAATATATATTTCGAAAATTTAGTTTTTAAAGTGTTTCATGTTTCTTCCATGGCTTCTTCTGGTTTCATCTGTTTGAGACAGGTGTGTGATAGATAGAACAAGTAAAACATACATGCGTAGATGCTTGGTCTAGGGGATAAAGAGCTAATCTTTTCGTGGAATTGATAAGAGTTATTCATTCCGATTTAAGAAAAGTTCCCATTTGTTCAATATCCTTTTATGCAGGTGATGGAATTCAACGAAACACCGTAATCATCCGTCATTGGCCAGTGTCCTGTATCTGAACTGAAACCGGGGAAGATGACAAGGCAATGCAAAGGAATGTTTTTGTAAATTTGGCATGTTGGCTTGTGAATATTGTTCTTTATAATGGTAAATATATGAAAGCAGAAAAGGAGAAAATGATTATCTGCAACAGTTGAAGGATAACTCCGTCAAAGAAGAAAGAAGAAAAAATGCAAAACAGGAACCAATGTTGTTTCCATCTTTAAGTGATTTTTCTCAGTATGTGTTACATCATTGTCGTTCGATATGTTACTTTCCCTTTTTATATATTCAATCTAAGGAATACAAATATGTGAAGTGAGTAGGCGAGAAAAGGAATGAAGATTAGGAACTTCTGTGTAAATGTTTCATAAAGTGAGTATGCAAGTCCCCTTCCCTTTTGCTTATCTCTTTCGTTGCTGGATCTTGATGGCATTGAGAGTTTATAGTCTTTGTTACAAGCTGTGTCTGCGATTGCAGTTTTGTATTATATAGAAAGATAGGATAAGTAGTTATGCTTTGTCACGCATGGTTAATTTTAACATTTCACTCATTACAATCAGCAAACATTTCCTGAAACAGAAGAGCGATGTTCAAAACTATTACAGTTTAGTCACTTATGTCTTATACTTATTTCATATTCATTATCAAGAACCCATCAGTACTTGCTTAAGATCGAACGTAATTGGGGGAAGAAGCAACAACACTCACAGCATCCAAGCATGGATGTAGCCGTTTCCCGGTTCGGACTGACCTTGCGTCGTTGCAGCCATTTGCTCTGAACACACAGGTTGGTTAAATCTGTTTGCATCACCACAACAACATAGTTTTAGAATCTACAATAGCTAGAAATCATTTATATTTGTGTCCAGTTCATTTATTTTTTGGCAGAGTCTTGAAATAAGAAAAAGGTCTTTCGTGATTGGTCTTCCATCCTTTAGACATCAAAGTATTGAAACTTTAGGCCAAACAATACGATTTAACCAAACATAATGTTGGGCTCAAGTAACCAAATTGTTAAAAACTGCTTATCAGTTATCACCCAAAGTTGATGTGTTAATGCAAGAGAAGTTGTTTGATTTACCCAATTTGCAAAGTGGGATCACATTCAAGAGACTGAAACAGTCCCTGAGATTGAACTTGGTGATGCCCATATGCGACATTCTGTTGATCACCACCTTCCCATGCTCCTCGTATATGGTGATTTCTCACGCCGATCATTTCTTCCAGCTAAACAAGAACACAACATTATTCAAACTTATTTTTGGGAATATTGTACTAGTTATTCAAAATGAGGCAGATGTCGCATATACCTTTATTGACAATGCTCTGTTGGCTTCAAGCAAGGTATGCTCTTTACACTGGAGTTCAGAGAGCTGGTCAAGCATATACTGTGTCTGTACAAAAGGAGCGATTTCAGATATCGTCACGCATCAAAAACATTTCATATACTGTGTCTCTATCTATCTATACACAGAGAAATTTGTGTGAATATTTCTGTTATACACAATGAAAATATTGAATCACCTTGATGCAGCGAACTTGCTTCAGAGAGCCGTCTAGCTGACGCTCAATCTGCTCTAGCTCCTTTGAATTCAGAGGTCCAAGGTCTTCTCCGAGAAGATTTCTGCACTAACATACACTTACATCAACACAAACATAAACATATATATATATATGCTGTTTATAAATGAACAAATGTATATACCTCTGCTGACGTTGCAGAATTTCATATCTACCTTTCAGCTTCAAATACTCTTTGTAGCTGTTCTGAGAAATGAGAAATGCCAAGAAAATAGACAATATATACTGTTGGACTACTTGTCTGAAAATATTATTTTTATTAAAATCTGCGAATCGTACATTTTTTTTTGTCTTAATATCAAATAAAAAATTAGTTAATTAAGGATAAAAGAGATGGAGATTTAACCTCGAGTTCTTTGGCAGGCTTGTTATTGACTTCAATGGAGCCATAGCTACACTTCTGGTACTTTTCCAATGTCTTGAGCATGCTGAAAATCCAAAAACGAAAGAATTGATGAAACGAAAGAATAATGGGGAATCATCCTCAAATGTTAATAAAATCCCTTAATGCTTAAAAATGTCTGCATGAAGTTGAGACTGGTTAATGCATGTAACCACAAATTATTAATAAGTTCTACGTTGGATCTCTTTTTTTCATTGAAATCTGTGAATCTTAAATACTTTCTAATCAGACATACATCTGTGTATAGACGTCAATGATATTAGTATATCATTATGACACCTAAGATTTTGAATCTATGATTACAGATTGCAAAAATCCCTAATACATTGAAATGAGAAGAAACCAGATCTCAAAATCCCTAATATCTGTTCTCTATCCTTCTATATAATCAAAAACCTTGGAGATCACCAGATTCAAAAACTGAAATTCAAGTTTTGTTAGAAGCAATCAAGAACCAATCAAAATCCTTAGAATATTTCACAACAAATCAAAGAGATCAACTTCTCACAAGACTTTGAAAGAAAGATCTATACACAGATCTAAAAATGAATGAATTTTCACACATGCAGATAGAGAGAGAGAGGGGGTAAAGAATGAAAAGTGAAAGATGATATATATGTACTCGGAGGAGCTGCAGAACTCGTAGAGCTTGCCACGATTGGAGAAGACGATGAGAGAAACCTCAGCATCGCAAAGAACAGAAAGCTCATAAGCTTTTTTCAACAAACCGTTTCTACGCTTTGCAAACGTTACTTGTCTGTTGATTTTGTTCTCTATCCTCTTCAGCTCTACTCTTCCTCTTCCCATTTTCCCCTGATTTCTGTAAGCTTAATTATTATGGTATATGTGTAATGTTTATCTTTATATACACATATGCAGACATACACACAGAAACATGACTTGGATATCGCTGTTAATTTGTAAGAGAAAGATCCTGTCTTATTTAGAATGAAACCCTAGTTTCAAGAACAAGAAGAAGATAACTTAATAAAAGAGGAAACTTTTGCTTTCTGTGTGTTGGGTTTTGATTTGATTTTAGGGTTCGTTTTTTTCTTTTCTTTCTTTCTTTTTGTGAAGGGTTGTATGTGTGTGATGAGATTGTGAACCTGAGAAAACTTTTGTGAATCTATAAAAGCTGTATAAAGATAAGAAACTTGTGAGGGTGAGAGATCATTAGGGTTTGATGATATATCTGATGTGTTTCATTCACTCTCTCTCTCTCTACTTATTTACTCTTTCTCTCTCCTCCATCTCTCTTAATTTTCCAAACACATTCTCACTTCTTCTTTCCCAATCGCGTGTCATGCAGGCGCCATTGTTTTGCAGTGAGTTGTTACCAATTAAGAAAAATCAAGTTTTTGGAAATGAAAAAATAAAGATAACATCTCGATATTGAAAAATCATTCTGCTTTCTTTATTGATGAGCTACAAATCATAATAGTGAGTGTACGTATAGTTTTTATAAATTATTGTGAACTGAAATTCAATTCAGGAAATTCACATTACGAGAATTAAAATTATTTGTTTTTTTTTCATGCTAAGCTTTAGTGCTAACATATGGGTTATAAGTTAACTATATTCACATTTCGACTATATTAACATTTCGACTGCACAAATTTAACATTAAAATACATTAAAACTATATTTTAATAGAAAAAAAATTATAAATAGGAAATAATGAACCCAAATACAATATTTTAAGTTTATGTATAATTTATTTAGAATAAATAAGTATTTTCACATAAGTATTTGTGCTATTTTTGAGAATTTAATTTTATTATGTTAGATTTAGAAGAAAAACTTTAAAAAGTGCTATTTTAGAGTATTACTTAAATTAAAATGATTTGCTTTGTTTTCATGCTAAGTTTTAGTGCTAACATATGAGTTATAAGTTAACTATATTCACATTTCAACAACACCATAAATTATCTAAGTTGATAGTGTTGTCAAAGTAAAGTTCAATAACGTTATCTAGTTAATATTTTCTTAATATTACTTATACATTTTTATTATATAATGTTGTTATTATATATAACTTAACATAAACCAAAAAAAAAATCTGAAATATACGAATATTTGTTTAATTTAATTATCAACGTATGTGATGAACTTATGTTTATAAATTTGCTCAAATGGCGCGTGAGATTGGGAATAGCATTGGTTTCTACAATAATACGAAAAACAACAACATCATTTCCTTCTTCACAAACCGCACAAAAGCCTCTCCTACCTTAAAATGGATATGTACGTGTCCCTTTCCTATTGCTTCCTTTATACAAATTTTGTTAATACTTTCGCGTTCTTAATGCGTGTTATATTGTTCGACTAAACCTTGTTTTAATAGGACTAATTAACATGCTATGACGAGGACTATAATTAATAGCAAGATTCCAATCAGATCAATGAAGTATATTCTTCCTTTAAGAATAATGTTTGGTAGCAAAAAATCAGTTTTTGAAGGATTAGTTTAAGGTTTATTACATTAATCTTTTTTTTTATAGAAAATGTTAATTTATTAGTTATAGAGATTACCTACGTACGCTGGTATAATATATAACATGAGATATGTTACACATATATAGATTCAGTATTCCTCTCCAATCCCTAATATATTATTTGATAATTTTTTTAACAAAATAATTTTATCTTGACGGTTTAATAACAAAAATGTCATGCTCACGTGTCAACACCACAACGAATTTCAGCTTAAATATATAAAAATGTTTAAATTACTAGAATAATTACAATACATACCACTGATATTAATTTTGTTAGAGAATAAATATAATTTATTCAACTAACCCAAAAATACTATTACATTTGCAGAAACAATAATTTTTATTTTTTTAAATTTTTTATACATTAATTTATAAATAATTTCAAATAAATATAAATAGATTTAAGTTACTACCATAATCCCTAATATATTATTTGAGAAACGTTTTAAGAAAATAGCTTTACTATGACGTGTTATTAACAGAAATATCATGCTGACGTGTCATAAATTCCAAATAAATATATAAATGAGATTAACTTATTAGAATAATTACAATTATATCATTGTTATTAATTTGGTCAAAAAATTAATATATTTTATTATATTAACAAAATATACTATTAAATTTAAAAAATAATTATTTTCTTTTTAATTTGTATATACAAAAATTAATGTTAAAAGTAATTTTAAATAAAGTTAAAATTATATAAATATTTAATTTATATTTACTAGTAAAATATAATTTACGAATATTTTTTCCGTCGTTTGACGTAGATATGAATCTAGTCTTCTTTATTTGGCTGTTGCTTGCAAAAAGTTTTGGGAATTAAAGTTCTTTTAGGTGAGGTAATTAATTAAAATATGTTTTTTCTTGGATGTAAGGGTAATATATGTGTTTTTGGCTAAAGGGTCCTATAATTTCATTATGAATAGAAATACATTATTTTCACTTTCTTGGATGTAAGGGTAATTACTGATAGTTTTTCCGTAACATTTGTCGCCTATATATATCAGTGAAGATTATTGCAAATATGCAAATTATGTAAGTGTATAGTTTAAACAAGTGAAATCTGTAATTAATTCCTTTGGCAAAGAATCTAGCGTAGCACCAAAGATCGTCAGGTGACGTAAGAAGTCTGTCAGATTTTACAGATGACAATATATAAGACGATAATATGTACCCAAAAAAAAATCTAAAAAGAAGGATGATGGGATCTTCACACGTGTCGTTTTATGATTGCATCGCAAGTAAGGTTTGACTTGTGTGGAAAGCGTGCTGTTTAAGGCAAAAGAACGAAGAGCATCAGTCACCCTTCTCAGTTCTAACTATTTATATATTACAGTTTAACTCCATTGGGTTGCTTGATATTATATTAATCTAAAGTAATACATTAAATAATATATTTCAAATTTTGTTTTCTAGATTTAGTTTTCGAAACTAAAATTTTAAAATAATATAAATTATTATATTAAAATATATATAGTACTAAGTAAACTATAAATAAAATTAAAAAATAATTTGTGTTTAGATTCTGTCTATTAGAAAGATATTTCAAAGTGAATTTTTTATTTAAAAAAAAATTAAACTAATAATATTATATTTAAAACCAAAATCTAGAAGATGTTATTTTGAAGAATGGCAATTCTGCATAATAACACTTTTTAGTTTTTTATTACAAATGTATAATCATTCATTTAACTTCTATTAATAGTATTAATTTAGTATTAAAATATTTTAAAACATTTTATTAATCAAGAAAATATAAACCTTATAGTAAAAAAAGTAAACTTAAGCATAATGTTTTAATTTTATTATTATAATTGATTTAAGATAAATAATAATTTATACATAATAAAATTATGTTATTTTAGAATTTTAATTTTATTATGATAGATTTAGAATACAAATTTAAATATATGCTATTTTAATTACTTTTGAAGAATTATGCTACTATATATATTACTATTCTTATCCAATTATTCTGTTATGTATTAGATTTTCTTATGATTATTGTTAATTTAATGCCGAAAAGTTCATGTCTTTCATAACACATACAATTGAAAAAATGGTATTCATATTGTATTATAATGGACTCTAAAGATTATTGCAGTACATAAACATACAAATGGTATTCATATTACATTATTTCTCTCTATTATGTAGTAAAAATACAAATGAAAAATTGTTAAACAAGAATTTATTCTCTTATAAAACGTGCTCCACGATTTCAATTTCACTAATTAACAAAAGATTAAGTAAGATCAAATCAAGTAATCAGTGTGATAATATCACTGATACTTTTTTCCAACCAACGTTTTAGTTCAAGTTTTTTTAAGAACGCAGCATAATGTTCTATTGAAGATTTAATTCCTAAGGCTTTTTCCATGAACATGAAAACGTATATATTTATATGATTCAATACCGAAAACCGAACAACACGCCAATGAGAAATAAAAAAGAAATGATCAATACCAGACATTTACGAAAATAAATTTGGTTTACATCAGAATTCGCAATGGCCCATTAGCTCAGTTGGTTAGAGCGTCGTGCTAATAACGCGAAGGTCGCAGGTTCGAAACCTGCATGGGCCATTTTTTTTAACGTTTTTTAGTTTTCTTACATCCGTATCCGTCGCCTTTTATTTTCATCATTTATGTCTGAATCAAATTCTAACAATGACTACAAATCAGATAAATTTACTAGAGAGAGAAGGATTCTAAATAGTTGCGGTGTTTTTGCTGTAGGGTTTTAAGCTTAACCTCTCGAAATCTCTCACCTTTCTACAAAAACAGCATTTGCACAGAAGAGAGAGAGAGTGGGGATTAAGCAATGGACACGGATCTGAATGATTATACAGTTATCAAGGAAGGTGAAGCTGAGATTCTTATGCACAAGAAGAATCAAGTTTTCTTCAATAAAGCTCAGGTTTCAATTTCTGTTTTTTTTTGTTAGCTGACAGATATCTTACCCGATTGGTGACTCTCTTCGATTGTATTTGTTGGTTTCTCACTTTGTTAAGATCACTGAACATTGATTCACATTAATTAGCTGATGGCTTGTTCTGGAACAAGCAATCTAGGAACTCGGAAAAGTTTTGATGGAATACTTGTGAAATTTTGATGGAATACTTGTGAAATTTTGATGGAATACTTGTGAAATTTTGATGGAATACTTGTGAAATTTTGTTCCTTCATCCTGCCAATTTTTAAGCAGCTACACCATGGGCTTAAGGTTTCTGTTTTTTGTCTATGCGTAATGGTTAGGTCAACAACAGAGACATGTCTATTGCTGTCTTAAGGGAATTTATATTGAAACGCAAGAAAGAGCATGAGGCTGAGTCATCTAAAAGAAGTAGATCAGCTTCCAATGTGATCAACAATGATTCTTCTGAAGTTTCCAAGGAAGAAACTCCCACTGAGAATGGTATGAGTAATGGTGAACACAAAGTTGCATCTGAGGATGGACCAAACTCTGCATCCAAAGAACCTGACAGGACAACGGAAGGATTTGCGCATAGAGAACCGAAGCCACCAAAAGTGCTTGAGGTCTTCCTATATTCTTTATTCGCTCTCTGATTTTCATTTCTTGTTGTGAACTTTTAGTTAGATCCTTGCTTGCATCCGTACTTAAAATTTCAGGCTCTATCTGCTTCTGGATTACGGGCTTTAAGATATGCACGCGAAATAGAAGGAATTGGTCAAGTTGTGGCGTTAGACAATGACCTGGGTAATCTTTTCCGTGATTCTTAATGAATTAGATTAGAGAACTTGAAACTCTTGTTTTAGTTTGTTTTCTCGTAGCTTTCCAATAACAATATCCTAATGTCCTTTTGTCTTTTAAAAGCATCGGTGGAAGCTTGCCAGAGAAACATAAAGTTTAATGGCTCGGTGGCTATTTCAAAGGTGGAGTCGCATCATACCGATGCTCGTGTCCATATGCTTACACACCCTAAAGAATTTGATGTGGTAATGCACCGGTTTATTTACATTTATTGTGTTCATGTTTTCATATTGTTATGTTATTCTAATTATGGTTAATTAGGTTGACCTCGATCCATATGGATCACCGTCTGTTTTCCTTGACTCGGCTGTTCAATCAGTCGCCGATGGCGGATTGCTGATGTGTACAGCAACTGACATGGCAGTGTTATGTGGCGGCAATGGTGAAGTTTGCTATTCCAAGTGAGTGTTTTATCCGTTCACACCTTTCATTGAAACAAGTACTAATTATGCCTTTGCCTAAGCCGTTCTTTAATCTTTAATATATCAGATATGGTTCATACCCATTGAGAGGAAAGTATTGTCATGAGATGGCTTTGCGAATCCTCCTTGCGAGCATCGAGGTTTGTTTATCTTAGTCATTTGTTTATTTTATCACGAATTCTGTCAGGTTTAGAATGTTTTCTTATGTTCCTTTTCACATTTTGGTTATTTTTTCCATGCAGAGCCACGCAAACCGTTACAAGCGGTATATTGTTCCTGTGCTATCTGTGCAAATGGATTTCTATGTTCGTGTTTTTGTCCGCATTTACACGTGAGTTTTTCCTTGTCTAATCAAACACTTTACATCTGAGTTATACAGATTTTGCAAAATCTTTTTTTTTTCTGTTTTTTATTCACTGAAACCTTGAAGCTTGATGAAATTGTCAGCTCTGCGAGTGCAATGAAGAACACTCCATTGAAGCTTTCTTATGTCTATCAATGCATCGGTTGTGATTCATTTCATCTTCAACCTGTTGGAAGAGCTCTCCCTAAGGTATGTGCATCTGTAGAAAATTTCACACAGTCTCTATGCAACGCATCTCCTAGGATGATAGAAACCTGGAATGTAGCCAGGAATGGTTCTATGTGTATCAATAGTGATGATGTAGTTCCCTGTTGTTGTTGGAATTATCTGTGTGGTCACGTTTTTGTGTAATGTTCTTATTTTGGGCAGAATAACAGTGTGAGGTATCTACCAGCAATTGGTCCAGTTGTGCAACAGGATTGCAGCCACTGTGGGAAGAAATATAACATGGGTGGACCAATATGGTCTGCTCCAATGCATGATCAAGAATGGGTGTCTTCGATATTAAACAATGTGAAATCCATGAAAAACAGATATCCTGCTTATGACCGGATCTATGCTGTACTTACCACAGTGTCCGAGGCAAGTTTCGGAATCTTTTGTGTTCAATTTTTTTAAAATAAAATGTCGAAAAGAGAATTGGTTTTGATATCTCTATCTCTTTCAGGAATTGTTTGATGTTCCTCTGTTCTTGAGTCTGCACAATCTCTGTGCGACGCTAAAATGCATTTCACCATCAGCTGCTATGTTTCGATCAGCTGTTATTAATGCTAAATTCCGTATCTCGGGGACTCATGTGAATCCGCTTGGCATGAAAACAGATGCTCCCATGGAAGTTATATGGGACATCATGCGCTGCTGGGTAAAATCATGATCCGAATGATTGTGTTTCATTTGACCAAATCTTGTTTTTGACGACCTTTTCTGGGACGATGTTATTGTTTCTTTGTAGGTAAAAAATCATCCTATTAAGGCGCAATCGCCTGAACACCCGGGAAGTGTGATCTTGTCCAAAGAACCATCGCATCAGGTCTTTTTTACTCAATTTCTCTGAACAGTTTGAAAATGAATAAAGATCAAAGCTTGAATCTGTCTTGTGTTTGGACAGGTTGATTTTTCGCGTCAAGTTGGTTCACTGAGCAAGGCGCAGGCAAAGAAAGTAGCTCGTTTTCTGCCAAATCCAGAGAAGCACTGGGGTCCAAAGCTTAGGGCTGGTCGCCAAATCACGAGCAAACATGTATCTCTTATTGGTCCTGAAGCAGTCAATGGTCATCTTAATCAACACCATGAAGAAGAACTAAAAGAAGATGATGAAGACGCAGAGCAAGAAGTTAATATCCAAGAAGAGGTTGATCCGAAACGCCAGAAGACAGCAGAGGATATTTCTTCGACATCTTGAGTTGAATTACGAGATCAGATTTTTGTCTAGAGCGGATTTACCTCTTCATGAATAACTTTTTTTTGTTCTTTTCGATTTATCAATTTTGGTAGTACTGAGAGCTGTGACCCATTCTTTTTGTTGTGATTCGATTAGTTCCTTCATTTATATATAATGTACCCTTCGACGTGCATTGTTTGTTTATTATTGGAGTTAAATAATATAACTAATAGATCAAGGTAATGTATTGAAAGTACTAAACCTCTTGGAATGTTTGTACATCATAGGATATATACATTGCAAGCAATCTATGCTAAAAAGGATAAATGAATACAAAATTGATTGTAGGATACAGATACTGAATGAATTACAAATGGACTCAATTCCGAAACATTAATCAGATGTTTGTGTAGCAGTATTGGTCATGTTCTTCCCCTTCAATCTGAGATACCAAAGAAGAATCACCAAACGGTTCCATTTCACTGTAAATCAAATCAAGCTCGTTGTAGATCTCTTCCCATCTAGGATGAGCTTTATCTCCAACGAGAAACACATGAAGCTCATCTTTGATCTCAACCCAACTGCAACCAGGCTCCTTTTTAAGCTTCAAGCCTCTCATACTTCTCCTCAAATCCGAAACCTTTTCCCACATTCCTGCATCTGCGTATACGTTTGACAAAAGAGTATAAGCTGAAGAGTCTTGTCCATCCAGCCTCAAAAGAGCAGCAGTTGCTTCTTCTGCAATCTCCACGTTGTTTCTATGTATCGTGCAGACTCCTAGCAACGTTCTCCATATGACATCGTCTGCTTCAAATGGCATCTCTCGAATAACCTTTAAAGCTTTTTTAACTTTTCCAGATTTCCCTAAGATATCCACCATGTTAGAGTAATGAGGTAGCTGAGGATCCAAGCCATAGTCTCTCTTCATCATGTAGAAGTATTCTAGTCCTTCGTCCATCAGACCCATGTGAGCACAAGCTCGGAGTATCGATATGAAAGTAACGTGATTTGGTTTGAGTTTTTCGAGTATCATTCTCTCAAACAGTTTTATAGCTTCCTCTCCTTTCCCGTGATGTGCATACCCGCAAATCATGGCGTTCCAAGTCACGAAATCTCTTTTCAACGCCTTCTCAAACATCAATATTGAATCATGGAGATCTCCACATTTCGAGTACATGTCAACGAGTGTGCTACAGATATACACATCAGATTGCAATTCTTTCTTGATGACCTGAGCGTGAATCTGTTTGCCTAATCCAGCGGAAGCCAGATTCGCACAGGTATCAAGAACCGTTGCATAAGTAAACTTGTCAGGAGTTATGCCCGTCTCCATCATTCGTGTAAAAAGAATCTGAGCATCCTCGCTCTGTTCCTTCATTACATATCCGGAAATGATTGAATTCCATGAAACACACATTTCTTGCAGTCTCTTATTGTGCATTTTTCCAAGCTCTTCCATTGTTCCCGGAGCATTGCCTTCACAAAACAACCGACTATGTATCTTCTCCGCCTCTTCTATCATTCCAAACTTTGAGTACATATCGATCAAAGAGCATCCAACAGAAGAATTTGAAGCTATTCCTAACTTGACAATGCTGGAATGGATCTCCATACCATAACCTAAAGAACCACCAGTGCAAGCTTTCAATACGCTTCCAAAGGTAAACTCATCAGGTTCAACTCTAGAACGGTGCATCAAGACGAAAAGAGAAAGGGTTTCACATCTTTTGCCGTTCTGCTCATGTGCTGCTATGATTGAATTCCAAGACACAGCATCTCTTCTTCTCATCTCATAGAAAACACGACAGGCTTCAGCCAGAGCTTGACATTTCCCATACATGTCTATAGCAGCATTTGCAACGCAAACTTCTAGCGTTAAGTTGCTTTTTATCGCCAAACCATAAAGCTGAAGCCCCTCTGAAAGACCTTTCACCAAGGCACAAGCCCTGAACACTCCTGATAAACTTATTTCGTCGAAACCAAGACCCGATAACATGAGTCGGTGAAACAACAATAGAGCTTTGAAGCCATGTTCTTCCTGGGAAAAGCCAGTAATCATTGCATTATATGATTGTCGATTAAGATTGTCTGCCTTGTTAAACAAAATTTGAGCATCTTGCATATTATCACACTTTGCGTACATATCCAATGTCGCTGTTCTCACTATAGCATCTGCTGCAAAATCTGATTTTATGGCATGAGCATGTAACTGACCACCTAATCTCAATTCAGATAAGGCAGCACATGACCTCAAGATGCTGGCGTAAATTGACTGGCTCACTCCACCATCTACCTTTTGCATCTCCTTGAACAATTTCAAAGCAAGGGAGAGCAAGTTATTGTGAACACACCCGGCAATTATAGCACTCCACGAGACAGAGTTCTTCTCTGGAATACCTTGAAACACTCTAAGGGACTCGTCAAATCTCTTGCATTTCGCATACATATCCAACAATGCGCTTGCAGCAATTACATCAGTATCATAACCCACTCGAACAACAATCCCATGAATCTGCATTCCTAAATTGGGTTCTTCTAAACGAGAACATAATTTCAGGATGATGGCAAAAGTTCTACCGTCAAACTCAATACCAGCTCTCCCCATGTCAACAAAAATCTCAATAGCTTTCAAACTCTCACCGTTTTGCAGATACCCAGAAAGCATGGAGTTCCATGACACAACATCTCTTGCAGGCATCATATTGAAGAAAGAACTCGCTTTAACCATGTCATTACTCTTTGCGTAACAAGCTATCATTTTGTTCCACGAAACAACATCTCTCAGCGGCATTCTGTCGAACATCATAGAAGCAGACACCAAATCTCTAGAGTTTAAATACACATGAAGCAAACAATTCAGCACGAATGTGGTGGGACGAAACCCAGATAATATCATATGAGCATGTGCTTGCTTGCCTAGCTCTAGCGCTTCTTGCTTTGCACATTCCTTGAAAATAAACGAAAAGTTCGTCGTGCTTGTTGAGTTCACGTGATTCACAAAATCCGTAAAATAAGAAAAGATTGGAAGTCTTCGGTGTGTAATTTTTTTCTCTGTTAGACACCGATTCAGTGAAACTCTGGTCATACGCAAGAATCTGAGATTCTCCGCCATGAGTCATGACGAACTGAACCTCAGTGTCAGTAGTATCTATGGCGGGATCGAAACGATTACAATTGACTCGGTTCGGTTTACTCGGTTTCCAAATATTTGAACTAAATTCCAATTTCAATTAGTTGCAGCTGAACCGGCTGAACATCCCAAAACCATGGGACTTAAAATAAATTAGCCTAGCTAGAACAACAAGTCGTTGTAGTATAGTGGTAAGTATTCCCGCCTGTCACGCGGGTGACCCGGGTTCGATCCCCGGCAACGGCGTTATTATTTTTACTTCAGTATCCATTAGTTACAAATTACACCTCATGACTTTTATTTGATTATTATCCTAATCCGTCTAGAAAAACGAGAAGACTCAAGGTGTGAAAATGAATATACTTTTTACTAATTTTCTATATAAATAAAAGTGAGAGAAACAACTACCACCACACCAACCTTTTCTTACCTAACGCAGAGTTGTCGATTTTGATAAATAAACCAAATAATTATTTCTATTTGATACGATACAATTATCACTAGTCTCTCTACATTCATCTTTGATCTCTATCGAATCCATTTCCGGAAAAAAGCAGGTTTTTTCTCCGATCACAAACACTCTCTCTTTTCCCTAATCATTTTTGTATTGGTAACTGTTATTCCCCATCGTTTTTTCCGACAAAAATGATGTGATTTCCGACTGTTCAGATCTATTGAGAACTTTGATTTTCGGATAACTGGTGGTTAACTCTTTGTTTAATCGAGGATCCCAGCATTTTTTATGTCGTGATCTATGATTCTATTGAACATATGCTTCCTTTTTTATGTTGTTTAGATCGATAGTTGGGTTTTGAAGTAATCGATTCTTCGCTCTTTGTGTTGTTGATGTATGCCACGAAAGATTAGCCATCCTAATTTATTCGTGTTCGAGAACAGAAAATGTATTGTCTGTGTCGTAGAGATATCGATTCCTGTTTGGGTTTATTTGAAGCTGTTTGATTACATGCATCACTTGCTTAAGGAGATGTTATCGTTGCTCATGTTTCCTAGATTTGAGATTTGTGACGTGTTTTACTTTTATATTTTTCAGCAGAGAGAAGACAATGGCTGTTCAACCTAGTAGAATTGGTCTAGCTGGACTGGCTGTGATGGGTCAGAACTTAGCTCTCAACATTGCAGAGAAAGGCTTTCCAATCTCTGTTTACAACAGAACAACTTCCAAAGTTGATGAGACTGTGGAACGAGCCAAGAAGGAAGGGAATCTTCCGGTCTATGGCTTCCATGACCCCAAGTCTTTTGTCAATTCGATTCAGAAACCACGTGTTGTAATCATGCTTGTCAAGGCTGGTGCTCCTGTCGACCAGACCATCAAGACCCTCTCTGCTTATTTGGAAAAGGGTGATTGCATTGTCGATGGTGGTAACGAGTGGTACGAGAACACTGAGAGGAGAGAAAAAGAAGTGGCTGACAATGGTTTCCTCTACCTTGGAATGGGAGTTTCTGGTGGTGAAGAAGGTGCTCGTAATGGGCCATCTTTGATGCCTGGAGGCTCTTATGAAGCCTACAAGAATATTGAAGACATTCTTCTCAAGGTTGCAGCTCAGGTTAGGGATAGTGGTCCCTGCGTGACTTACATCGGGAAAGGCGGGTCTGGAAACTTTGTCAAAATGGTTCACAATGGCATCGAGTACGGTGATATGCAGTTGATTGCTGAAGCTTATGACGTGCTAAAATCTGTTGGTAAATTATCAAATGATGAGCTTCACAGTGTTTTCACCGAGTGGAACAAAGGTGAGCTTGAGAGCTTCTTGATAGAGATCACAGCCGATATTTTCGGGGTCAAGGACGATAAGGGAGATGGGCATTTGGTTGACAAGGTTTTGGACAAAACAGGCATGAAAGGTACCGGAAAATGGACTGTGCAGCAAGCCGCTGAGCTATCTGTTCCTGCTCCTACCATTGAATCCTCTCTTGATGCGAGGTTCCTCAGCGGGCTAAAAGATGAACGTGTGCAAGCTGCGAAAGTCTTCAAGGAAGGAGGGTTTGGCGATATCTTAACCGATCAAACTGTTGACAAGAAACAGCTGATTGACGACGTGAGGAAAGCTCTTTACGCATCCAAAATCTGCAGCTACGCGCAAGGCATGAACCTAATCCGTGCCAAGAGCATGGAAAAAGGCTGGGACCTGAAGCTAGGGGAGTTAGCTAGAATCTGGAAAGGAGGTTGCATCATCAGAGCTATCTTCTTAGACAGGATCAAGCAAGCTTATGACAGGAATGCAGAACTGGCTAACCTCTTGGTCGATCCTGAGTTTGCGAAAGAGATAATCGACAGACAGTCTGCGTGGAGAAGAGTTGTCTGCTTAGCTATCAACTCTGGTATTAGCACTCCTGGCATGTCTGCGAGTCTTGCATACTTTGATTCTTACCGGAGAGAGAGATTGCCAGCAAACCTTGTCCAAGCTCAGAGAGATTACTTTGGTGCTCATACATATGAAAGGACTGATGTGGAAGGATCTTTCCACACCGAGTGGTTTAAGATTGCAAGGCAATCCAAGATGTGATGATTCTCTCTCTGTCTGTCTCCTATTCTTCTCCTTCAATAATTTTCACACTGAATGTTTGCATTTTGTGAAATAGCGTTGCTTATTTATGATTCTAGAACTGAGTTTTCGCATCTTTGCAGAGTTGTGTTTCTGTTTCCTTAAAAAATAAAACTGAGCAAGTCTTTTGGTTTCATCATTCCGCCATTACGATCAGATCGTTTTGACTGAAGAGTGTTAAGGATATACCTTTGAAACCCAAGCGACTACATCACGTTTCTTCCTTTATCGAATTCTCTTCTTCATACGTTTATATACAAATTGAAGAAGAATAAAACACACAACAACAAATCACAAACAACAGGTAAAAAGAGAATCAAGAAGATTACTTTCCAGTTCAAAAAGGGCTGACCTTGCCAGCCAGCTGCAGCAATAGTTCCGGAACCAGCCGTTTTCTAAGCGGGGCAACCGCATCTTTTCTCAATGCGTCTCTGTCATTGGCGTGTATTACAGAGACTATATAATCAAATAGCTCGTCTTTACCGCCTCTCAGAGGATCCTTGCAGTGCAAAATGTTGATATGATGATCCCATTACTTTGCTATATAACATGTCTTTACTTGAACAACATTGTGCTATATACTATATATGTATCCTTTTATTCTAGTTTCTATTGCTTACCTGCAGAAATAGATCGGTATGAGTTTTACCCTCGTATATAATGAGCTCGGCTTTCACTTCAACTGCTCGGAGAGCTTCTATAAAAGTTTTGCTGCAAATGAAAGAACAGAGTATATGTTTTAAGAAGAGGAGCAAACAGAGTAGCATATTGTCAGATTTCTGACGTATATGTATGAATATGAGGGTGATCTAACCTTGCTTCAGGTGGAATGGAATAATCTGCGGATCCATGAAAGAGGATAATGTGAGGTAAGAGAGATGTGGCTTTTCTTACATTCGGGTCTTTCAATCTTACTTCAGGGGAGAATTGTTCAAAGGACTCTTCTCCTTCCATTATGCTGCAAGTTGATGAATAACCACACGTATATTTTGGTGTACAACTAATTGCTCTTGAGGTTAGAGTTTAGAAAGACATACTAGAACAGATGGTTTTACCTTTGGAAAATTGAACGATACAGGCCCCGGTTATGGAAGTGTTCAACCAAATTGAAGAGATTGTACCTGTTCAAGTTTTCATATAGTGAGCAGTCCGATTACTGGATCCAAGATCAAAGCCATTTGAAACAAATAAATTACGCTTCACAGTAAAGCTAAGTCTTGTAATTACCCTCCAGATAAACCGAAGTAAGCTTTTATCTGAGAAACACTCCATGAGATGCTGCCCCCTCTTGATTCTGCAATTGTTTGTTCTAAGAGAGCACAAGAAGATATATGTGCACCAGCTGATTGCCCCATCAAATAGATTCTACACAAACAAGCAGACATAGTTAAATTACCAAAGCCCGTGAAAGGTAGAAGATTGAACATAAACCAAGTTAATGAGCGGCTCCAACCTATTAGGATCACCTCCAAATGCAGCGATGTTATTGCAGACAAATGAGATTCCTTGAGTGGCATCACTTACCATATCACTGATTGTCCCCTGAGGAAAGTTTCTGGAACAAAGCCAGAGGAATGCTTGGTCAATGCATGGGATACTTATACATTTGTGTGTCCTAAATAGCTCCAAACCAATCAGATGATCTGATTCCATTGTACATTGATGGAATCGAAGGCAAGTAATGCATAAATTTCACACTGGTAAGGAAGTGATTACTTTGCTTACCTGTAATCTAGACATGCCACAAGTATATCCCTTTCTGCTAGCTGCAGTCCCAAGAGAGAACCCCAGGCTTTGTACCTAAAAAGATAGGCAACTATTAAACTACAAGTGTGAATTTTTATCTTGTCAAAGAAGATGTAGCCTCAGAGATTCTAATGTTTTGATTAAAGTTAAGCACTATGAGAGACTACTGCAAAATTAAAATTTCCCACTGGTGCATCAGGATTGCTGCCATATTATACCCACATCGAGCTACATACTTAGTAGAAATTATAAAACATTCGAAGTAGAGATTAGTGTGGCAACTCCGTTTCATTGCTTACCCGATTATCCAAGCTCCACCAGTCACGAAGACTACAACAGGCTTCAGGCCATCATTCGATGGTGGTATGTACAAATCCAGCCTGCGAAATCATTGATATGTAAATCATTTTTGTGATATCAATCATTTTCACAAACACACGTACCTGTTCCTCGGTTGATCTCCATAAACTATACTCCTCCTGACTTGGGATGAGAGAAAATAAAGATAAGCAACTGTAGAAAAGAGAAAGCAAGTTTTACAATTGGTAAACAGTCTCTTAAATAATAACAAGAAACATATTACATTCTATCTATTTATGAGCAAAGAAAATAAGATAACCTTGAAGAAATCCTGGCATAAGGAGCATTGCATAACAAGCAAGAGCAAGTAATCTTGTCATCCACCGGTAACCTACCCTGAACAATACTACAAACACTTAAAAAATTGCAAAAAAATTTCTTAGAGAATTCGAAAATTCAAATCACATGTCCAAGATTTCCATAAAACTCATTAATTATCATAATATTGTGAACAATAACAAGAGGATTTCAATTTCCAAGGATTACCTGTCGAGCAAGTTATTACAATCATAAGAACAAATCAACGATACCATATTTTGGGGGTATAATATTAAAATATGCGCGAGTAATCAAATTGGGGGAGCAAAAAAAAAATACCCGAGATATCCAAGAAGGTTGAAGCTAAGTCGAGTAATCAAATACGTCTCGGCCGCTGCATGGCCGATGTCGCGACCGAACGACTGCTGTCTGAAAATTCGAGGCGAAGCGTCCGCCGAAGACTTCTCGGAGACTCTCCGACGGACCTGTTCTGGTGAAGAAAACCTGTTGGAGCCGTGAAGCAGCGCCATTTCTTCGGAATCAGCTGGGTCGAATTCTTTGATATCAGACGCCGTTGAAGGCATCGGTTGGCATCGGTCCGGAAGGTGAATCCCCGGAGACGATTGCATCTCCGCCAAAAAATTAGTCGGAGAAAATTTGGATCTCAAATATTTCCCTCGTAGCTTTATTATTTATGGCTTCTGCTTTTATGATTTCAAACATTTTAAAAGCTTTCAATGATGTGGCGCTCTATTTTGTCTATCCTCACAAAGAGAGATAGAAATGAAGTTATTAAAACTACTAGATATGTAAATTCTTGAACATATTGTTGTGAATTAGCTCAATATCGAGTTTATGATTACTCATTCCTAATGAAACTTTCTAGACCCACTCAAGCTGAAATTAAAGAACTTGTGATCATCATTTGTTGTTTGATGACTCGAACACTCGCACCTTCGAAGATTGTGTATAAACTCCACTTGGCATTGCGGCCCCAACACTTTATTTGCATGCGGACCAACCAACAGAATCTAAAACAGTGATGGAGATCTCTTGTTCCTTAATTTTGGGTTATCCAAAAATAATCTCTGAAAACACTATTTCAGATTTTTCCCTTTTTTTTACAACCAAAAATTACTTACCCCATGTGTAACGAGCAATTTATCATTCTATTATAATGTCTTTTAATATCACTTGATTCACTAAATAATTTCGGTTAATTGGCTCTAAATTCAAACAATATCTCAAAAATATTTTGCCAATACAACGAAACAAGCCCAATCTTAGAGGCCCAAACAGTATTTTTAGATTAAAAATAAATGAGCCCCCCGTAAAGAGAAGAAGTATCTACTCAGCAGACTGTGTTTTAATCTCACCTGAACCACCACCTTTGAACGGCAGTGAGTGGAGTCTTCAAGAAGGGAGCGTAACTGTGGATAATGGGAGTCACCGTCCTCCCGATTCTGCTCCACGTACTCTGGTGGTAACCTGCTGTTACTGGTGCTTGATACATCAGCTTCAATAGCTGCCACCAAATATGCATTACTCAAACTCAGGCCCAATCATGTCTCCAACCCAAAATGTATAATAACAAGAGACGTACCTGCCAGTACATGAATGTCTGTATTATATTGCGTTGCCATCTGCAGTAAGTATAGTGACAAAAACTTTTAGCATAACTCAACTCCACTGAATTCATTGCTGGGAGCTAAGGAATTATTTGATGAGTAGAATACTATTATCGGCACTAAAAGGTACATACGAGAGCAGAGAAATTATCAGAAGGAAGCCAATGGCTATCTCAGCCTGCGATGACAGGATGTTGAGTGTAGTTGTGTTTGACTCTACCCACACACATGGGTCTTCCAAGTACTTTCTGATAACCATTACAAATATCAAGCCACAAATAGAAAACCATACCATCAGTAACATAAAATACATGCAACCGACTAGCTACATTCAAACCCGCTTGGATGCAACTACCTGTATATGGCAGACCGAGTAAAGTTACGTCTCAAGAACTTGGCTACTTGCTCAAGTGCCCGGCATAAGATGGGAATCAAAGCAACTGCAACAAATTGAAGATTAATTGCAAAATGTGAAGCAATTCACAAAAGAGTTTTCAATCAACTCTTACACTTAAGACAGAGATGTGAAGTGACAAATGTAAGGCAGTAGATGAAATAGATGAAATCCTTTGCTGCCACAATTGATTGAAAATAAACCTGCAGCCCTTGCATATTCCATGCCCTTGGCCTCTGCAGATAATAAAATTGGGATTCATACACAAAAAAGAAAGAAATTCAGCGTTGCAAGATTCCTAGAGTGGGGTATACGAGATATCAGATGGCTTACCCCGTATAAGGAGTATAAGGAATATAGAGATGAGCACGCAGTTCCCATGAAAGAGAGCCGATAAGCCCTATTTGAAAGGTTCTTTGGTACTAGAGGTAATACTGCCAGCACAGCTATAACAAGAACCTGCAGAACTTGAAATGGATTACGAGAACTCTATCAAAGAAAAATGGGAGATGCTTCCATTAGGTGAAGAATGCTAGACAAAAAGCATTGGTGTCCATTCAGCGAAACAAAAAGCATTAGTTTAAGGTAAAAACAATTGTACTTCTTAGCATAAGGAGAGCTTTTGTTCAACGAAATAAATATGAAAACGGAAACATTCCAATTATCATATGCTTACATCATTGTGCACCACGAACAAGAAACTGCAATTGAAAAAAATTATCTTACCCAAGCGTTGACAGAAAACTGAATTGTCGGCTGATCCCAGCGCATTGAAGTTGGGTTTGCACCTGTCGTAGCAGATGATCCAGAGGTTCGAGGAACAGATCCTGAGGAAAAGCGTCTAGTCATTTTTTGGTAGTAAGAGAAAGCTCATCTAGCAGAAAAAGATGGAAAGGTCATGACTGTATTAGAAAGGGAAAACAAGTTCACCTGAGTTCCGTGAACGAGTTTGTTCATTTGAATTAGTAGGTGGAGATGGTCTAGCAGATTGCGAAGAAGAAGATGAAGTCGGCATAGGCTCGACAACAAGATCAGGATCCTACAAAAAGGCCATGGCATTATAAGTGCCCAGATTCAGCAAAAAATCGAAACCAATATACTGAAAATCTTCATTTGGAAAAGCAAAGATGAACAACATGGTGATCTTCACGTGATTACACAAACCCCAAAGAAAAATGGGATCAACAAATTCAGCACAGTTTTCAGTAAAGAACAAAAAAAACACTGAATCAATCATGTCAACAGTCCCGAGAGGAGATTCGAATCAAAGGACTAAGCAAACTTAGTAACACGAACATCAAAGCTCCCAATCGTGAAATTGAGCAACTGCAACACACTTGTTAAACTTAAGACTGGAAGCTCACACAAAATCTCCAAATCAGTAGGGCACAGTGCACACAAATCAATCGCAAACTCGAAGTAATGAAGAATAGAGAAGAAAATTCAAGAATATAAACGAAGGAAGACAGAACAGACCACGTAGCGTTGGTAGAATTTGCGCTTGAAATGCTCGACGACTTCGGAACGGGAAGCCATGTGAGGAGGGATGAGGATATTAGACCAGTAATCCGCCCATCGAGCGTCGTTGTCGTAGTCGTAGGATGCCGCCGCAATCTTCTTCAACCGCTGTGGATCTTCGCCGCCTTCCACCATCGATGCGATCAGTACAAGTTCAGGCGGAGAAATGCAGAGAGATTCGACCTTTATGAGATGTATGTTTTTGGTCCACTTTTCGTACAGTAAGAACCTTCCAAGACCGACGACGTTTTGGCAAGTATACACCAATATTTCTTGACATGAAGACCGTCCGACGACGTTTTGGCAGCCATAAAATTGGTGTATTTGTAGCTGCTACTACGAATTTATTTGGTTGCCACCTATATTTATATGAATGGATTTCTTTTTTGAACATTTCTTACATATTAAAAGTTGATTATAGATACATATTTCGTGATTAATAATTTTCTACAATTTTAAACCATCAGGAAATCAATAAACTCAATTGTTCTTTTTTTGAATTTTACAATTCATTATTATTAACTAATAGAAATGCATAGAAACACTTAAAAAATTATAAAAATAAAAGCTAAAAATATATCATTTAGAAAGAGAGGTAGCATTTAAAAAGGAGTTAACCCAATTGGCTTACAAAAAGCTTCGTAGATAGAGATCGTAACACAACATTTCCAAAAAAATTCAGATACAAAGAAATTTGGTACCAATGGATTTGCTCTCTAACTGGTTTGAATTGGTTTGGTTTAGCTGAGAGTTTGATAGCCTAACGGTCCTTGTAAACCATCTTGATCTGGTCCGTTCCTCCCAACAAACGATGGGATCCATGGAAACAGTTTGTTGAGCTCATTTCCTAAAGTCCTTGGCCTCACTTCCTTATCATTGATCCCAAACTTTGCCCTTTCTATTGCTTCCATTATATCTTCCCGTGCCACCGTTTCTCCGCCTGAAAACAATCGAGAAAACACAAACGCAGGTTAAACCAAAAATCACAGCTTCTTCGTCTTAACATCCCAAAAGATCAGATCTTTGATCCCGGGAAGCAATACATCTGGATATCTACTTAAATCAAGAAAGGAAAAAAACCGCAGCTTTTCCTATGTATCATCCCAAGATATAAGATCTTAACCCCAGGAAGCAACCAGAACCCAAAGCTGAAAGGCTGACGCAAGTTAAACACTTAAACCTAAAACTGCAAACTTTTTAATCTGGGAAGCAACAAGATTAGGATATTATTAAGTTGATGAATAAGGTGAGTTGAAGACTGACCTCTACGTGCAGCGAGTAATGCAGCTTCATTTACAATATTGGCCAGATCAGCTCCTACAAGTCCGGGAGTTAAAGAAGCGACCAGATCACATATGAGAAATGCATCCTCTTCTAGAGGGACATCTCTCAGATGTACGGCCAAGATTTTTCGACGGCCTTCTTGGTCTGGTTCTGCAACCACAACTTTTCTTGAGAACCTTCCAGGCCGACAAAGAGCCGGGTCTAATGCTTCTGGTCGGTTAGTTGCTGCAATTACAATGACTTTTGTGTCCGACTCGAATCCATCCATCTCAGTAAGCAACTACAAAGGAAAAAGCAGCTTGATATCACCGTCAGCGGCTACCTGATTATAAGATTTCAAAATTTAGTTCCTTACCTGATTTAGAGTCTGGTCACGTTCATCGTTAAAACTCCTACCACGTTTTCCTCCAACTGCATCGAGCTCATCAATGAATATAATGGAAGGTGAGTTTTTCCTGGCTGCATTGAAAAGATCCCTAATTCGTGCTGCACCTCTTCCAACAAACAATTCAACGAACTCGCTAGCTGAAACAGAGAAAAATGGAACTCCCGCCTCTCCAGCTACAGCCCGAGCCAACAAGGTTTTACCAGTCCCCGGTGGACCAACCAAAAGCACACCTCTAGGTAATCTTGCTCCTAGTTTTCTGTAGTTTATATTTCCTTGAAGACATGACACTATCTACAAGGAAAAGACAATAACATATGAAAGTTGGATTTCAAACTTAAATCTAAAAACATTACAATTTCGGGTCTTTTTTACCTCCACGAGTTCGTCTTTAGCAGAATCAACACCCTCAACATCATCGAATCCAACTGTGGGATTGTTAGAGCGTCGTTTTTTAGCAGGGCTGTTAGATGCAGAGAGTTGCCGATAGAGAAGCCACATAAGAGGAGTTAAAGGAATCCATAGAGAGATGATTGTTATCAAAGTAGTTCTCATTGACATCAATGCAGATTGAGGAGCTGAGCTATAAGTAATTCCTTTTTCCCTCATCAAACTAAGAAGAAACTTCTCATCGTGGTCTACTTTTCTCGTTGCATATTTCCAGGCAGGAGGCAAAGCTTGAACCTTTCGTGGAGCAAAGTTTCTTGTAACAGCTTCAGTAACAGTTTCCACTGCGCTAACTGCAACGGGTTCTTCTAAACTCTTAGACTGGTGAACATCAACATTCTCATTAGTGTTGTAATAGATTCGACGAGAACCTTCTTCGAGCAAAACCTTTGAAACAGAACCACCTTGAAGATTCGTTACAAAATCTGAGTAAGGCACAACGGATGGAGACGGAACAGCGGTTAACCTCAAGAAGAAATAACACAGTCCAAAGATAACAGCCACACCAGTAGATAAGATCACTCTTTTGATATTCTTTCTCAAAAACAACCGAAAATCCTCCATCGATGCTCTGAAATTGAATCTCCCAAGCCTCATACTCAATAAACGTAATCTAGGTCGAAGCCTAAGAGAAAACCTTCTTCTCTTCCCTTTGATTCTGCCATTTTCACCAATACGAGTCTCCTTATCACCGTAATCAGCATTCACAAGTCGCTTAATCTCGCTATTACAAGTAAACCCGTTTCGAGAATCGTCATGACCGCTAAACGCAAATCTGGTTTTCCCAAATTCCAAAAACCCACCAAGTCTCCTGCAACTAAACGACTGATTCTTTCTTCTAGCGACACAAACATTAAGCTCACTACTCCTCAAAGACACCGTTCTACTAGACTTCTCGGGAAAATTACCTCCTCTGAACAGAAATCGATTGCTACAAAGAACACTGAAAGTAGCCATGGATTCTCTTACCTAGAAACAGAATCATGCGTTGTTCATATCTGGGAAATAATCAAAACAGCCAAAATCTACGAAAACCCAGCAGGCGCAACAGTAGACGAATGCGTCGTCCTCGTGAGAAGATTGAATTGGAGATGGAACTGGAAAGGTTATCGTCTTGAAGCTGATGACTGTTCAATCGAAAGGATAAGAGTGCAAGCTGCTCTTAACAATTTTGACTCTCTCTATCTCTCTGTTTTTGATATCAATTTTGACTCCCTCTCTCTCTTGAACACAAACAATCCCACTCATTAGAAAGAGAAATAGTGATATAAAATAAAGATAGAAAAAAATATTCATATATTATAATTAATTATTTATTTAATAAATATAAATTAGATATATATATATAATTAATTTTTTATTTAAAATATTTTAAAAAAATTAATATTGATTATATAAATAAAATATACACTAAAAATTAGATGATACAAATAAATTAAATTATCAATATATTAAAAATATAATATTATTAAATAGGTAAAAATTGTATATGTGATAAATATTGAATTATTCTAAAATTTGGTTTTATCTTTTGTTTAACTAATTTTTTTTTAAAATTAATATTTTATTTTATATTATGTTTGTCTTTTATGTTGAAATATTAGATATTTACATATCCTTAATATATTATTTGAGAAACTTTTTAACAAAGTAACCTTACTATGACGTGTTAATAACAAAAATGTCATGCTGACGTGTCAATACCACAACGAGTTTCAGCTTAAATATATAAAAAGGTTTAAGTTACTAGAATAATTACAATATATGCCATTGTTATTAATTTGGTTAGAGAATCAATATATTTTATTCAACTAACCAAAAAATAATATTACATTTGCAAAAACAATAATTTTTATTTCTTTAAATTTTTAATGCGTTAATTATAAATAATTTCAAATAAATATAAATAGATTTAAGTTATTATCTAATCCCTAATATATTATTTGAGAAATAATTTAAGAAAATAATTTTACTCTCACGTGTTATTAACAGAAATATCATGCTTATGTTTCATCATTAAAATAAATTTCAAATAAATATGTAAATAGACTTAAGTTATTTGAATAATTATAATATATGACATTGTTATTAATTTGGTTAGAGTATTAATATATTTTATTAAACTATCCAAAAATACTATTAAATTTATAAATAATAATTTTTTCTTTCTTAATTTATATATACAAAAAATAATGTTAAAAGTAATTTTAAATAAAAGTTAAAATTATATAAATATTTAATTTATATTTACTAATAAAATATAATTTATGAATATTTTTTCTCACGCATTGCGTGGGTATAAATCTAGTAGTATAGTAATAAGTATTGGTCTAATGTCATTTTCGTAAATACTCTAATAAATTATGTCTTATATAATATTTACTTTAAAAAACTCTCATGTTGTGACACGTCAGCATGTCATACTTGTAAATCATATGTAAAATTAAGGTTTCTCTGCTAAAATATTTTTCAAATAATATATTAAGGATAGATAATTGCCGTAATTCAATCCGGATCGCGGTTCAGATGGTTTAGGCTTTTCAGTTTTCAAAATGTTGGTTTATAAAAATTAATCTAGAAAAATTCAATCCATTGTTCAGTTTTTATTCAGGTCATTCAAATGTACTAATATACATTCTTAAGTCTTTTTAAAAAATTATTAAATCAGATTTTATGCTTTAGTTCAGTTCAATTTAAAATTTTAATTGAACAAATAAATTTATTTAAAAACAATTTTTCAAAATAACACTTAATGTTTGTTTTGAATGTAACATCATAATTTTAATTTTTAGTACCACAAAGTTAATATTAAAATAAATTAAAATATTTTTAAGAAGAAAATCAAAAATTTAAATTAGAAAATAATCTAAATATAATGATTTATTTTTATTTATAATATATTTAGTATAAATAAGTATTTCTCACATCATAATTTGTTTTGAAAATTTAATTTTAAAGTGTTAAAATTTAAAAAGAAAACTTAAAATTAAACATATATGATTTCAGAATGTTACTCTTTTAAAAAACTTATATTTTTGGCTATCCCGAATTTCAATTGATGGTCTTGTTTCTTTTGGAATCATCGAGGATTTGGGTACGACGAATCTATTGATCTGATTAAACGTTGTTGACTCTTAATTTTCGGAACTGTTTCTTTGTAGTTTGGTGGTTGTTGACTCTTATTGCGGTTTAATAATATCATCATGAATTGAGTTATCTTAGCTCTTAAAGTTTCCAGAAGAATCTACCAGGATTGACAATCAACGTTCCTAGATTTAAGATTTTATTTGTTCCTTTTGTGTTCTCTGTAACGTTAGTGAATGTTTGGGGTTGTAATCTTAGATCCTTTCAATTTATTTCTATATGGTGTTTTGGTATTTTTCTCAGGTGTCTATGTGATTGTGACATTAGCCAGCTTGATCACAATTTTGTGAAGAAGGAGACTGCTAAGTCTGTTCAAGTTAGTAGAATGAGTAGAAAACGAACAAAAAATGACTGTGAATCAAGACCAGTCAATCCTCATCCCCCTGTTGATAGATTTGGTTCCTGAAGCAAAAACATGACAAATCGTCAAAGCGTTTCAGCAAAGCTAGATCAACATCATATGCGGACCAGGTATGTCCTTGGGAAACATTGAGTAGAGTAAATGAGAGAAAGATACGAATCAGAGTGTGTTTTTGTAGTTGGCTATATAGAGTAGAGAAAGGTAAGAAAATGGAGGAAGACGATTGGACTTGGAGGGAGCGACTAGAAGCATTATGTTAAGAAGAAACCTAATGTTTTCAGAAGGTATATACGAAAAGGGATCTCATATTGGTTAAATAGTATCTTATTAACACTCTGCAGGTAAAATTACCGCTTGAGAAACTCATACATTCTCTGAGAAAATTTTCCTGAAGATGCAATGAATTCGTAAACTTTCCTTCCATCGTCTTTCTCCATTAAGGCTCTATTTCTGTTTTGGAAATATGAAAGCTTTCTTTTTTAGCTTCTGGTTCAATTCTGGATATGAGAAGACATGAACACAATGAATCAGATTCGCTATATCGACATGAATAACTTGATGGATACTTGTAGTGAACAATTGAGGCATTGATGTTGCGATTCTTGGAAAATCTCTGAGATTTCTTGAGTTAACTAACAATCAGGGAATTGTTAATCTCAGATGGCAAAGCGTTTAGAAAAATTGAAACTGGATTATCAGAACACTATTGCCCAACCGGTACAATCACCGGTTTGGCAATATGTTTAGATTCGAATTATTTTCTCATCTTTATCTTTTCTTGTTGGAATATATTCTTTTTTCATCATATTTGTCAAGTTGGAGGGAATTTCTGGGTAAAGAAGGTATATGATGCAGCGATGTGTTCGCATAGACTTTTGTTTGTTTTAAAAACAATGCGTTTTGATATCGAAATTTCTTAAATTACCAAAAAATTACTTCAAAAGTATGAGATTGGCAACATTATCTAATACTTTAAAAACAATTCCACTTTTGAAGATATACTTGCATAATATAGTTACATAATTAATCGACGATGATTGGTTTTACTTTTCTTTACACATAAAAATTTCTGGTTTTGACAAATGGGTCATGAGTCATGAATGAGTCACGGGGAGGGTCCTTTTTGTCATTTAGCGGAGTAGTTGAGACCTTTGCGGAAAAAATATAGAATTTGATTCTCTGGGCCCACGTTGCGTGACAGCTCAACTTTAATTATCTAGTCAAACGGTTCACGTATCTTTGACACATGTCGTTACCTAATTGGTTAATACAATTCGCTCTCTTCAAGCCAATCTAGTAATATTATGCTCTTTAAAATAATATCAAAATGTATTTTTAAAACAATGTGAAATAATTTTCTAGTGGCAAAAGGAAAATTAGTATTTATTTTAATCAAAAGGCTGTTGCTATTTTTTTCTGTGGTCAAGAAATGAAGATTCACGGCACCTTCCACATAAAAAAAGGTTTCGGGGGTAATATTGGTAAAACCTCTGAAACGGCAATTTGGGAAATAAAGAAAATCAACGGTTCATGAGAGCCTCACGCGAAAACTGTCCAAGGTATAAGGGTAAAAGCGTAGTTTCAGGGGCATAACCCTAGTCCTTATATAAAGGACTCTTTCTACCTTTCTTTTCTCCTCACGAACGCATCTCATTGCCTCATCATTACCAAATCATCTTAAGCGTTCTCTCAAATTAGGGTTCTCTTCCTCTTTTCGAAATTGTTTAAAGAATTTGCGATTTCCTTCATCATTTCGACCTGGTGTGTTTCTTTCAATTATAGATCTACTTTTCCCATTTACTCTAGATTATTTCTTTTACGTAGATCTGTTCGTTCGTAATTGATGTTTACCTTGACGATAAACTTTATTTAATCGAGGAATTTTGCGTTATTTTTTATTTCAGGTTTGAGGGTTTCGTTTGATATCTCTGGAAAAAGGGGATTCTGGAAAGGAGTTCATAAACTACGACCTAGATCTATATTCATTTATATATATGTAAGTATTTCTGGCGATTTGACGTCGGTCTTCGATTGTTTCAACAGCGAATAGTTAATTAGATCTAATATCGTTATTGATCTTGTTATAAAAGAGTCATAATCCTGATCGTTATTGACATGCATGTTTTGATTGATTTATATCTGAAACGAGGGACTTAGGCATCGTGGCTCTTGTTGTGATAGATATATAGATCACCAATCGTCTTAGTTTTGGCTTTTTAAGGATTTCTGGTTATAGCTGTTCATAGTTTTAAATATTGAAATAATTTGATTGTTTATCTTGTGATAAGTCGATAAGTTTTGTGATTGGTTGATTGTGAAGGCCAGGGAAAAGTGGGTTTTTATTCATCATTCGAGATCTATAGTTGAAAGCTTATACTTGGTTTCTATTATCTAACTTTTCGCTGTGATTTACAGAAGAGCGTGAATGAGATTATGATGGAGTCAAAAGGTGGTAAAAAGAAGTCCAGCAGTAGTAGTTCCTTATTTTACGAAGCTCCCCTCGGTTACAGCATTGAAGACGTTCGTCCAAACGGTGGAATCAAGAAATTCAAATCTTCTGTCTACTCCAACGTGAGCTTTCTCTATTCAGATTATCTAATTTTTTCCAATAATTCTTGATGGTATCCCGATGTCATTTTCCTTGACTAAGTTTTTTCTTGTTGCAGTGCGCGAAGAGGCCATCCTGAGTTCTAGCGTGCACCGAATCTTTTAATATAGTTATATTGCTTCCTTTCATTTCCAGTTTATAATTTTCTTATTTCCAAGCTCCGTTTCTGCTGGTTCCCAAATCCAATCGTTCTTTCCTCCAAAAACAAATCCTGAGGCGCAATGGCCTTATCCGCAATCGGTTTCGAAGGTTACGAGAAGCGGCTCGAGGTATCTTTCTTTGAGCCAAGCATCTTTCAAGACTCCAAGGGATTGGGACTCCGTGCTCTGACCAAGTCCCAGTTGGACGAAATTCTCACTCCTGCTGCATGCGAGATCGTTTCATCTCTCTCGAACGATCATTTGGACTCATATGTACTCTCTGAGTCCAGCTTCTTTGTCTACCCTTACAAAGTCATCATCAAGACTTGTGGTACCACGAAGCTCCTCCTCTCTATCCCACCTCTTCTTGAGCTGGCTGGTGAGCTCTCTTTGAGTGTCAAGTCTGTCAAGTACACTCGTGGCTCCTTCCTCTGCCCCGGAGGCCAGCCTTTTCCTCACCGAAGTTTCTCTGAAGAAGTCTCGGTGCTTGATGGGCACTTTTCCAGGTTGGGTTTGAACAGCGTTGCTTACTTGATGGGCAACGATGATGAGACTAAGAAATGGCATGTCTACGCTGCCTCTGCCCAGGACTCCAACAACTGCAACAACAATGTCTACACGCTCGAGATGTGCATGACGGGTCTAGACAGAGAAAAAGCATCTGTCTTCTACAAGGATGAAACTGACAAGACCGGATCAATGACCGACAACTCTGGAATCAGAAAGATCCTTCCCAAGTCTCAGATCTGTGACTTTGAATTCGAGCCCTGTGGCTACTCTATGAACTCCATTGAAGGAGATGCAATCTCCACTATCCATGTGACCCCTGAAGATGGGTTTAGCTACGCTAGCTTTGAAGCTGTGGGTTACGACTTCAACACTATTGACCTGAGCCAGCTGGTGGCGAGGGTTCTGTCTTGCTTTGAGCCCAAGCAATTCTCTGTTGCTGTACACTCGAGCGTTGGATCCAACGCCTACAAGCCAGAAAACAGTGTAGACTTGGAAGCTTATGGGTGCAGAGAGAGGACATTTGAGTCTCTAGGAGAAGAGAGTGGAACAGTAATGTATCAGACGTTTGAGAAGGTTGGCAAGTATTGTGGATCGCCTAGATCTACCTTGAAGTGTCACTGGAGCAGCAACAACAGCTGCAGCAGCGAGGACGAGAAGGACGAGGGAATCTAGCAGAATTATTATCTTTAACTAAACTATTTTCGAGCTCTCTGTTTTTGCTCTTTTTTTTTTTAATATAAGTTGTAATGAATAATGACTTGTGAAGTTGAGTTGTCTCCTTCACAAGCAAACTGTCTTGGTGTGTTTTGTGGTTTTTGGATTTGGTTTTTATATAATGTGAAACTATTTCGCTATGATTTAGATTTATCTTCATTATCTAGCTTTAATTGTTTCTTGACAATGATTATGCTTGTTTTGTTTAACGATTCGGGGAAATTAACGAGACGAGCACTGATTGGTGATGTCTCCTACTCTCCTCTATAATGTTCTTAAAAAACGAATTTGGGACACTATTACTTTATATGTCGAATTTTTTCAGTATGAAATAAAAAATGGGAAAGTCGACCAAAGAAAGTAATCTCAACTTCTGATGAACAGAACCAAAAAAACTTGCATATCCAGTCACTTGACTAATTTAGGCTTTGAGATAGTATAAACTTTACAAAGAAGAAAATTTTAACGAAAGGATAATGACTTGTATAAATTTGTAACAAAAATAAAATTTACCTGAAAGCATAATGCATTCTTTTCATCCT
This sequence comes from Pugionium cornutum, assembly GCA_018901935.1. NCBI lineage: Eukaryota > Viridiplantae > Streptophyta > Magnoliopsida > Brassicales > Brassicaceae > Pugionium > Pugionium cornutum. The sequence continues at coordinate 15,133,166 of CM032161.1, forward strand.
TAAAACGGTAATTTATATAAGAATGTGATATGAAAATATTAGAAAGAATGGGATAATTTCTTAATTTGTAAAATTTGTTATAAACTACTTGCAAGCTTCCATCACTACAAACTCTTATTAGAAAGAGTTTTTGAATTAAAGCGATCGATTTACAGAGAAATACAAATGATTTTCCATTGGTGTTATAAATATAGTGCTTGTGGATAGCAACAATAGAACTAATCGAACAACGAAATGTGTAAAAAAGACAATAGTTTGCTTTAACTCAAAATCCTAATTTATCGCAACATCGCAACAAATCCATCTAATATAAAGCTAAGTATTTATTAAAAGCCAGAAATGGAGAGAACAGAGTATGTATAAGCGTTTATGGTCCTGGTCGTACGGCAAAACAATAAGTGGATGCTAAAAGAAGGCAAATAATCACTCTGTTCTCAACACGTGGAGACTCCCAAGCACGTCCGTTTGGTTATAAAAAGCATCTCAAAACACCAATCTTGTATTCATCATCATCAACACACAACAATCAAATAAAAAAACACCAAAGTTTAAGCTGAACTTGAGTTAGAGATTATGGCAGATAACAAGCAAAACATGAGCTACCAAGCCGGCCAAGCCACCGGCCAGACTAAGGTCTTTCTTTACACTTTTTTTGTAGAAGTTATAGACCAATACTCACATTTTGATAAAATGTGTGAATAATACAGGAAAAGGCAAGTGGCATGATGGACAGGGCCAAGGATGCTGCTGCTTCTGCGCAAGACTCCATGCAACATGTACAATAGTATTCTTTTTTTTGTTTCTTTCGTCACAAAATTCAAACCAAATTTATATTATATATACAGTGGCATAATTTGATAAATGTGAAATATTTAGGCGGGACAACAGATGAAGGAGAAGGCACAAGGAGCTGCTGATGTGATGAAGGACAAGACCGGCATGAACAATAACAATTAAACCACTTTTCTTAACTAATTCCACTCATTCAATAAATTTCCAGGCTTTTAATTCTCATTCCTGTTCGTTCTAATGTTTTTCTCCCTTTTTTGGTAATCTTGCTCTCGTTATAATAAATAATAATGTGTTTTTTTTCTATGTGAAAAGTACGAAATCGAGAGAAAGTGAGAGATTAATGTTCGAGAAGAAATTTACAAATGATACTAGATTTGTCAAATAACCAAATCGAGAATATCAAATCAATGCATAAACAACTTTGTTCGTGTTTGTATTTGCATGATTTGATGAATGTAAAGAATAGATGTCATGTTCATCAACGTCAAGGGATCATAATAAACAAAAGATGTCATGATCTTCAAAGAAGTAAACTTAATTGCTGCATGCATAAAGATAATATTAATGATCATTTAACTGCTCAACTTGGAAGTTGAAACATTTATTTAAAGATTGACAAAGCAAAACAAGCTCTATATTTTCTTTTTAGCAAATAATGACATAAGTAGTTTCATTGGAATGGAACAAATGAATCAATCACGTGAACAAATGAGCATCATTACACATCTTCTAATGATGTAAATTCTCCCCTTTTGTTCTTTGAGATATCTTCCAAGTCTTCTACTTTCTGACTTCTTCTCTTTTCTCTTCAACTTCATGATGCTTTCCATCCTCCTTTGCTTCCTCGAGAAACTAGTTGATGTTACAATGATTTTAATCGTAGATACTACAAAGAGTGTAACTAGAGATCTTTAATATGACAAATCCCTCAAGAGAAAACTTGTTTGTTTTAGATTCTTTTACAAACAGAGAAGAGTATGTGATTTTGTGAAGTGAGTTAATGTGGAAGAGATACTTGTTCGAATGAGTTTTTATAGGCTCGTCAAGTTATCGTTTGCATTGTACATTTTAATATATATATATATACCAATTAGATTAGAAAATATGAAATGGGTATTTAATATGCAGATGAAAAGTATAAATAAATAAAAATAAAATTGGAGAAGAGCAAGTGGTCTAGTGGTTGTACCATCCCTACGTCCATTCCAGAGGTGTGGAGTTCAATTCCACCGCCCTCGTAGGAGGGTGCTAAATATTCGTATGAAAATATTGGACTATTGGGTCGGTCCGTTGTGATCTAGTGAAAAAAAATAAAAAAAAATAAAACTAATGTCTGAGCAAATAATTTTAGTTTTAATGGTAGAGTCACGTCACCAAACTTTACATAACAATGTGAAAATCCACCAACCAAGATACACTGGTCGGCCATTTGGTTTGCACAACTTTATTCATTTTTTGGTTGCTTATTCATTTATAATTGAACCAAAAGCCAAGTCTTATAAAGTTCATGTAATATAATTACTGTCTTTTAATTAAGATTAGTACTCTTTTATTGTATAAAGAATATCTTTTTGGGGGTCTATGCAAATTACGGAAGAGATAATATACTTTTACTTCCTTTATCGGTTTCTTTCAACATATTGACTGATTCAATAGAGTGGGAGCCATTTTGTTCCAAATGAAATGAACAGATTGCATGCAATTGGGGATGCTTTGAGTCATTTTTAATCGCAAACAAAAATCTAACCATATATATTAGCGCTGTTCGTTTGTCTGCCGCAGTGTCTACGGCAGCGACCTGCGGTCAGACGTTGCGGTTAGACGCAGTAATATTATTGTTCGTTTGATCGCCGCAGGTTGTCGCCGCAGGTTGTATCGCAATTGTTTGATCGCAAACGCTATAATTTCGCAGCGATTAAAAATTTTGATCGCAGCTTTCTGCGGTCGACCACAGCGTTTGACCGCAGAAACTTGCGGCGGTCAAACGAACAACGTTTGGCCGCATGACGCAGCCGCAGGTTCCTGCGGCTACGAAACGAACATGCCTATTCATAACTTTAGTTAATTTATTTACATACTAAATTAGTTGGCAAAGATATATGCATGAACACTTGCTCAAAATTTTTAATAAATGTATATTCTTTTTGTTGCTAAACGAATGTTTTTAGAGTTTTTATACAAATTAATAAACAATTAAAATCTAATAATAAATGTATAATTTTTTCATGATACAGACTTTTCTATAAGTATAAACCAATTATAATTTAAAATTTAAATATTCTCAACTAATATCTTTTGAATTTTACATTTAGTTAACATTATCTAGTAAAAACTGCATATAAAATCAAAAAAAAAAATCTATAATAATAAAAATATCTAAAAATCAATGTATTAGAAACAGAAGAGTATTTAAATATGATAAAAAAATAACCCTAAACGGAGAATATAGATTGATATGTGTAATCATATAGTTAAATGATAAAGCATTGTGTATTAATCTACGAACTTACTAAGCTAAATTAGTAATTTTCTTAACGCCAAAAACTGACAAAGACTATGGACATGTTCTTTTCGTAGCCGCAGAAACATGCGACTGTGTCATGCGGTCAAACGTTGTTTGTTTGACCGCCGCATGTTTCTGCTGTCAAACGCTGCGGTCGACCACAAAAAAATTTTAGTCGCTGCGAAATTATAGCGTTTGCGATCAAACAATTACGATACAACTTGCGGTGATCAAACGAACAACAATATTGCAGCGTCTAACCGCAACGTCTGACCGTAGGTCGCTGCTGCAGACGTTGCGACAGACAAACGAATAGCAGTTATATTTAAAGGAGGCTTAACATAACTGAATCAAGATTATATTTTAAAATTACTTGAAAGTTGTAACTTGTGAGCTGAGATCAAAGTGTAGTTATAATTAAGGCCAAAACACAATCCCACAAGTCGTTTTTTCGTGTTCCATCACTAAATCAGCCGTAAACTGAAGTTGGCCTTTCCTTCAATCCGTTTCTACTCAATCTCCAACTTATTTTACGATTTATATTACTTAGTTACAGTTCAAATACCAAAGCCTACATATTTTAATCGAAGCTTAATTCTTGGAAATTGTTTTGTATGTCCCCTTCTCTACATTATATATCCTGATTTTCCCTGTGCCATGTTTCTAAACAGAATATTTTGTTCTTGTAAATATCATTATATATAGTTATATATGGATATGTCATGACTTTCCATTGCTTAGTATATATTGCGCATGTATAGGAAAATTCATAACAAAGATCCCATTGCAGGAAAAAGGAACAAGACTACACTTACATGTTTCGTAACTTATCATCTTTATATAATTTTTTCTTTATGTAATGTCACCGCCGGTAACATTGAACTGGAAGTTCGAAAGATAAGAAATTTGTCGAGGAAGAAAAGTTTTATTAAATGAGACAACTCTTGAAGTTGAATTTGTCTTTGTGGTTCTTCTCTCTCGGTTTTCCATCCAATTGCTTCTAAATTTTATACTATCAAACTGAATAGAATAGAGTAATACTCTAAATTAGCATTTTTTCAAATTTTTCTTCTAAATTTAGTATTTCAAAATTAAACTCCCAAAAATAGTACAAATATTTATGTAAAAATACTTATTTATTTTAAACAAATTATATATAAACTTAAATTATTATATTTTGGTTCATTTTTTCCAATTTAGAGTTTAATTTTTTTCTTTTAAAATATAATTTTAATACATTTTAATCTTAAATTTATGCCATTATTGGAAATTTAAACTAATGATGCTATTTTTCAAATAAAAATTAAAAAATATACTATTTTAGACATTTGCCGAATTGAATATGTAATAAAAAAAAACTAACATAGAAAAGACAAAGAAGCATGTGGAGCATGCCGCACGTGAAATTCGCGTGGCTAAGCGTTACTGTTTGTCAAAACCTAGACAACTTTGTTTTTCTTGTCTCCTTTATTTTCTAACAATTTAAAAAATGTTTTATTCACATTAATATATATGGCTTTCATTAACAATGAAATTATACAAAATAAATTAAGAATCATTAACCCGTATCTTGGTCTTGGATAATTCAAAAGATAGTGTCTATAAATAAATAATTATCCAATTCAATTTCGACTTTAATTGTAATTGTGGTTTACTAATCATTTGGTTTCTGTCTAATCAAGCATCCAGTATCTTGGAACTAGTAATCTAACTAAGATCCTTCACATAAAAACATTAATGTATATTACTTATATATAATCTTATTTTTCTCCATATACAGTATATTTGTCTCTATTTTTGAGCAATAATTATCGTCCTTTACTTTTATATTAATAATTTTAGTAGATCATAACAATAAAAAAAAAATATGTATGATAATTATAAGATAAATTATGGAGTATGTAATGATTAGTCCATTTGATTTATATATAGGCTTTCTGTGTCAGATGCAATAAAACAAGAGGTTTTATATAGGCTTTAACGGGCCGTTAGTTAGACTTATTGGGCATATCAATTTTGAGTTATGGGCTTATGTTAACTTTATAAATGGACCCTCTAATGCGTTTTTTGGGCTTTAGAAACTTTATATTAATAAACGATTCCAAACACGTGAAGCACAAATCAGATCTCCAAAGATTCTTCATTTCTTCTTCCCGTGTTTTCATCGGATTTCATTACAGCGAGACAACAATGGCGAATGTCCGGTCATCAAAGCTAAATCTCCCGAACCCAGCTCTCTCTCCTTCTTCTCCTCAAGTTTCTTCTATTCTCTACGAACCGGTCTCCTCATCCCTTGCGTTAACTCTCTCCGATTCCTCTATCTCTCTCTACCCTTCCCTCTCCCCTCTCTCTACTCCTTCGCTTTCATACCCACAAATCCTAATCCCTTCTCCTTGCTCATCCTCTTCGTTTCTTCTCCTCCGCTCCCAAAACTCTAACTCCATCAACGAATCGTCTCCACTTGTCTTCTTTATCGTCGCTGGGCCGTATCGTGGTGGGTCCCGTCTTCTTCTCAGATTCTATGGTCTACGGGAAGGAAAAAACAATGGCTTTACCAGAGCTAAAGTGATTTGCGATCAAAAGGGTATTGAATTCGATCATAAAGTTGGGGTTTTGTTGGATTTAAGCCACGGAGTTTCGGTTAAAATATTTGGCTCGACCAACTACTTCGGATTGTATTCGGTTTCGAGCTCGAAAATACTCATCTTTGGTGTCAAGAATGCGGCTGATGGCGGCAATTGCGGAGGTGACGACGCATTAGTTGTAAAGCTGATAAGGTGTGGCGTGATTGAATGTTGTAGTCCCGTTTGGTCGATTGGAATTTTCTCGGGTTTGTTAATTTTAGGGGAAGATAATGGAGTAAGGGTTTTAAATCTGAGGGAGTTAGTGAAAGGGAAAAAAGATGGTGGGAGGTTAGAAGAAAAAAGATTGCGTAATGGACAAATAGAAGGAAAGAAGAAGGAGAATGCTGTTCATGGTAAGTCTATGTAGTTAGTTACTTATATTGCTTTAAGGGTTAGGTACATCTTACTAAGGTTCCTTTTGGTGATATAATTTGTGAATTTGAATTGTATCTGTATCATGGCAGTAGAGAGGATTTGCATTATACAAATGTGCTTAAGACTGAGTGAATGGAGAGTTAATGTGGTAATTTTAGCTCATCATAGTATGCTTACTTCTTATTGCTTCTCGATAGTATTCATAATCTGTTTTCGTCTTTTAATCTTTGCAGTGAACAAGGGGTTGTTAAGTAAACAGAGACAAGGATTCTCTGAAACAAGAACGTGCTTCGTAGCCTTTGAGAAAAATTATGCTGCTGCTGGTGCTGATTTGAAACCAGAAGCATGCCTTGTCATGACTCTTAGGGCGATATCGATCCAAGCATTGTCCATCAAAAGGTTCTTGATCTTGGACTCTGCCGGATATATACATGTATTGCATGTCTCTGGTGGTCATCATCTTGGATCAAACTTTGCTTGTCATATGCAGCAGTTGCCTCGCTTTATGGATGTCCAGAAGTTAGCCCTTCTTCCTGAAATCTCTGTTGGTAATATAAATACTCTCCGGGTCTGCAGTTTTAGCGGGTTATTTTTCTTGAAAGTTAAAAAAAAGTCCTTCTTTAACACAATAGGGATGATCTTTGGTCGCTGCAGGAACAAAAAGCTTTTGGATTTCAGATGGAGATTATTCCGTGCACAGGGTGACGATTTCTGTTGAGGAAACTACCATTAAAGAGAAAGATGAAGATAATAAGATAAGAGAAGAAAGACCTATGAAAAGCTTGGATTTTGTTGCAGTAACGCATACAATATTCTCTCCAGAAAAGGTTCAGGATCTTGTTCCTCTTGACGGAAATGGTGCTCTGATTCTCGGACTACGTACGTTGTTTGGTTATATTTCCATTAGAAAGCATATTTGGCTGAAAACACAACGGCTAAAGCTCTAAATGTTTTACGCATTTGGCAGGAAGCTTGTACGCATATGCAATATCCTGAAAGCAGCTAAGACATGATATTGGTTTCCTACAAACAATGAGGATACCAGATTTTGTAAATCGGGTAAGCGGGTCTGTTAGTTGTCTGGTAAATTACTACCAGATAAGAAACAGTTGTTCTACAGTTGGATAATGGTGAAATGGTAAAGTTTTCTCCTAACGACGATGAAACTTCATGAAGATGATGTTCACTTCACTATCGAACTCTTAAGCTGTGGACTTGGGGAATGCTTTAAGACTGGAGGTAAACAACGCTTTCGTTTCCGGTTACAAATCAAACCAAATACAAATAAATACACTCAGAAATATTCTGTATCAACACATAAGTTTCAATTTTTCGGTTGGGTTCGATATGTTTCAATATAAAGTATGGTGTCCTTGTTCAGATTTCAAAGATTTTCAACAAGCTAAGTCTACACCATGATCTCTCCTCATCACAATTATCTGTTTGTAACTTTGTTCTTTGAATCAAAATTACTTTTATCTAAAGATTACTTCTAAGGAAAAACAAAAGTAATTTGAAAAATAAGCATGTTTTCGCATCCCCTTTCTCTTTATAAATATAATATATATACTCTCCTTTTGTTCCGTGACCGGAGAGATGGAGGATCAAACAACATCAGACTTCCATTGAACAATGGCAACCGTGTGTCTGCCACCGCAAGCAATTGATTTAGCTATCCATTTTCCTTCTTCTTCTTCGTCTGCGTTATTAAAGCTTCCTTCAGGCGGAGGAATCTTTATAGGTAACTCCAATGGCTGCCCTGTTGTTACTTTCCTTCCATAACCAAGTCGACCATGATCTCCTCTACCAAACTGCTCAAAAAGTGAAACATAATCACAACAATGATTGATTCGCCTTATATCCAAAACTGTTTTTCATGGGACTAACCGAGAAGATTCTGCCATCTCTTGTCAAAGCAACCGAATGTGTCCCGCCGCAAGAAACCTATTTCGAAAAGTTTAATGATTGATTATTAAAGTTTAATGCTTTACCTCAATGATAACTTCCTCTTTCAAAGATATCAACATCCTTAAAGTTTAACGCTTTACTACCTGAATTATATCTTCTTCAGCTAGAAGATTAACTTTCTGTGGAACCATTTTACTGCTCTTGTCATTGTCTCCGAACCCGAGTCTTCCATGTTCTCCTCTTCCCCAACCATACACCTAAAGGTTACAAGGCCACACACATATATTATAGTAAGGGAAAAAGGCTCTAGCACACTCTTGAGAGTGAGAAAAAAAGTAGAAACTTTGAGTTCTAATACCTCTCCTTTATCGGTTAAAGCAGTTGAATGCCATCCACCCGCAGCAATATCAACCTTCAGATGCCGTTTAAACAGGGAGAAAAGTATCAGACAGCGTTTCAATACTCATAAGCATAATCACTTTCAAAGGTTTAAAGGGTAGAAAAAGAATCAAGAAAAGGAAAATATTCAAACCAAGGTGAGATCGTCGAGGCATTGAACTGGAACAGGATGAGAGCTTGGCTGGGTATCACCAGTTCCAAGTTGTCCGTATTCGTTATTACCCCATGCCAATAATCTCCCATGTTCTTCAAGAGCCAGATTATGAAATGCTCCGACAGCTATAAGACATACATTTTCAAGACCTTGAACCCTTACGGGAACAGATATTTGTTTTCTGCAATTCAGAGGAAACCAAACCTAACATCTTAGTAATGGCCTAAAAATGCACAAAATGTATACTACTACTTTGTGTGAGTTTAATATTTTTTCTATATACATGTCACCGGGAGGCCACGGTTGACCCCAAGTCCACACATGACCTTGGCGTGTCAGAACCACCGAGTGAGTACCACCTGCAGCCACCTGTTCAGAAGATTAGATTTCAAATGGATTACCCACGGATCAACATTGAGGAGTGAAGAGAAATTGGATGGCAACAAAGATTTGATTTTAAGGCAATGCAAGAGGAGAAACTTTTGGTTTTGGGACTGTAAGTTTACCTGTCGAACTGTAAGTTTTGGGGCGCAACGTTTAGGGATCACAATATCTCTTCGCACAGGCCTACCCATTTCGTCTTTTAAAGGCTCTTCCCCACATTGTCCATATTCATTACCACCTGTGTACATTCACACACAATATGATTTAACAATCAAAGCAAATATAGAATGACACAATCACACAGCTGTTACCCCATGCATATGCTCGGCCTTGATCATCAATAGCTAAACAATGCCAACCACCAATTGCAGCCTATCATCCATTGCAGAAATTCAAAGGTTAAACTGATAGTTCCATATGATAACCACAATTGATTAGTAGAAAAAAAGAGATCAAACCTGAGTGATCTTGACATTTGCAAGAGCCTTAACTCTACTAGGGATGTTTTCTGTCTTTTTCTCTGGTGGATGTCCTAATGTACCTCTTTGATTCCAACCCCATGTAAAAATCTGAGATCAGTTCAAATAATCCGAAACATAACTTAGTGAAACAGAGCTTTTAGTATCCTAAATTTGTGAATTCAAACCTTTAATTTGGCCATCAAACTACTGAAATAAGGACCACTTCTATGATAACACAACCAAAGCTTGTTCAAGAAAAAACTTTGGACTTATTGACTAGCTTCTAATCAAGATTCACATCTTAGAGGCTTTTTCCACGAGAGAGAAATACACAGTAAAACTATAATATCTGGTTCCTTCAAATGTTACAAGAACTTATAAAACCAAACTTACAAAACAGGGCTGTTTTGCCTATAACAGATAGAAATCATATCCCCAAAATGCACAGAAACCAATTAAAACAAAACAAAATCTCGGTTTGATAACCCCAAATGTATGATATTGCGACAGTACCGTGCCATCATCGCAGATGGCGAGGGAGTTACGGCTACCGGAAACGACGGAGCGAACAGAGTAAGGCTCGAGAGCTTCAACGACGCAAGCCCATCCCTTTTCTTCATTGGTACCAGTTCCAAGTTGCCCATCTTCTCCAGAGCCCCTGAAAAGCAGAAAGTAAAATATATGCTAAGAGAGTGACCAAGTTTAACAAGTGTGAGAGAAAAATCGAAACTTTGTTAGGTAGAGAGGGTAATGGACCATGCTATGATTGAAGTAGCTGAGACCATTTTGCTAGAAAGAGAGAGAGAGAAGTGAATGAATGCAGAGAGACAAGCGGAAAACCAAAGCAGTGGGATTCGACTCGACTCGAATCGAGGGGTGGGGTGGGGTAATAAACTAATAATAGCGATGTGTTTAAATGTTAAGTAATGTGTTTAATTATTTAATTAATATTCATAATTACTTAAGACGCTCAAGTCATTAATTTGCGTATATTCGTATTTCCTATAAATATGCTCAATAAATTGGTTTTACATATTCGAATTCGAAATTATTTTCAAATTTGCAAACGATAATTGACGACGTTACTATTTCAACTTTTTTTCTTTTCTTTTTTCAACAGCGTCGCAATTTCAAAATCTATTACTTCTGATTGATTGAAAATACACAAATGGAAAACATGAAGACAAATAAAGAAAGAGAAATAAATAAAATGCACGGAAAGAGGTCATGAGTGATGTGTTAGAGAAAAAGGATAATATGATTTGAAAAAAGATTTACTTTGGTCAACTAAATAAAGGTATGCGACTAAATTTATTTTCATACGTACTTTTTGGATTTTCTTTTAATTACATAAACTGTATTTTTTTTTTCTTAAATTACACAAAATTCATAAATTCTTCTAATTGTAGAAATTTTATTAATGTTTATGCGTTAAATAGCTACTAAATCTTGTTCTAATTCGAAAATTTGGTTTTAACTTGGTTTATTTTGAAATTAAAACCAGATTTTCAAAGTAAAACAAGGTTTAATAACAATTTAACGTGTAAACTTTAACAAAAATTTTGTAATTGAAATAATTTATGAAATTTATTTTGTTTACAGAAAAAACATATTTTATGTAACTTATAAAATACCTAAAAAATATGAGTGCAAATAGGTTTATTCGAATAAATTCGTGTAGTTGACGGAAGTAAATCATGTGAAGAATGTAAAATTTACAAATAATAAAACCATGATATAACTAATATTGTACTTTTTATCAGTGAAATTGTCTGCATGATTAAAACTTTAAATTACATTTTAAGTTTTTCTATTTGCTAAAGATGGGCTAAAAGTAGAATATAGTAAGAAATAATAACCCTAATAAGAAAAACAACTAAAAATATTCATACACACATACCCTTTGTGATAATATTAAACGAGTTCAATCCAAAGCAATGATCCTAAATTTTGTTTCTGTTTCTTTCTTCTTTTTCAAAAGACAAAAACAAGCAACCAAACAAAATCAAAGACTTCCACAGCTTTATAGAAACACACAATAAGGAGAAATCAAATTACGATCTTCTCACTGTATCTACAAACCCAATATGAAATGTTTTACAAAACTAGAGCCAAATCCATACCATTACATACTTTAGTAATGTCTCTCATTTTCTCCTCTCTCTTCTCACTGAGGTGTCTCTTCTGTCTCATGTTTCGAAGCCTCTTTGATCTCATCACCACCCGCCTCATCCTGAAAATTTTCAACCCAACATATAAAAGAGTCAGGTTGGGAGCAAAAGTGTACATTCATGTCGGAAGTCCAGACTGTCAGATTGTCACGAAGTTCCATTATTTTTGCATTGTCTATGTATGATTCTTCTCCTAATGTGTCCAGCTCAGAAATTGCCTCATCAGAAGCCTGCGCAAACAATTGAGGGTATTATATCATTAAGCAGTTTAAGTGTTTACAAAATATAATCACACATCCCATAAGACAAAAAAAACACAAACCTGTTTCGCAAGATTCAAAGCACGATGAGGTGAGTTGAGAACATCATAGTAAAAGACAGAGAAGTTAACAGCAAGTCCCAATCTTACCGGATGAGTAGGAGGTAGATCAGCAAGTGCAATATCCTGCATAAACAGAAAAACACCGTTCATCCTCCTTTACCGATCTCCAGCAGCAAGATTACATGTTAGAAGAAAAAATTAGATTTTTACCTGAGCAGACTTGTAAGCCATCAGAGTGCTCTCCACAGCTTCCTTCCTCTCAGCTCCAGTCTTAAACTCAGCGAGGTACCTGTGGAAATCTCCTTTCATTCGGAGGTAAAAGGCTTTGGACTGAGCTACAGATGCAGTGGGAATAAGGTGAGAATCCAGAAGGTTCAATATTCCTGCACAGATTTTGGTAAGTTCGGTTTCAATCTTTCCTCTGATTATCGAAACATGATCTTCGATTACTTTGCTTTCTTCTTTTTGTTCAATGTAAGATATGATCTTCCACGAAACTCTCCTGGGACCAATCACGTTCTTGTAAGCAACAGCCAAGAGGTTTCTCTCTTCCACAGTAAGCTCTTCAGTGTCTATAGTCTTTACAACCTTCTCCATGAACTCAGCCATTTCCTCATAACGTTCAGCTTGCTCGGCTAACTTGGCTAAGTACACATTCTCTTCCCGAGAAGACGACATCTTCTGTTATTACAGATTTCTAGATCCTGTTTTCAAATATCATGAACACCACTCTAGCTAGTTATATTCCCAGGAAGGGAAAGAGATGTGCTTTGATTTTTCGGAGACTGCAAAGAGAAAAAGGTCCAATAAGACAAGTGTCAAACACGTCAAAGAACTTTAATTTCATGGAAAATGTTTAATTACAACACTAGTGGGAGACTATTGTTTTTAGAAGTCATTAAAGTTTTGAATCATTCCTAAATCACAATACAAAACCATTTAATCTTCCTAAACCTTTTGCCATATTAAATTCCTGCTTCATACTGCTTTATTAAAAAAGTTTTAAAATGTTTAATATTTTCCCCTTTTTAGCAATTTCCTAAATAGTTTCCTTAGCATAATCTTCTGTCTTACCACTTGTAATTGATATTTTATTTCTAATTACCCGGTTTTAGTGTAGGTAAAAATTGTCACCTTTAGAATGCTGGTTCGGGGGTAAATTAATATTATTACCACTCCACTAATTTCAAAATTCGTTCATAATTTTCAATTTCGGTTGAAAAGTTTGCCTCTGAATGATAGATTGAAGCAAACAATATAATTTGAAAATCTACAAAAACAAAAACAACTAGATATCGTAGTTATAGAAGTCATAATCAAATCATGCGTCATGTTTTTCTCTTACAAACAAGAAAAGGAGATAGATTCAAGGTTATCATGACAACAAAAGATAACAAGTAACAAAAAAACTGCTACCGAAAATAATATTCATATGCTAATGCTCAAAATACCAAAGGAAAAAGGAAACAAGAGCAAAATGCGAAAACAAAAGGACACGGTTCTAAGTAGGCTTCCTCATGTTTCTTCCTGCACGAATCACTTCATCCACTAATAGCAACTGCGATGCAATCACCGGCCTGCAACACATTACCGAACACAATCGTTTTAACTGCCTCAACTATACCGCAACTGAATTAAGCTCGATTATTTCAAACGCAAATTTTACCCTGAATTGATAAGTTGGCGTTTCACCGAGTAGTTGTCGAAAATACCGGCAAGCAGAGGGTCGATGGGTTCTCCATCCTGTAGGTTTAGTCCCACGACGTTTCCTTTGTCATGTTCACTCTGTATAAACATATTCAGTAGGTTAACCCAGAAATCGTTAATTTGTTCTTTTAGAGCATTATTGACAGCAGTAAAAGAGCAAAATAAAAGTTTAATACCGTCAGAGAAATGATAACGTCTTGAGTGTCAAGCCCAGCATTTTCAGCGAGTGTCTTAGGAACCACAAGAAGGGCGTTAGCAAATGCTTCAACACCGAGTTGAGCACGCTGCAATTTACCCAGAATTAACATAGCAACCAGAATAATCAAGAATTGGTTTTGGAGCATAGGGATATTCCTGTACTTACCCCTTGAACAGTTTTCTTGACTTCATTGATCAAGTGTTGCCTCGCTGCAACTTCAAACGCTCCAGCTCCCTAGGGAAAAGAACCATAAACGCACAAAATCAAAACATCACACTTACATGGCAATATCTTTGATCTCTGTGGAGAAGAAGGTACTTACTAATACGACACACTCATCTTCTATAGTATTCTTAACTGATCTTAAACCATCACGGACGGCATCCTTTATTTGAGCAATTGTGTGGTCATTAGGCCCTATGAAACCCAAGTGATATATGGATGGTCAAAGAAGGAAAAATCAACCTTCACAACATAGATGCCAAGAGAGAAGTTTTGGCCTTTGTACCTTTTATCAGGATAGTACACGAATGAGGATTCTTCACTTGCTCAACAAATGTGTATTTTTCTTCCCCAAGAACGTGCTCATATACAAGTCCAGCCCAGCCAAGAGAGTCCGGAGTCAAGTCATCAACAGAGTTCACAGCTTCTCCACCACATGCCAAAACCAAACGTTCCATGTTCCTCCTCTTCGCTCTTCTGAGGGCAATTATCTGGAGAAACATAAAGAAAAAGAAAGATAATCGGATTGTAGACACAATCAACCGAGTTACAAGACGAGAGACAAGCATAGTGGAAGAACCCGGCATCAAAATGTTTAAGGTGAGTACTCTTAGTGGAGAACCCTTTCCTATTGGTTTCAATTCATTTTGCCTTTTACCTTTCAATTTTCTAGATTTCACAACCTTTTCTAGAATTTCTCTTAGTTTTCTGGCAAATAACATGAACACAATTATGGATATCGGAAACAGAAACAAAATTAGCCATAGTTTACCCCTTCTCTAGCAAGAAGATCCAGTGATGGGGGATCAATTCCCTTTTGATTTATGATAACAAAGCTGTGATCATTACCAGCACAAACCTGCATGAGAAAAAGAAAATGTAAACATATGATAGAATACAGCATATGGCTTGGAGTGGAGGTTTCACACCGACCTTGTTCTTCAGCTCAATAATTTTCCTAACTCTTTCATCAACAGACCGTCGCTCAGCAGTAACCATGGCTTCCCTCTGTTCCGCATTCGAGTAGAAAAAACCTGCATTAATCTCACTGGTATATACAAAGTTAGACTTCAAAATCAATGATACACAATATAGTTCCTTTAACAGTTTAACTTCTAGTCTTTCATATCTCTGCAACCAATCAACCAGAGATTTATATTACACACCTCTTCTCATACTCCAATGACACATTGCAAGTTAAGATGTGACAATTCTCTGCACGTCGCTTCATGTCAGGGTGTCTTGAACCATGATCCAGAACAAGCCCCTCAACCTAATACATGCGAAACCACCCATGTATATTAGCAGCATAAAGATGAAGTTTATGACTCACGACAGAAAAATTTATCTAAAACACATGTCAATCTACTAGAGTAAAAACCCTTAAATTCCAGCTGAACAAGTTTACTGTTAAGCGTTCACATCTAAGGCATACCAATCGTGTGTCAACATCAAATTTATGGCGCATGTGCATGATCTCAACCATAAACAGATCAATAGGTTCCTCAGGCCTCCGAATGCAGAGAACCTGTTATGTGAGGGAAGTATCCGATTAGAAGACAAAGAAGCTAACCAAAGCCGATCTGTAGATTACTTCTCATATATGTGAAAAAAGCATGAGGTTACTCAATGAGATATAGCAGTACACTTACCGAATTAACAACAATATCAGTCAGTTGATCAGCTAAGCCTTCGTACAACTAAGTACGCCAGACAAAAATACCAGTTAGCAAGTGAAGAGAAGAGTCTGTGATATATATATGCCAAACGAGGAATACCTTTGTTCTTAGCGTTGTCCTAGCAACCATTTTCAGGATCTCTTTATCAGGCTCATCACCCATAACCACAGGTGTCTTGAAAGTGTCGAGAAATTGAAGAGTAGCTCTTTTTGCAATCTCGAAACCATCAACTAAGACACGTGGATGCATTCCTGAGACACGAGTGAACTTTTCCATTAGGACCTTTCTTGATAAGGCTAAACAAAACATGACAATGGTGTTGAAGCTGAAGTGATGGGAAGAATTATATGTTAACTATGAAGAAACAAGTTCAGAAAATGAAAGGCATTTGATACAGCTTAAATGCAAAACAGATAAAGAGAAACATAAAAGTACCCAGCTCATTCAGAAATCTTAGTATAAGTTACACACAAGCTAATTTGGCTAACCTTCATCGATGCAACGCTCCGACTGTTTCATAAGCTCACCAATGAAGATGACAGTGGAAGTAGTACCATCACCACTTATGTCATCCTGTGCAACAGCTGTCCTCGCAATCATGATGGCTGTTGGATTTTGAATTTGCTGCAAAGATAAGCAAGTGGGAACTTTAAATATCATCAGACCTGCTACTGGCCAAGATATAGCCATTATGAATCCCAGTATAAAGATTTGTGTCCGTCGTTTGTATCACTGACAAACAGTTCAACCTAAGTAAGGTTTAACATGCCTAGCCCAAAACGAACCTAAAATACATGACACAACTTATCTCTACCAACATATTCAATTTCCGAACCCGTACTGTAATTTCACCAGGGAGATTAGGACGAGCCTAGCGTTTACAAGCTTCTGAGCACGCTTCACAAGTAAGAAGAGACAGTAAGATCTAGCTTTTTATCTTTATCGGTCTCACCATTTCCTTTAAAAGCGTGTTCCCATCTTTGGTAAGCTTGATATCTCCGGAACCACCAACAAGCCTACACCGAGTGATCGATAAAATCGCATGATAATTACCGAAAGAAAATAAGCGAGAACGAAGAAATAATACATAGATTCAAGGGGGAAAAAACAGAAGCAGACTTACATCTTAATGGTTCCCTTAGGACCGAGATTAGACTTGAGTACATCCTGTAAACCCTTAGCGGCGTTGATGGTCATATGAAGCGCCGCCGATTTGTTAAGCACCTCGGCATTAGGATTCAAAACACGCACAGACATTTTCGATGATGGGAGAACAAAGTCTTCGAAAGAGATTTAGAGAAGAAACTGAAAAGAGAGAGAAGAGTTCTATAGTTCTAGGTCTTTTCTTCTGGGAGCTTCTGAGGCTTCTCTTTCCTCTTTTAAGTTTCGGTGTTGCTCCAAAGTGAGGGCTCAGAGAAATGCAAAAGGAAAAAAACGACGTCACATCAGAAGGAAAACTCTAACTCAGCTAGAGACACTACGATGATAAAGGAGTCAGCAATTTCGCAACCCATATTTGATGGCCTATGATGTTTTAATTTTATTGTAGTTCGTTTGGTCGCCGCAGACGGTTGCGGCTGTGGTCAACCCTATGGTTGCGGTTGTAGTCAACCCTATGATTGCGATTGCGGTCAACCCTACGGATGCGGCTGCGGCATATGTTGTTCATTTGTTTGCCGCTGGCGGTTGCGGTTGTGGTTGATCGCATATTTTTATTTACACTGATGTTTTAATCAGAAGATAAAAAAATTGTAACGTAGGACGCAGCGTCTAAACGCTGCGTCTGCCACAGATACTTACGGCAGATAAATGAACAATAATCTACCGCAACTACAGGTTATTGCAGCTGCCAAACGAACATGATCTTTATTGCAAAGACACATGTGTAAAACATTGCAACAAATCGAAAAGGAAAGATGCCAAAAAAACGAGCAGGAAAAAAAATGTTACTGGTTAAATGAAAATATGCTTTGATTGAACTCAAAATTCAAATAAAAACCAAAACCATGTTAAAATGAATGGAACAAAATTAAAACTGTACTAGAAAGCAAATGAGACATCTTCACATTTCTTAGTTCCTAGAAGAAGAAAAAAGAACAAAATGATATATATCATAATGAGATTGAGAATATGAAAGAAATTGTTACACACCAGAAAAGATAACAAGATGGGTGTTTTAGGAAACTAATAAATTGAGTTATTTGATTTTTAACTTTTTTTCTTTCATGTTTTAATTTTTCTTCATTTTACTATTATGGTACAAACACATGTTACCAATTCGACAAAAATAAAAACTGGAACAGGAGGTTTTGTAGCGACCAGAGACGAACAAAGACAACTGGGAATTGAGACATGACCATAAGACAGCAAGGAGGTTTACTGAAGAAGCGACCAGAGACGAACTTGGCATTCTAAAATATACAGACAAAGTGAGAAGAAGAATGTAACTTTACTGAAGAAGCTATTCCTCGAACTCATGCATGTCATCTAGAAGATAGTTTGCAGCCAACTCTTCGTTCTTGTTGCATGCAAAGAGAACACTTCCAACACCAATGCTCTGTCAAATCCCATCTGTTCGAGCTGATTTATTTTTTTCTCAATTCGAAACCGAATTAATCGATCATAAAGAATGATCTAATTTCTTGACGATCACAGACTCACAGTTCTAAAGTTAGGTCAAGCTTAAGCTCGCCGGTGGAGCCTTGCACAGCCGACGTCGAGAAAGGCATGACCTCCGGGAGGACCGGGTCATTGTTCTCCGATTCCTTGCTCTCCTCTTCATGACCAGCCACAACTTCAGACTGGTGACTCAACGACGACTCGAGGCTAGCCTCGCCGCCGCCGAGTTTTCCCTCCGATTCCGCCGGTTTAGCGACGACGGGAACCCGCTTAGCCTGGAGCCGTTTGAGATCGGTTGAGCCAGTAGCTGTAGCGACGGAGTTATCGTCATTTGTGTTATGTGGGATGTCGTAGATCTTATGCGGTGGGCTTTCGCCGTTTGTCGCCGCGTCTGCGGCAATCCCTGTGATCGGTTCACCGTTCAAAACCGCCTCCACGGCGGCCTGACAAAGCTGCCAATTACTTGACCATAACAAACCCATCGAACCATATATCGGATTCACGATCCTCCCACAAGCTTCGTGCAACAACGATCGGAAAATCCCTAGAAGATTTCACGAAAATTCAGTTAAAAACAGCGTCGGAATCAGATGATTCTAATAGTTAAAATGTCCAAATACGACGACATGTCTAAATTTCATAAAAATGCATGATATGATCATCTGAGACAAATAAGGCAGTACCACTAACCAGGGCGAAGGTGATCGGGACCGGCGTTGATGAGGTTAATGAGTCCAGCACGACCATAGAACTTAGCGAGAAAGACAGTTGCGTTTGCTTGCGCTTCAGGCGTTTTGATCCAATCCAAACACGGTCTTATACTACAATCCTCACTACACCCTTTTCGAAGAACTCTGCATCCATTACAGCTCATCCGCATCTTGATTCCTGTTTTTCTTACAGTAACAACTGATCGAACAATACAACCCCTGGATGATAGGAAAAAACTCGATCTTAAAATATTTTATCTACTTTAGAATATTTTTTGGAGATTTAGAGAAGATTTACTAAATATATAACAAAGATGGTAGCTTTAACGGATTGAATGCGTTAAGAAGCCCCTAGGTTTTTGGGAGCTGAGGTATAAAAGCGATGGAAAGAAAATGACTAAAGAAGGAAGACAGAGAAAAAAAAGAGACAAGAAGAGCTGTTTTTTTTCTAAAGACCTGGTTTTGTCTTTTTAATTACTCGACTAATTGCGAAATCTTTCGTTTTTTCTCAAACAGCCGCCGCCGGTTTTTATCCCCTGATTCTTCGTGAGTTTCTTCCCCAAGTTTTGTTTTCATCCCACTCTCAAATCTCAATCACTGCGTGCGTGTGCTCCCGTGTTATTCGTGCTAATGATCCGAAGGCTTTATGTATCATCATAACTATAAGAAATTAAGAATTGAAGATAGTGGATTTGGATTCATCATTTTTCAACAAGATTTTATCAATTATTCTATGATGATAGTGTATGAGTGTTTTAAAAGAAACCTAGTTGCTATAGCGCTGTTCGTTTGTCTGTCGCAGCGTCTGCGGCAGCGACCTGCGGTCAGACGCTGCGGTTAGACGTAGTAATATTGTTGTTCGTTTGATCGCCGCAGGTTGTTGCAGCAGGTTGTATCGCAATTGTTTGATCGCAAACGCTATAATTTCGCAGCGATTAAAAATTTTGATCGCATCTTTCTACAGTCGACCGCAGCGTTTGACCGTAGGAACCTGCGGCGGTCAAACGAACAACGTTTGGCCGCATGACGCAGCCGCAGGTTCCTACGGCTACGAAACGAACACACCTTATGTTAACAATTTATTTAATTAACAATCCCTTCAGATTTTGACATAATTTATTACTTTTTCTATTTTTCATTTTGATTGTTTATTATACACAAATTCATTTAATTTTTAAATTTTGTAAAATATCATTTATTATCTACTTAAAATTATCATAACCGTAATAAAACAATTTGCATAGTACAAATAATCAAACAAAAAGAGTTGAAATAATTTTAAACATAAACTAAAAACATCATTTAAAGTGAAAACAAAAAGTATAACTAAAACATCATTTAATATGTAACAAAAAGGATTTGAAAATTGTGTAATCATTGATTTACAATTTAACTAACACTAAGATATTTAAAGTGCTGGAATGATTGTATACGTTTTTAAACAGAGCCTTCGACCAATTAAGAATTTTAGATTAGTTTACAAAGTGCTATTTTGTTCAATTAATCGTGCAACTACCTATAAACTTTGTTTTGGATAAACATTTTATTCACTCTTTTTACGTTTAGAAAAAACATTTTACTCTTTTTTACTCAAAAAGTATGATAAACGCAGAAAGCAAAAGGACGTGGCGTTCACGGCCGCGCGTCAGAAAACGTGATCGAATTGCCACATTGCAGCCAGATGGGCTTTGAGAGACATTGGGACCCACACGCTAAGCTCCTGTTTTTCAGGAAAAGAATATCAGTTTAAGCTCCAAACTAGCGACTGGTTTGTGGTTTTCGGTTTTAATATTTTGTTCTTGTCTCTGTGGGCGGATCTTTGTGCTCTGTTCGCCGACGGTTTCTATTTTTTATCTTTTGTAATAAAACCCTTAGTGTATTTCCTTTTTCTCCCACTTATAGTTTAATTCCGACCACCTAAACTATGCTTTACTAATTATCACACTAGTCAAAATTTCATTGGAAATTACTCAAAAGTTAAAATTAGCCAATTTTTGGAATAACGTGATTACATAACATTTAACAAGTTGCAGCAGTTCATAACGTGATTATTACTGCATGTGGATAATGCTTTACAAATTCAACTATTGATCAATTTCTATACCCAACTAGAAATTTTGGATGCTCGGATATGAATTGCTGAATTTTTCTTAATCTGCATTTTTTTCTACAAGGAAAAGTGGAAAATAAAACAATTCTATATTTCAATTTTTTATCATTTTCCGCGAAGTTTTTTATTGGGCTCACAATAATATTTCAATGGCCCATTTTGGGTCTAACCAGTCATGATATGATCTAGACCGTCCAAAATAGGGATCTAAATGGACCCCTTACTATTTAAACATTTGCTTCGCAGAATTTCGGGTGCCTCTCTCGCACAGGTAGCTCTGAATAGCCGTCAACTTTTTAACTTTTAGGGTTCTTCATTGTTCTTAACTGGTACTCTTCAATGGTTTTGTTACTCTCTAATATCGTTTCACGGAATGGGTCTTCTTTTTCTTAATCTAATTGTTTGGAGCAGGATATTAGCGTTTGTCAGATGAGTGTAGTTCACGGAATTAACTAGGTTCAAAAAGTTGAAAAGGTTCTTAGGTACTGGTATTAAAATTAGGAAATCTCAATAATTGAGTTACACATTTACTGCGTAAATTAGCTTTTCAAGATCAGAAAACTGAGAATTTCTGGTTCAATGAACCTTTAAATATTTTGCTTCCCAACTGATTCGGGAATTTTATAGTCATTCGACTTACCAGCATTATATTCATTTTAGTTTTAATATTGGAAAAGTTGATCAAATTGGTTTGATGGGTCTGTGGATTTACTTACAAGTTGAAATGATATTTTCCAGTTTTAAAGTGTTGTTACAGTCATGTACGTTACCTTAAATTGTTTTTCTAATTTTTGACGTTGTCTTGTTACTCTTTTAGATCTGTGAAGATGTTTTCCGCTCAGAACAAGATCCACAAGGATAAGGGTGTGGCACCAACAGAGTTCGAAGAGCAAGTTGCTCAGGTTCTTGTGGTTCTCTCATAGTCTTCTTCTTGTTTATGTTTTTCTTTTTCCTTCTCACGGATTTTTCGTTGATAGGAGTGTTGGTTTCGTTTCTTTGCAGGCTTTCTTTGATTTGGAGAATACTAACCAGGAGTTAAAAAGTGACTTGAAAGATCTGTACATTAACCAAGCAGTGTATGTACAAGTTTTTGCGGTTGGAAGGATCTTAATAACGTTTTCCCGACTTAAATGTCTACTCTTTTTTACTCTGTGCAGTCATATGGATATTTCTGGCAACCGCAAAGCTGTTGTTGTCTATGTTCCATTCAGATTGAGGAAAGCTTTCCGCAAAATTCATTCCCGTCTTGTCAGAGAGCTTGAGAAGAAGTTCAGTGGAAAAGATGTTATCTTTGTTGCCACCAGAAGAATTATGCGTCCCCCCAAAAAAGGCTCAGCTGTTCAGAGACCGCGCAATAGAACTCTCACATCTGTCCACGAAGCAATGCTCGAGGATGTTGCCTACCCTGCTGAGATAGTAGGAAAGCGTACCAGATACCGTCTTGATGGCACCAAGGTCATGAAGGTAAAAAGGCTTACAAAGTCATTGATCTTCTTCGGCTCATCCAATGCTTATTAATAAGCGGCTCTATAACATGTTTCAATCCTTCAAACTTTTGCCAGGTCTATTTGGACACAAAGGAGAGGAACAACACTGAATACAAGCTGGAGGCAATGATGGGTGTGTACAGGAAACTTACAGGGAGAGATGTAGTTTTCGAGTACCCAGTCACAGAAGCTTGAAGAGATAGTTGTTTGTTTGATTCTTTATTTTTCGGATAAAGCTTTTGATTCTGTTTTGTGAGTAAAACTTTTTGGAAAATATCTTCTTGCTTCAGAAACATAATCTCTAAATTATTCCACACACCAAATTGTAATTTGAGGACACAGATGTGCATTGACACTCTTTTAATAAATCATACAATAATTGAGAAAAAAAAGAAACTTCGGTTTAACTATAAAGAATACAGAAATCTACTGTTCACTCCTGCTCTGTACAGCTTTAAGTCCGATGAAGACCTCAAGTGAATCTCAGTATCAGCAGGCACAAAGAGAACATCTCCCATTGAAATCTCATCTGCTGAAGCGTCTGTGGACATCCTTCCTTCACCCTGAAGTACAAACAGAAGAGAAGGGCCTGGAACAGAGGGAAACACTGTCGAGGCTCCGCATGGAAGATCGCAGAGATCAACTTCAAACTCTTCGAAGGGTGGGAGGTATCTAGTGATGTATGGTCGAATCTTTGACCCCTTTAGAATTTCAGGAAACCCCTGAAACTCATAGATGAAACTTTAGTAACCAACCTCCAAATTTTGTTTATATTTTTGTTTCTGCAAGTTTTGGTGAGTTACTTAAAGCTGGTTCGACTTTAGAGGTTTACCAGTTTATATGACAGCATTGAACAAAGTGTTTGAATATCCAGAGGCTTGGAAGTGAGACCAGCTCGTACTACGTTGTCTGAAGTCGCCATGACTTCGATGCACTCACCAAATAAGTATGCATGAGGCTCATTTGCTCCGAGGTACAAGGCTTCGCCCGGATTGAGCTTCACATAGTTGAAGAAGAAAGCAGATATGACCCCAATATCATCTGGATATTGCTTCTCTAACTTCAAAACTAACCGTTCCTTGTCTGTCAGTTGGCGTTCCTGCATAAATTGCAACGAAGGTTTCAGGCGGTGCATTTTACAGGGCAATAAAAGTAAAAAGAAGGAATCAAAATAGCCAGTACTAGAAAAGTTAGATGGCTAACCTGACTCTCCATGTGCATACGGCGTTTTAGTTTGAAAACAATTTGCTTTGTTGTCTCGGGACCCGCAGACATTAGCAGGGTGAAAATTGTTCGGACCACAGATTTCACTTTGTCCTCATCATGTTCACTGACGCAGAACACTTGGTTTGCTTCTTCAGTCCCGACAAGCTCTTCAATCTCCGGAACAGCCCGAATGACACTCTTCAGCTCCTGCAACATTAGTAAAGACGAAACTTATATACTTCAATTCTGAAAATAAGCGACCAATCCTGAAGTTTTGGAAATTGGAAACTCAATAACTTATTATGTTTTCTCATATGAATCTCTTATATCTCCAGCTATTGCAGATACCATTTCTTTACCGACTCAAGATACCAGATATGCTTATTGGACGAAGACGTTCACAGAACTACTCTCCAAAATCAAGTTGTTGCCATAGTTTCGATAATGTAATTATTTATATTCGCCAGATATAATTACAGAAATGGTGCAACGTGCTATACGAATCATGTGCAACACCATGACCAGATATAATCAAAGAAATGGAGTAACGTGCTGTACGAATCATGTGCAACACCATGACGGAAAATAAAAAATTTAATAATGAAAATTAGATGAAGAATCCAAACATGTGCTATATTTGTCAAAACTGGGAAACTAATAGTGAGCCATTGCCTAGGTTTGTCTCTTTGTATAAAAAAATCAAAAATTTTAAGAACGATAGAGATGGTGATAACTTAGCAATGATACCTGAAGAGGTATAAACCCACACAGAGCCTCAAATTGGGTATAGGCCAAAGCCATCTCTGGCTTGTGATTGTCGTCTTTATAAAGATTTGGATGAGCTTTGTGCAGCTTCTTTGCTAAATTCTTATCTGGATGAGCTTGAATCGACAAAGGCCTTGCCACCGACAACACCTACCAAATTTTATATTTAGATTATATTTATGAAACTCATACCTCTAGAGATTCACAATTTCTGGGCAATGTTGTTCTGCAAATAGTAAACTGCAGACATTTTGGAATTAAACAATGTGCCAATGTACCTTGAATAGAAACGGGAGATCGCAACCCCATTTCTCCAAAACTCTTTTTCCGAGACATTTAGGGTTTTCGGTAATCCACGATCTAAGCGTCATGCCATTGGACCCATCGGTATCAGCCAAGTAACTCGGACCGGACTCGTGAGTCCCCATCCAAAGCTCGGCGTAAGGTCGGGTAGAATCGATCTCGGAATCTGAGTTCGCCGCATAAACTCTGTAAACGAGTGAATCCGACCCAATTTTGCCCCAATCGTAATCCTTAACGGAGCACCTCAATCGGTGAAGCCGTCTTCGAGCCGCTTCACACCCGCCATTAGCATTCACGACAGTAGCGATCTCCATTACACCACAACTCACGATGACGGATTCAATAACCGTGTCTCAGAGATAGTCAATCTCAAGTATAAGCTAAGCGCCGATGGCAATGGAAGAGTCGAGCTTTTCTTTTTTTCTTTGCGCGTTCCCAGATCGTGGGTAAGTTTTTAATTTTATAAACAGAGGAGGAAGGTAAGATTGCACATTTTAAAAAGCCTATGGGATAAAGTGGGAATAAAATAGAAATATGGGGTTGAGATGTTAAACTTAAGAAAATGGAAAAGTGATAAGATGTTAAAAGAAAATCACGTGTTTGCCGACGGATTAGAACGTCCGTCCGTGCTTTGTGGTCCGTATGAGCTGTCCACGTGGAATGTCACGATGACTCACTCTCACCGTCTCACGTCTCGAATTCTTTTGTAGTTAAATAATATAACTGAATAACTAAAACCGTCAAAATATAACCAAATAAAATGTTTAAAACGTTCTCATAATTCCAGACTACTCCTTTATCAATAAAACAGAAAGAATCAAAGGTTGACAAAAGATAGAACAGAAAACAGAACAAAACCAATAACTATTCCTTTTTTAAAACCCAATGTTATATCGTTGCAACCGTAAAACATTCAAAACCAATCTCTTCGGGTAACAAGACTACATAATTGAAGTGTTCAAATATTCTATTTTTACTTTTGGATTCAAACCTAACCAATTGAATTGCGACATAACAGAACTGTAATCCATTCTGTTACATAAGTATTTGATATATTACTTATGGTTTTTTTAACCTTAACTTGTGTTTTATTTTTTGTGTGTTTGAAGTGTGTGTTGATCTTTCATGATTGATACAACACAATATTTTACTGCACTGAATCAATCGTTTACAAAATTTTGATTTTCAAATAGCCCGTTATAATAATGTTGTTCGTTTGGTCGCCGCAAGCGGCTGCGGTCAACCATGCAATTACAGCTGCGGTAGATGTTGTTCGTTTGTCTGTCGCCGGCGGTTGCGGTTGCGGTTAATCGCAGATTTTTAGTCGCAACGCCGTTTTAATTAGCGGTCGAAAAAATTACGATGCATGACGCATCGTCTGACCGTTGCATTTATCGTAGTTACCTACAATAGCTAAACAAATAACAATCTGCCGCAGCCGCAGCCGCAGCCGCAGCCAACCGAACATAACTAATATCATCATTAGTAGATTCATCCATTTTTAATGTGGATCGGTACCACTGATTGTTTACGAATGTCTTAAGATTCATACGAAGATAAAACCACAATACAACAATAAACACGACATATATTATAATGATTTAACATTAACAAAAATTTGAAAAATTCTAAAAGAATTTCATTAACTTCTTTACTCTATTATACATTCATATCCATCTCACTAAATTGTTTTATTCATTAGTTTTAATGAATATTTTTATTAAGTCTGGCTTCTATTAATTGAATCATTTTATTAATTGTTGAAATCAATATTTAACAGAAAATTTCAAAAGAATATAATGTTAAAATTTTAAACAGAAAAATAACTTTATAGTATATTTTTGAATATATAGAAAATGAGTAACATTCAGTGTAATACAACTAATAAATGAAATTTAATTATTTATTTTGGAAATCAGATGAAGATTATTTCTAAAAATGATCACACTGGGAATAATTGCAATTAACATTAGCGAGGAGTGACAGATCAATTTATCTGTGTGCCGCATGCATTGGGAAAAAAGAAGGTATAAGCGAACCGGCGAATCTTCTCTCATTTTCCAGCTCCGATCTCAGTGGATCGCCCATTTGCTGCGGCGTATGACATGGCGGCAGATTATGCATATCTGATTCAGTTTGTCGACGAAACCTCTTTTTACAACCGACTTGTTCTGAGTCATCTCTTGCCGCCGATTTTGTGGGATCCCTTACCGCATTTTCTCCAGACATGGCTCCGAAATTACCTCGCCGGAACTCTACTCTACTTCATCTCCGGTTTTCTCTGGTGCTTTTATATCTATTATCTTAAACTCAACGTTTACCTGCCCAAAGGTGATAAATTTGATTTCTATGATGATCTCGATCATCTACGTTCAGTTTTGTTTTATGCTTGGAGTTTTCTGAGTTTGATTTCTTAATGTTCGCTTCAATGCTATCGTCTGATGGTTCCTGTCGGATTTCTATGTTGATTGACTACAATATTCTCCATCATTGGACGTGAATAGCTGCTGATATAAATTCTTGAACTACCAATGAGAAGTTTCAGATCTTCAAATTTGATTGTTGTACTTTATACTTCAAATTAAGTCCACTTAAAAACTTTTTCCTGGTTCTCCGATACTTGGCCTGCAAGGATATATCATAGTGTTTCACTGTTTCTGTAAGAAACATTGTTAGTTATTCCTGTAATTCCTCCAAAAGCTCAGTATGAAATCTTTCTTCATCTGCTTTGCTTCAGATGCCATTCCTACAAGAAAGGCTATGCTTTTGCAAATATATGTGGCGATGAAGGCTATGCCTTGGTACACTCTTCTTCCAACTGTTTCCGAGAGTATGATTGAACATGGTTGGACCAAATGTTACTCTAGAATTGATGAATTCAGCTGGATCCTCTATTTGGTTTACATTGCGATATATCTTGTTTTAGTTGAGTTTGGGATTTATTGGATGCACAGAGAGCTTCATGACATTAAGCCTCTATATAAGCATCTCCATGCGACCCATCATATCTACAACAAGCAAAATACACTCTCTCCATTTGCTGGTAAGTGTGTTTTAGTTTTGTACAAGATTGGTAGCATTCAATTTCTTACCAGAAAGACATGGTGAACATCTTTTATAATCCAAATCACGTTTTGGATTCCCCATACATCAAAGTAGCCAGAAAGGCTAGAATTACATACATTTCATCTGCATTACCCAGAGTATAGATCTTTATGGTCAAAGTCCATTTTTATATATGTAGCTAAACTACACAGATTGTATGTTTGTTTCATACTAGAAAATGGCCTGTAATATGAGTTTTAACTTTTAACATGCTTGTGTTTTGGTTTACAGGGCTTGCGTTTCACCCAGTAGATGGGATACTTCAGGCTGTACCGCATGTGATAGCTCTGTTTATAGTGCCAGTTCATTTCAAAACCCATTTAGGTCTTTTGTTCATGGAAGCGATATGGACAGCGAACATCCATGACTGCATCCACGGTAACATCTGGCCTGTAATGGGTGCAGGGTACCATACGATACACCACACCACATACAAGCATAACTATGGTCACTATACCATATGGATGGATTGGATGTTTGGCTCTCTTAGGGATCCACTCTTTGAAGAAGATGGCATCAAGAAAACAAAGTGAGAATGCCCATATCTTCTTCTTCTTCTTGCTTGCTCAAATATCCATTTCTTCTTCTTCTTCTTCTTGCTTGCTCAAATAAACAAAGTGAAAATGTCTGATCTTTGCAAGGCTCGAATCTTTTAACACCTACCGTAATGACTTCCTTTTCTTGTTTAAGAAGTCACCGGTCTGTGTCAGTTTAGTCATATTTGAGAAATTGAGGATAATGCTAATAAATGCTGTTTTACCCCTAAAGTTTAACCATATTCAAAGAATGATCACCTAATAAGTAACAACCATCCACTTTTTATTTATTTTTAATTCGAAATAGATCTCCTACACTTCTTATCCAAACAAATTTTAAATATTGTACGTTTGTTTCATTCGATAATATAGTTGCAGTCTGATTTTTATATATGTTCCATTTTAATTTCATACCTTCAATTTTTGCATTGCCCAATTAAAAAAAACAAGGTTGGGTTAACTATACATAAGAAAAACACGAGGCTTTAATTTTAATAAATATATTAGTTTTGGGTGTTCTATGTAAATACCAAAAAAAAGTTGGGAAGAAGGAACAAATAGCAACGAGCATGAGCACAGATTTCTACGGGCAGTTTCTCTCTTTTATGAACGCATTGCACAGTTTGACTTTTCTTCGTTGTGGACTATGTTCCTTTCATAAGCCTTAGTTTTTGTAATCTTTGATGAACCGACATTTTTATTCAAAGATGCCATTCCTACAAGAAATGGTAAGATCCTTTAGCAGAAGACAGCTTCAAGGAGAAAGTCAACATTTTTCTTCTTCTTCTCGTGACTCTTAATCTTTCTAATCAATTTGTTGGAAACTTTACTGTTATTGACATTTAGAGGATCAATCACTTTTATAACCTTATATAAATCGCACGTTGAAAGTTCCAAATGGATATTTTAGATTAAAAATATAAATGATTTGTTAGGTTTAGAGGTATATCTGAATTAGGTCTAATGACAACAGTTTTAGCAATACAGATTAACAAACTGATTATAAAGATAGTTTTTTTTACAAAATATTTCACATAGTTTAACATTCTTGCTCACGTGCTGACGTGTTTTGTCTCATTCTTTCTTCCCTGGTTCTTCTGGTTTATTATTTCTGTTTTTTGTTTTGAATCTCTTCAAAATAAATTAATTCAATATTGAATTAGATTGAAAAATCTGTCATGGTTTGATTTTTTTGGTAAGCACACACTTATCAAGAAAATGAAAAGTCATTATAAGATTTTTTCGTAATATATAGTACAAAATAACATCTATCCTACATCTCTTTATATAAACATCTACTTATTCTTTCAAAATTAAAAAGACATTTTTTGAAGTTATTAATTATATTTATACTTTATTTTTTTGTTTTAATATAGACTTTTGGATTATACAATTTAGTATTTATTTAACTGTGTAGATACTATTGTCTTCTATTATTCTATATAATAGCGCTGTTCGTTTGTCTACCGCAGACGCTGCGGTTAGACGCAATAATATTGTTGTTCGTTTGATCGCCGCAGATTGTCGCCGCAGGTTGTATCGCAATTGTTTGATCGCAAACGCTATAATTTCACAGCGATTAAAAATTTTGATCGCAGCTTTCTACGGTCGATCGCAGCGTTTGACCGTAGGAACCTGCGGCGATCAAACGAACAACGTTTGGCCGCATGATGTTCATGCGGCTACGAAACGAACAGCCTTAATATAACATATTTTAGTTATAAGCACTAATAAAAACATAATTTTGCATTTTGAGTTTATTTCTAGATTAATTTTTTTTTGCATTTAGTTTTAGATATTTTATGTTTAGTTTTTAATTTTTTATATAAATAATATAAGATATCGTGTTATTTTACGTATGTTGTATATATTATAACATGCTATTAGTTAAAAACACTACTAATTTTTTTAAAAAATATTATAAATTTTTAGAATTAAAATAAGGAAAATACAAAGATATGTATTTTTTTTTAAATTAAATGATTTAATCAAATAATAGTGAAAGATCTAATCAATAAAAATGAATAAAATAAATTAAATTATGGGTTTAGAAAAAAAATATTGATGTGAGATCTCTCAACTCCTTACATTTCATTCGAAAAAAACTATTCTCTTTTATTTGTAATACTTGCTTGCTAAATAAACAAGTTTATAACTATATATTTATTATTTTTATATCAATTTGGGTTACAAATCTGTCCGAAATCCATATAACTCTTTCTCTGTTTATCATACCGATGCATCAAAACGCGTTTCTTCTCTTTATCATCCGCCATGAAAATGTAATTACACCTTCTCGCAAACCCCACGTCTTCTGATAAGCTTCAAAACCACCCACAAGGCCAATCTTTCAGATTGAGGTAAATTTCTCTGTCGCTATAGTTCCTTTTTGCATTTTTGTTGTTGCACACAACATAATCGAACAGAGAGTCCAGTAATTTTAGTTCTCTAATTTCATTTAAAAAAAGGTCTTCTTTTGCAATTCCATGGGGGAATAAAGGCCGTTTCTTTTCTTACACGTTGGTTTTGTAGACATACAAAATCATTTATATCACCACCTCCACTTGTGTTGATTAGATATCCCTCTTTCAGTTACTGTGATGTTAATTTGGGCTTCATCTACTAACTAAGATGAAGTTTTTTTTGTGTGCATCTCTCTTTCTCTTTCTTAATTTTTCTCTGCTTTTCGGGCAGCTAGGTTTTCTCTTTATTGCTCCTCTTCAGCTAATTTTGTGTCTTTAAAGTGATACGTTTACACGCTGTTGTCGATGCGTCGCTTCAAATTTCATTGTTTTCAGAATTTTGGGTTTTTTTTTTCCAGGTTTGTCGATTCTTGTCAGTTGTTCTCGAAAAGATTTAAAATTCGGTGGAATTTGTTTCAATTTGTACTTTATGTGTTCCTTCAAACTTTCAACAATTTCAGGTCCTATTTGGTTTCTTCCATTTCCATCATTTTTAAGTGAAGTTATCCTTTTATTAGTGTCATTATAGATGCAGTAGTCTCAATTTAGCATTATAATTTGCATATTATCAAGTCAGTGACTCTTGGTTCCAGATATGTTTTGGTGGTGACAATCTTCTTAGTCATGGTTTTGTTCAATCCGAGTACGAAACTTATCGGATTCTTCTTTGTTCTTTACTATTGTTCTGTGTTTTGAGTTCTATGCGGATAAGTGATAGCTTTTTTTGGGTTGGTTTCTTATAAACTTTAGTTTCAGATCGAACATGGAAGCTGTTACCGTAGTAGGTGGTTAATGTAGAAGAAGGGATTTTCAGATCTGAAGAAAGCTAATTAAATTAGCTTACCAATGTTTGACATAATCCTATCTCACCTAATTATCCGATTTTGTATGATCAACTCAAGTAACAGAGAATGTCAAGTAACAGAGAATGAGCTGTGAATTTGTAGAATCCCTAAGTCGTTAGAAACGTTGTCTGAGGATTTGTTGCTTAGTGGGAAGCTGCTGCGAGGCAGTTAAGTTAAGTCTAGATTTGTTGCTTGCCATTTATGCAGGCTGGTTTAGTTGCATCAAAACATTAGTAGATTGGCTTGATTTAAGACAATCATCATGCCTTTAGTATTATGTGTAGCTGCAATTTTATACCAAACCGATCAAAACTTTTGCTATTCAATTAGCTGCCTCTCCAATCAAGTCTTCTTCCGTAAGCATTTGCAAATCGATATCTTTTTCATATTGAGTAAAAGTGCACGTGCACGAGGACAGTTAGGACTGTTTCTTACATAATCTTTATTTTTGTCCTTCCCTGTAAAGTAGAATCTAATAGTAAAGAGGTGTCCCTATTTGTTTTTGTCGTTTCACCAATGATTTTGGGTGAGTCGTGTTGCAACAAATACCATAACTTAGACATAGAGTCTCCATAAATTTCCTGTTTTCACTTCATTTTTGTTGCTATGATGGATTTAGGATAGTACTGCCATACGAAGCTCAGTTTTGGTAGTGATATCGATAGCTTTTCTATTGAGTTCATGTTTGTGTTTTAACCCACAGCAGCGATCTCTTGTTATTTTTTTACTTTTCACACACCCTTTATTGCTTAGATAATAGCCTTTACCATCTTTGCCGCTGTTTAAAATATGAAGAGAAAAAGGACGATTATTTGATTATGGCATATTTTCGGTCTCCTAGCTACACACAGGATGAGAGAGGCACAGGTAGGCGCACACACTGTGAGGTCCCATGGAGTGACTGTTGCAAGGACTCACATGCATGATTGGATCATACTTGTGTTACTTGTTTTTCTCGAGTGCATACTCCTTATAATCCACCCGTTTTATCGCTTTGTTGGTAAAGATATGATGACTGATCTCAGTTACCCGTTAAAGAGTAATACTGTACCGATTTGGTCTGTCCCGGTAAGCTTCCCACCAAGTTAAATTCTAACATTGCTCACATACATTTTCCACAATAGAAATCGAAGTCTCTTTTCTTTGGAATGACAGGTCTATGCGATGCTGTTGCCTTTGGTAATCTTCATCTTTATCTACTTTCGTCGAAGAGATGTTTATGATCTCCATCACGCGGTGCTAGGTCAGAATTTCTGAAGGAGGCTACTGTTTTCTTCGAAATGTCTTCTTTCATGTATATAATCAGCATTGAAGTTGGCCTTTTTTCGATGTGTAGGTCTCTTATACTCTGTTCTGGTGACAGCAGTTGTTACCGATGCAATAAAGAATGCAGTTGGTCGACCACGTCCTGACTTCTTCTGGCGTTGTTTTCCTGATGGCAAAGCTGTAAATGGCTTCATGAGTTTATCTACAATAGTGTTTTAGATCTTGTTCTGCCTCTTGAATTTCGATTTTGCTTCTCAGCTGTATGATAGCCTCGGAGATGTTATATGCCATGGTGATAAAAGCGTCATAAGGGAAGGGCACAAAAGTTTCCCAAGCGGACACACCTCATGTAAGACCAAGTTACTGTTTTTTCTTTCATTCTTGACCATTTTAAGCGAAAAAAGAAAGTTTTTAGTTTTTATAATTCAGAACTAGAAACAAGCAAAAGAGTAAACTGTGGGTTTGATTTGTTTTTGCAGGGTCTTTTGCGGGTCTGGGATTCCTGTCGCTATACTTATCGGGAAAGATTCAAGCATTTGACGGGAAAGGCCACGTTGCAAAGCTATGCATAGTCATACTCCCTTTGCTATTTGCAGCCCTTGTCGGTATTTCCCGTGTCGATGACTATTGGCATCATTGGCAAGACGTCTTTGCAGGAGGCTTGCTAGGTTTGTTTCCACTCTCAACTAAAAAAAGGTCAAAACTTGTTCACATGCAAAACTTATATCATCGTCTAAAATCGCAGGTCTCGTGGTCTCAACGCTCTGTTATCTTCAATTCTTTCCGCCACCGTATCACACCGAAGGTGCAAACAATATGCCGGTTCCATTTATGGATCGCTGAAAAGATGTATCTTTAATATTGTGAATTGATGAATAAAGGTTTGAACCTTTTTTCAGGTTGGGGACCATACGCATACTTCCAAGTGCTGGAGGCAGCTCGAGTGCAAGGAACAGAGAATGGAGCGGTGCAGCGACCGCCACAAGGTAATAACGGTGAAGAAGAAGATGGTGGGTTTATGGGCTTACATCTCGTGGATAATCCGAGTATGAGGAGAGACGAAGATGTAGAAACTGGTAGAGGCTGAGATAAAGAAACTCTGAAGCTCGTTTGGTTGCTTCTTAGGACACTTTCTCTTTCTTTAAATTCTTTAGTTTCTACTTCTGTAAGAAACCGAACCACAAGTTAAACCGCTTTAGTTTAATTAAAACGATTTTAATATCCAGAAGCTAATCGTAAACCACAAGGAAATAAACGCATAATTAGTTTCTACTTGTTATTTATATGAATATTGAATACAAACCAACACTATAATTAAATATTATATTTCAGTTACAAAAAGTAAAATATTACATTTGAAGTTCCGTGTGGCTTTTCTGATATTGCAAAATTTGTAACGTTTGATTTTCAGAGTTCAATGTGGAAAATAGACACGAATAAGCCAACTTTCTAGACCAAACCTTTTTGTTTTCTTTTTTACAAACGGCATGCGTTACTGCAGAAAAAAAAAACGGCATGCGTTACCAAATTTTATTACATGCCAAAACACCACATGGATTGTTTGTATACTCTTAGTCGGATCGTTTTTGTCTGTTGTTGTAAGAAATCATTGTGCTTGCATTATAAATAGTATTAGATTAAATGTAGATTAGTTATGTATGTAAACAGAAGGAAATCACACTGTTTACGTTTCCATTTAAAAAAATTAATCACCAAATTGTAAATGCTGTATTTGAAACAATCAACCAGATTTAATATGATTCATTTTTGTATTGTCCTATCAGAGTAAAAGGATTACAATAAAATTTCATAGTAAAATTTTGTTTTAAGTCTCGTTTTATTTTTTTTAATCTTATCTATATTTTTTAAAAAATATTAGTAAGTGAAAACATAATAAATATTGTACTAATAAAACACCGAAAATTGAATTGTTTATAATAGCGTTGTTCGTTTGTCTGCCGCAGCGTCTTGCGGTCAGACGCTGCGGTTAAACACTGTAATATTGTTGTTCGTTTGATCGCCGCAAGTTGTCGCCACATGTTATATCGCAATTGTTTGATCGCAAATGCTATAATTTCGCAGCGATTAAATTTTTTGACCGCAGCTTTCTACGATCGACCGCAGCGTTTGACCGCAGGAATCTGCGGCTATGAAACGAACAACCCTAATGGATTCGGAAAAAAAACTTTAAATGATACCAATAGTGAAAGAGAATGAGTAGGTTTTAGACAGCTGACATTAAAAATTTCATTTAATAACGAGGCATCGTATGCCACACAAATGCATAGTTGCATATTGTTAAGTAAATAATAAATGAAAATTAGAGCTTGGGGGTAACATGTTTAACACTTCATCTTTTGTCGACTTCACAATTTATATAATAGTATATATATATATATATATATATCGCCCTCTGTCCTTCCTATCACACATGCACAACGAAACAAGAAAGAAAGAGAGAAGACAATGGCTCTGCCCTTAGACTCCACGATGACAGCGGCAATGAACCATAATCCGATGGTGTTTGTATCTTCTCCGCCGCCTGTTTGCATGCGATCTAGCTTTTCTCGTCGTCATCTTCGAGTTTCGTGTGTTGCTACAAACCCTAGGTGACTTATTCTTTTTAGATCTTCAATCTTTTTCATCTTTGTAATGCTAAATAGTTCGATAGATAGTGGCTAAGATTAAGTCAAACCGAATTGATTGCGAGTTATTTGATATTTCATTTTTGTTTAAATTACAATAAAATTGCATGAAGGTTGTTTGTTTATTTTAATCGCATTGAAGTTTGGTAAGCTCATTGTATTTTCCAATAAGTTTTTCCTTGTAAAAAATTTAACATTGTTTTAACAATTAAAATGTTATAGAAAAACGAATGAAGAAACACGAAAGAAGAAGTTTCGACCCATCAAAGAAGTACCAAACCAAGTGACACACACAATAACACAAGAAAAGCTCGAGATCTTCAAATCAATGGAGAGTTGGGCACAACAAAACTTACTATCTTACCTCAAACCCGTCGAAACTTCGTGGCAACCACAAGACTTTTTGCCCGAAACCAACGACGAAGACAGATTCTACCAACAAGTGAAAGAGCTAAGAGATCGAACAAGAGAGATTCCCGATGATTACTTTGTTGTTCTTGTCGGAGATATGATCACCGAAGAAGCATTACCGACTTATCAAACGACTTTGAATACTCTAGACGGCGTCAAGGACGAGACCGGTGGGAGTTTAACGCCATGGGCGATTTGGGTTAGAGCGTGGACGGCGGAGGAAAATCGGCACGGTGATCTGTTGAATAAGTATCTTTATTTATCGGGTCGTGTCGATATGCGACATGTTGAAAGAACTATCCAATATCTCATTGGATCCGGCATGGTACGATTCTCTTCTCAAACTATTTCTATAACATTATTCTTTTTGTTCTTTATTAAACAAATTTATTTGATTACTTTTATAAAATAAAGTATCATTTTTTATTTATAGAAATTCAATTCAATCAGTTACAAAATGAACTATATATTACAAATAGTCAAAATGAATAAACATTCAATTAAACTTTATACTTAAAATAAACACAAATATTGGGTAAAATATCTGAAACAGAAGAAATACCAGAAATTTTATTTTCAAGTAACCAGTTGATACCTTTAATGGATTATATTTGTTATAAATAAATACCATTATTAATATTTCTATCCCTTAATAATATTTTCTCCAATCTATTTGAAAAAAAATATTTTTAAGATAACTAAATATAGTAATATGTATTTCGTTTTATCCATGAAATGTCCTTTGTCTTTTTATATTTATATTTTGGTTCATGTACTAATATTTTAAATTTTTTTTATTATTTTCGAACATTTCTAAATTTTGTGATATATTTCTTGACTTTCATTTTTTATATTAATTTTAATCTAATTACTATAGTAATATCTGTGAAATGTATTAAATTTCGATTAAAGAGCTTTTATATATGCTACACATTTCCTTGACAAAACGTTGCATTTGAGCTATATTACAAATAGAACCTAATCAGTTAATGAGTTGATATTTTGATTTTAGTGAGTAATTAGTATGGATAAAATCATGACCTATTAATTGGATAAACGAACCATCAATCAAATCCCTAATATATTATTTTAGAAATTTTTTAACAAAATAATTTTAATCTGACGTGTTAATAACAAAAATATCATGCTGACGTGTCAACACCACAACGAATTTCAGTTTAAATATATAAAATGGTTTAAGTTAGTAGAATAATTACAATACATACCACTAATATTAAATTAGTTAGATAATAAATATAATTCATTCAACTAACAAAAAATACTATTATATTTGTAAAAACAAAAATTTTATTTCTTTAAATTTTATACATTAATTTATAAATAATTTCAAATAAATATAAATAGATTTAAGTTACTACCGTAATCCCTAATATATTATTTGAGAAATATTTTAAGAAAATAACCTTACTCACATGTGTTATTAACAGAAATATCATGTTGACGTGTCATCATTACAATAAATTTCAAATAAATATATAAATGAGCTTCACTTATTAGAATAATTACAATTATATCATTGTTATTAATTTGGTTAGAGAATTAATATATTTTATTAAAATAACAAAAAAATTTATTAAATTTATAAAAAATAATTATTTTTCTTTTCTTAATTTGTATATACAAAAATTAATTTTAAAAATAATTTTAAATAAAAGTTAACTATTTAATTTATATTTATTAATAAATTATAATTTACGAATATTTTTAACTCGTAAGTATGAATCTAGTTTTTAGTTAATTAGACGAATTAATTCTGTTTGGCGTAGGTGTGAGAGTTATAATTGGTGGACACTCAAGCGGCCACATTTTATTTTTAAATAAACTTTTTTAAAAACATATTTCAGTTAGTCTTAGCTTAAACATTGGTATAGCCGAACTGTAAACTATACTTCTTTCTTCTTTGTGTTAAAATTCGTAACTTCGTTTTGTCTTTCAGGACTCCAAATTTGAGAACAATCCCTACAATGGCTTCATCTACACTTCTTTCCAAGAGCGAGCAACTTTCATCTCCCACGGCAACACGGCGAAGCTAGCCACCAACTACGGAGACACCACTCTTGCCAGTATCTGCGGCACAATCGCGGGGGATGAAAAGCGGCACGAGACGGCGTACACACGTATCGTCGAGAAGCTCTTCGAGATCGATCCCGACGAAACCGTACAGGCTCTAGCGAGTATGATGAGGAAAAGAATAACAATGCCCGCTCATCTGATGCACGACGGCCGTGACGAAGATTTGTTCGATCATTACAGCGCCGTAGCACAGCGAATCGGAGTTTATACGGCGATGGATTACGCAGGGATTCTGGAGTTTTTGTTGGGGCGGTGGAAGGTGGACAAGTTAGGAATGGGTTTGTCCGGCGAAGGAAGGAGATCACAGGATTATCTGTGTACCTTGCCGCAGAGGATCAGGAGGTTAGAGGAAAGGGCTAATGATAGAGTTAAGCTTGGGTCAAAATCCTCTGTTCCCTTCAGCTGGGTTTTCGGGAGAGAAATCAAACTATAAAAAGGAGAGAAATAAATTAACGTAATTATAACAAAACGACAGCAGATGTTGTGTTTAAGTGTGAATCTTTCAGCGAAGTCATTGCGATATTGAACTCCAAACACTGGGATTATATTATATGGGCCCATGGGCCTGTAAAATAAGAAGAAAAAAAGTATTCGTAAAGACAGACGTGATTAAAAAGTAGGCCCACGTTTTTCGTGATTAAAAAGTAGGCCCACGCTTTTCTCCAAACACTGGGATAATATTATATGGCCCATGGGCCTGTAAAATAAGCAAAAAAGTATTCGTAAAGAGACGTGATTAAAAGTAGGCCCGCGTTTTTCTTCAAACACTGGATTATATTATATGGGCCCATGGGCCTGTAAAATAAGCAAAAAAAAATATTCGGAAAGACAGACGTGATTAAAAGTAGGCCCGAAAGTAGGCCCGCGTTTTTCTCCAAACACTGGGTTATATTATATGGGCCTATGGGCCTGTAAAATAATTCGTAAAGACAGACGACGTGACTAAAAGTAGGCCCGCGTTTTTCGGTGCGAGCCGAGTTTTTTCGGCGCGAGCCGATTTTTTCCGGTGCGAGCCGATTTTTTCCGGTGCGAGCCGTATTTTTCCAGTGTGAGCCGTTTTTTTCGGTACGAGACGAGATTTTCGATACGAGCCGAGACTTTCGGTAAGAGCCGATTTTTTCGGGGTGAGCCGAGTTTTTCGGGGTGAGCCGAGTTTTCGGGGTGAGCCGAGTTTTTCGGTGTGAGCCGAGTTTTTCGGTGTGAGCCGAGTTTTTCGGTGTGAGCCGAGTTTTTCGGGGTGAGCCGAATTTTGTGGGGTGAGCCGATTTTTCGGGGAGTTTTTCGGTGAGAGCCGAATCGACATTTCGGTTTTCACTTTTAAATCAGTTCTCAACTCTAAAGTGGTCAGTGAGTCAGTGACTTTTGTAAATACAAATGGTTCACGGTTTAGTTTGGTTCCGCAATCATCAACCTTACTGTGTTACCCTTTTCTTTTGGCATAATGCCCGAGTATTTTGTAAATACGAGGACTAAAACGAAACATAATCACACGTATTAGTTTCTGGTGAATTTGCTCTGTTTGTATGCAAAAATCTTTCATTACAGTGTGTTCTGGTTAACCTGCGGGCTGGTTGTAAACCAAATGAATTTATTTTTCTTCTGTCTTTCAATAGTCGTTGGATTTTCTTCCGGAGGCCGAGTCAAAAGGATTCTATGACCAAGTCAAGGAGTTAAGGGAAAGGTGTAAGGAACTTCCCGATGACTATTTTGTGGTGCTTGTTGGGGATATGATCACAGAGGAAGCACTTCCGACCTACTAGACAATGTTGAACACATTGGATTGAGTTAGGGATGAGACTGGAACAAGTTCTATTCCGTGGGCGATTTGGACGAGGGCTTGGACTGCTGAAGAGAATAGACATGGTGATATTCTTAACAAGTATCTTTATTTGTCTGGTTGAGTAGACATGAGGCAGATTGACAAGACAATTCAGTACCTGATTGGTTCGGGAATGGTAAAAGCTCCGCTGATTTTGTTTTGTTTTGTTTGCTTTAAGCTTTAATCCCCTAAAGTTGCATTTGAATTGTAGTAAAGAGTGACCGAGGTTGGGGATTCAATTGTTGCATGCTTATTTGAATTTTCTGTTAAAGTGAGGGAACAGGAGAAGAACAAATTGGAACCATTTATCAGTTTTAGTTGTGTTGGAACTTATTTTGTCATTTCTAAGAGCTTGATTTGACTTCATATCATGAATCTTATTGTTAGGAACATAGGCAGAGTCTATGTTCAGGTTCTACAGATTCTGGGTTCCATGTATATTGGTTAATGTTTTCTGAAGCAACAGAACTCAATCAGAATCATAAACAAAGTAACCGACCAATTCGATTCATAGAAAACAGACTCTGAAATACAAATCAAACTAACATTTGATACAAAACTCGGCTCCCAACAGAAATCATCACAAGAAGTCATTTTCTTTTCATACTTGGAAGGGCCATGGCGAATCCTTAAGAGTATCTTCATTCTGAACTTTACCAGTTCTCTTCATAGCAACTCCATTATTGTTGCCATCACCAACTACATAAGCATAGTATTTCAAGAAGAAGGCAAGAACAAGAACGATCCACTCAAAGGAAAAGATCACAACACAGAGCCCACCAGCTAGTTTCAAGATCAAAGAAGCTTCCTTTTCATGGACATAAGAGTTAAGACTCTCGAGGAAATTAGAAGTGTTGGTGAAGATGAGAACAGAGACTGAGCCTTGGAAAATAGCGGTGAGAACAGTTGCGATCATGTGTGCTGCGTACCACCGGTTCTTACCGTAAGATGCAGCTGCACAGCCCGATACAGCAGCAGCGATGGTGGTGGCCTGGAGGAGGATGAGGAAGAACCCACAGAGTGAAGGGATTAGACGAAGAGAGAGAGTAAGGAAGATGCAACTTGAGGATGCACCGAGAAGGATGTAGTTTGAGAAGAGGAAGAATTTGTGGGTGTGATAATGAGATTCTTGAATTGACTGTTGTGGTTGAGGAATTAAACCCATGATGTTGGATTACTCGATAGTTTTGGATTTCTGTGATCGATATGAATAAGATTGTAGCTTGTTAGTTGTGTGTGATTGTGTTGGGTTGTGATTTGGGAAATGAGTTTTATAATGAAGTGTGCGTATGTGTGTGTGTGAGAGAGAGAGATTCATCCAACGGTCGGATTTTCCAAATAATACCGTTGGGATTTGCAGAAGGAAACGAAGCGGTCCCAGTGGGCCAATGGTTCACGATAAGAATAGTTTTATCTTGTACTAGGATAAGTTTCCATCACGAGACAAACATACCACAATGATTGTAGTGTGCTTCTTTATGATGATTATTGGTCCGACAAAATAAAGATTGAAACTTTTAATTTTTAATATATTATTTGAAATTTTTTTTAATAAAATAATTTTAATAATAAAAAATGTTAATATCATAACGAATTTCATATTAAATATATAAAAATGTTTAAATTATTAGAATAATTATAATATATGTCATTGATATTAATTTAGTTAGAAAATCAATATATTTTATTCAACTAACTAAAAAATAATATTATATTTGTAAAAACAATAATTTTTAATTTTTAATTTTTAATACGTTAATTTATAAATAATTAAATAAATATAAATAGATTTAAGTTATTACTTAATCTCTAATATATTATTTGAGAAACAATTTAAAAAAATAACTTTACTCTCATGTGTTATTAACAGAAATACTTACAGTCTATATAATTTCATCATTACAATAAATTTCAAATAAATATATAAATACGCTTAACTTATTCGAATAATTACAATATATGTCATTGTTATTAATTTGGTTAGAGTATTAATATATTTTATTAAACTAACAAAAAATATTATTAAATTCATAAAAAAATAATTTTTTTTTTTAATTTATATATACAAAACTAAAGTTAAAAGTAATTTTAAATAAAAATTAAAATTATATAAATATTTAAATTATATTTATTAATAAAATATAATTTACGAAATATTTTTCTCAGGGATATAAATCTAGTTTGTTGGTTTGATTTCTCAAATATGAGATTTTAAGCCTATTCAATATTGTTTTTTTTCTTTCTAATAAAGTAACTTACCATTTTATTACCACAACAAAGATGAAACTTAAAAAGACCGTTTTGATACATTAAAACAGAGTAAAGACTAAACAATGAGATCATAACTGCAATGAACAAAAGCTGTTGATTTTTCTTATTCTGTTACTCCCAGATTCAAGATCTTGTTTTGTTTCTATACCTTAAGATCATGTTGCATAAAAAACGAATTGATTCATCATCTACAGAGCAACACAGCTTTGACGAAGCTCGATGGGTCACCAATGTCCAAAAATCTCTGGATGCAGAGCTCGAAGAAAACGATCTCGATGAAGTCACAGCCAGCATTTTCAATGTTCCTAAAGCATTAATGTGTAGCCATCCAGATTCATACACACCTCACCGTGTTTCGATTGGACCGTATCACTGTCTAAAACCAGAGCTTCACGAAATGGAGAGGTATAAACTAATGATCGCGAGAAAATTTCGAAATCAATCCAAGTATTTCAGGTTTCATGATCTTGTAGAGAACTTACAATCCATGGAGATCAAAATTCGAGCTTGTTATCATAAGTATATCGGGTTTGACGGCAAGACTCTGTTGTGGATTATGGCTGTAGATTCGTCGTTCTTGATAGAGTTTCTTAAGATTTACAGTTTCAGAAAAGTCGAGACTTTGATTAATAGAGTTGGGTATAACGAGATTCTTAGAGATATAATGATGATCGAGAACCAAATTCCGCTTTTCGTTTTGAGAAAAACACTCGAGTTTCAGCTTGAATCCACGGAATCAGCTGATGATCTGTTGATCTCTGTTCTTACGGGATTATGCAGAGATCTCTCTCCTCTCGTCCTCAAGTTCGACCATGATGAGATTTTGAAGGCTCAATTTCGTGAGTTTAATCATATTTTAGATTTCTTGTATCAGATGATTGTTCCAAGAATCGAAGAAGAAGAAGAAGAAGCAGAAGAAGATAACAGGGCAGAGGATATTGATGGAAACATAACAATTAGTTTTCTGCAAAAGATTAAGATTCAAATCAAAAGGGTTTTTGAATCTAGACCTGCAGATTTAATCTTGAGAATTCCATGGAGAATCATATCAAATCTTCCCGGATTCATCGCTCTGAAACTCTCGGCTGATTACCTATTCACCAAACAAGAAAATGAAGCGACAACAGGAACAAGACAAGAATCATCATCAGCATCGGTTATGATTCCCGACATCGAAAAGCCTCCTCTTGTCGAAGAACTCACAATACCATCAGTCTCGGAACTTCACAAAGCTGGAGTCCGATTCAAACCATCAACAAATGGTAACATTTCGACGGTAGCATTCGATTCAAACTCCGGTCAGTTTCACCTCCCTGTAGTAAACCTAGACATCAACACAGAAACGGTTCTTCGAAACCTCGTCGCTTACGAAGCTTCAAACACTTCAGGACAATTAGTGTTCACTCGTTACACAGAGCTAATTAACGGAATAATAGATTCGGAAGAAGACGTTAAATTGCTTAGAGAACAAGGCGTTCTAGTGAGCCGTCTCAAGAGTGATCGAGAAGCCGCAGAGATGTGGAATGGAATGAGCAAATCTGTGAGGTTGACCAAAGTTGGGTTTTTGGATAAGACTATTGATGATGTTAACCGGTATTATACCGGACGGTGGAAAGTGAAGATTGTGAGATTTGTTGAGGTTTATCTTTATGGTTCTTGGCAGATTTTTGCGTTTGTTGCGGCGGTTTTGTTGTTGATGTTGGTTTCGTTGCAAGTGCTCTCTTTGGTGTTTAGCTCCTTGAGGTTGCTCCGGTTGAGAACCGGTTAGGTGAGATTCGCGTCGGTGATATGAATCGCCAAAAACTCATCTTAAAATATTTCATGAGACTAGTGTTCCTGGTGTGACAATCCCAGGTAGTCAAATTGTTTCAAGTTCATCAACCATTAATGATGATTCAATGCTAGTTCATATAAAAAACAATACAGATTTGTTTCATTTAAAATAGTCAGGAAATTCTAACGACAACTTTGTTCTTCTTTCCTGAAGAGAGAACAAGACCTTTACCTTCAATAATATCTTTTTCTTCAACTCTCTTATTCTCATCATCAACTCTCTCGTTGTTCATATAAATCCCACCCTGCTTCAACATTCTCCTCGCAGCAGATTTGCTTTCAAACAAACCCGCAGAAACCGATAGATCCACAATCGAAAAACCCGATACTCGATC
This sequence comes from Pugionium cornutum, assembly GCA_018901935.1. Classification (NCBI taxonomy): domain Eukaryota; kingdom Viridiplantae; phylum Streptophyta; class Magnoliopsida; order Brassicales; family Brassicaceae; genus Pugionium; species Pugionium cornutum. The sequence goes on from CM032161.1 coordinate 15,177,888, forward strand.
AATAGGCAGTGAGCAAGAAGGTATATCTTCTGCAATTCTCTCAATCAAGTTCCAATCAAGCTTTGTCTCAGCTCCTGGTCTTAAAGCCTCTGTTGCTTTAATGGCTTCCTTCAAACCCTCTTCACCATGTACAAATCGGGTTACTTCTTCAGCGAGTTTTATTTGCGCGGTATTGGGGACATACCCGGGTTTGCTCATTTGATCTTCCAACATTTTTATCTCATCCAAACTCAGAAAAGTTAAAGTCTTTAAGAAACGTATCACATCAACGTCTGGAACTGAGAAGAAGTATTGGTAAAATTTATAAGGCGATAACATTGAAGGAGATAGCCAGATTGCTCCATCTTCTGATTTCCCGAATTTTGTCCCATCATTCTTCAATAGGAGAGGAAAAGTTAGCCCGTAAGCAGCTTCTTCGGTGTGGAGAATCTTACGGATTAATTCGGTACCAGCTGTTATATTACCCCATTGATCACTCCCACCTATCTGAACATTGATCCCTTCCTTCTCGAACAAGTGAACAAAATCATAACCTTGCAATAACTGATAAGTGAATTCAGTGTAGCTCATACCTTGCTCTGATTCTAATCTCTTCTTCACACTCTCCTTTGCCATCATAGTACTAACCCTAGCAAACCGGCCCACATCTTTCAGAAAATCGAGCATTTTCACATCTTTCCACCAGTCATAGTTATTAAGAATCACAAAAGAGCTGCTGGAACTCGGATTGCCACCCAGTATCTTGATAATGATTTTTTCAATTCCGGCAATGTTTTTCTCTAATGTATCACCGTCAAGCTCAGGTCTTTCTAGACTTTTACCAGATGGGTCACCAACTCGTCCCGTGGCACCACCAATTAAACCAACGGCATGATGTCCACATCTTTGGAACCAAGAAAGCACAATGATACCAAGTAGATTACCCAAGTGTAAACTCTCAGCCGTTGGATCAAACCCGCAGTAGACTTTTAGAGGAGCTATGTTAGGATCCGAACAAGCAGACCTGAGATCCTCGCTCGTGATTGACTCAAGGAGTCCTCTTTCTTCAAGTATATTGACTACATTAGGGTGAGAAATAGCATGATTTACTGTCTCAAGAGAGGAAGTAGATTGAATTGAGCACTTGACAGAGGACAACAGAGGAGTTGTAAAAGTGGAAAAAAGGTGATGAACTTGGAACCTTCTGAAGAAAATGGAGGAAGATTTCTCAGGAAGAACGAATAAAGAAGCAACAGGTAAGGGAGATAAGAAGGTTCTGGAACAAATAGGCAAAATAGTCTTTGAAGCAAGCGTTATTCCATTTGCGTATGCCATCAATTCATATGCTGGAACCTTTCTTGGATAGCCAAGTTGGTAACTGAAACTGCAAGCTACATAGAAACAACGGTTAGCTGACAAAAATGGTAAATTCCCGATCTTTTATGCTCTAAACTATAAACAAACACATGCAAGTAAATGCACAAGTTGATTTGATTAAAAAAAAAAGAAGTAGCTTGGCTAATTGCAAAGCTGAAAATTCCAGTGATTTAGGATGGAACGTTTCGATTAAGCCTCTTACGGTTCAGCTAGTTTAATTACAAAACTGATTCCAAATCCAACATTCTCCGGCAGGCAATTTGACAAACACATTATGGGCATTTATAATACACACATTGCTCCAAAAACCCAGGAACCATAACCCTTCAATCTCCGAACTGGAAACTTTAAACCAAAGAATAAAGGAACCCCAAAACCTTACACTAAAATATAAAGGAATTCACGAAATTGCAACTCAAATCTTGGTGATAACAGACCAAGAAAAACTACTTCACAATATAAAAAAAAAATCAATAATTTCAGGGAAAATACAACAGACCTGAATTGATTAAGGTTCTTGAATGGTTGAGAAGATAAAAAGAAGAAGAGGAATCGCTTACTTAGTGGTTTTACAGCTCCTGAAGTGGATTTAGTTTCGACCTTTGGGTTTGGCCTCAGATCAATTCTACAGTTTCTTTTGATTTTAACAAGATAAACCGATAAGGGCTTCCGGTATATGTTCGGTTTGACCCGTTTTAAGCAGACTCTCTTCTTATTTGATACAATCAGAGAGATCAAATTAAGCATACCCCCAAATCCGCAGCCATTTTAATTCGTTATTTGATTTGGAATGATTTCATCTTTGCTAACAATCCCATCTAAAACTCTTATACAATATAATTTAAACTTTACATTTATATCGACAACAAACAATCCATAAATCAAGGGATAATAAAGCAAAAATAATTTATAAAACAACAAAACAGTCACTTGTTCTCCTTAGTAAAACGACTCCGTTAATTGGGCCTGAGACGTAACCGACTCTTTAAAATATAGCGTTTAAGCATAATGCAATGTGACTCAATAAATACAAAGCCCAAATTTTTCGCATCGTTTTCAAGCCCTCAACAAAAATCTTGCCTGAGACGCAAAAGAGTAGCCATGGAAGTCTCAAAGAACGCCAGAAAACGGAAAGCAATCGACGCCGGAAATGGCTCGCCGTCGGCGTATCGCGGCTCGGACGGTTACGACACTAGCAACGTAGATCTTTCTCTCCTTGAAGCACTTGAGAAGTCTTCGCATAATGCAGTAGAGGTGCTTGATCTTAAAACCCTAAAAAAGCTTGTCCTCTCCTTCGAGCGGCGTCTTAGGGATAACATAGCCGCTCGGCTCAAGTATGTGGAGAATCCGGAAAAATTTGCTGACTCGGAGGTTGACCTTCACGACGATCTTCAGAAGCTCAAGGTTCTTGCTGGGGCTCCCGAGCTTTACCCTGAGCTTGTTGCCTCCAATACGGTTCCTTCGATTGTCAATCTCCTCTCCCATGAAAACGCCGATATCGCCAACGATGTTGTTCAACTGCTTCAGGATCTGACTGACGAAGATGCACTAGAAGACAATGACGAGCCGGCGCGTGTGTTAGTAGACGCGCTGGTCGAAAACAACGTGCTCGAGCTCTTGGTTCAGAATATGAATCGCTTGTCTGAGGCAGACCCAGACGAGGCGGCGGCTATATACGCAACCTTAACGGTTATTGAGAACTTGGTGGAAGTGAAGCCAGCTGTAGCTGAATTGGTGTGTGAACGTACGAAGATATTGCGGTGGCTTCTGGTGAAGATCAAGGTGAGGGAATTCGAGGGAATCAAGCAGTACGCGTCTGAGATTCTGGCGATTCTGCTTCAAAACAGCACGGCGAATCAGAAACGGCTAGGGCAGATGAATGGTGTAGATGCTGTACTAGAGGGTGTAGCGATGTATAAGTCGAAGGATCCCAAAACTCCTGACGAGGAGGAGATGTTAGAGAATCTATTTGATTGCCTGTGCTGCCTCTTGATGCCATTGGAGAACAAGGAGAGGTTCGTGAATGCGGAAGGAGTTGAGCTGATGATTATTATCATGAAGCAGAAGAAATATGCTTACGGGTCTGCAATTCGGGCTCTCGACTTCGCCATGACCAATTATCCACCTGCATGTGAGAGGTTTGTGGATGTTATGGGACTGAAAACAGCGTTTGCTGCTTTCATGGGTAAGGCAAGTTTTTCAATCCCACTTATTCTTTTCTGAGCATCTTTACAAACTCTCTAGTGGTTTATTGGGCTTTATATTCTGTAACTTCCGTTTGAATATGCTTGCTAATGTGAAAGAGGCGATTCTGAGGCATACCTGCATAGTGATTTTCTTTAGTTCTTTAAATATACTTAGATTCCCTTAAACAAGAGGATCAAAAGGGAGCGGTATACGGAGGAGCTAGAGGAGCGGGTTATTTCACTGATCGCGTCATTATTTGGTAAGATGGAAAGTGATACGTTCATGTAAAAGTTCTACTTGTATATTCTTGATGCTAATTCCTTGTTTTTTTTGGCGGTTGGCTGTATCATTCAGCTGGAATTCTCAGGGGTTCTAGAAGAGATCGTTTGTTAAGCAAGTTCGTTGAGAGCGAATATGAGAAGATCGACCGCCTTATGGAACTTTATATGAGGTAATATCAATGTTCTGTTTCTGTTCAATAATATGAAACATTTTGAGCATCTGATGAAAGAGCCGGCATTCCTTTGTGTTAGCTTTGTTATATACCTCTTGAGTGTAGTGGTGAAAGCTATGGTGGAATGCAGTTTCCATTCACTACTTCACTAGTAATTACCTCAAAGTTGTCTTTCCTCTCACATGATTGTTATCACTTGGCAGATACTCTGATAGGGTTAGATCAGAGGCTGAGAGGTTAGACCAGCTTGAGCTTGATGACCTTGAGGTAATTTACTTTCTCATTTTAATTTTGTTGTTGTTTTCATTCGGAGCTTGAATCTTTTTATGAACCGATGTCCTCTGTTTCACTTTCTAGTTGGATGAGGAGGAAAAATATAATCGGAAGCTAGAATCAGGCCTCTACAGTCTTCAGGTTTGACTAAGTTTATCCAGTTTCATGTTCGTATCATCTGGGAAATGGCAAAACAACACACTTATATAGGCCTCTATATTTATTTTTATCTTCTTTTCTTCTATTTATTCTGAATAATGTATGCTCTGAAATTGCAGCTTATTGCTGTTATCCTGGGCCATATTTGGTGTTCAGAGTAAGTCGTAATCTTAAAAAAACACCCCCCAAGAAACAGAATTTCTGTGCTTAGTTTCGGACATACTAATTTGTAAACAATACTTTATGTAGGCATTCTGGAATGAAAGCACGGGTGGAACTGCTATTGAAGCAACAGAAGCTAAGTAAAAGCGATGTCAAGCAGATTCTTCAGGTTCTCTTTCTCTAACCTCACCTTAATAGTATTCTCTGCAGCAATTAATGAATGAGTTGAGTTGATACAGATAAAGCTTGAGAAGAATTTAATTGACTGAAACCAACATACTTAGTTCTACAGGATTGTGAAACATTAGTTTGTAATTCTTCAAACTCTCCATTTCGTGTGATACAATTCTGTCTGTCTTTGTACTCTCAGTAATCCAATTTATCTTTCATTGTTGCTTGCTTTTGCTACATAAAACCTTAACAGGAATATCATGACAACATTGGAGATCTAGAAGGAGCAGAGGAGAAGGAACGAGGACAGGCGAGAATTCAGTTGTTCATATCGGCTATGTGACATTGTTGTGACTCGGAGAAAGAAAGAAGATGGGAAAGTATTGGGACCAGAGATAACTTTGTTTAAATCTCTGTAGCAAGAATCAATTACTGGTCGCATAGTATATGGCACCTTTGGTTTTTTAGTACCGTCACTTCGATCAAATTGTTACAAATAAAATAAAAAATTTAGAGTATCTTTTCGTATAACAATTTTGTTCTTTTAGTGTTTCAATGTTTTCTCTTAATGATCGTTTATAGATTATAAAGTTCAACTAAGTGGACGTGCCGGAGTGGTTATCGGGCATGACTAGAAATCATGTGGGCTCTGCCCGCGCAGGTTCGAATCCTGCCGTTCACGTATTTTTTTTAGTCCATATGTGTGGAAAAGGTTTATCCTTTGATTCGAATCCTGTCGTCTTCTTCCTCTACTAGTTTTACCCAAACTGTTTGTTTTGAGCCCATTTTCCTTCGTTGTTCTAATATAATCGGCATCTTCTCTCAGATGATGGCCCCTTTCAAGCTTTCGCAGTCTCCGTTCACACCGTATACCCCAGAAAGAGGCTGCCTCACCGTGTTCATGATTTCTGTGGCCACCAGTTTCATATATATATTTTTGGGTAGCTAAAAAGCATATAGTTGGGAAACAAAATCCACTACTGATGCTTTTTGGTGAGAATGTTTTGTACAAGACATATGTTGTTGAATGTTCTCAAGCTCTCTTTCAACAATGGCAAAGAGCACTGTCCTCCTGCTCCTTTGCTGTGGTTTTTTCGAAGACTTTGAGGGTTTATTTTCTTCTCATTGAACCTTTTAATAGAAAAGTCTAAACAAATTTATAAATATTTTGTTTTCTTTTGTCGATAATATCTTTGACAAGCTTTTCTTTGCAAGTCATGGTTCAATTCCAAGCACTGCAAGCCTATGGAGTCGCAATTGATGCCGTTTGTCCTGACTCCTGATACTTTTTCTAAAACTAACGTATGAACAATCAATACTTTGATCATATTTCTTTTACACATTTAGACATACATTAAAAACAACATAATCTCTTGCTGACGTTTCCTCACATATAGGAATATCAACATTGTTTACATTACATACAACCAGTTAAAGTCAAGAATTCATCCCTAACCAACAGACCTCACTGTTTCAATGGCTGCAACAAGATCATCGTATTTCGCACCGGTCACTTCCTTGACGACCTTATTGTCCTTCAAAATCTTGAAAGTTGGAACCACTCTTATTCCTAGCTCCTTTGCCAATGGCTGTCGCAAAAAAAAAGAGACATTCAAAGGCTAAGCAGCAACAATATAAACAAGTAACATATTGATAAAGAAAGCTTCTCTTGTGCTTTGGTTTGATCTCATGATCCCCATTCCCCTACATGGACATTATCCGTAGCTACTATGGTTTAATTCATATTTGGATTAGAAAACCCAAGAACAGAATACAAACCCGGTTTTCTTGGTTGCAGTCAAGCTTTAGAAACACTACGTCCTCGTATTTTTCTGATAAAGCTTTGTATTTAGGGGCAATCACTTTACATGGACCACACCTGCACAAGATTACCAAAGCGACCATCTTTAGTTCAAGAATCTGAAAGTTTTGAATTCTCTTTGAAGATTTAACAACATCAAAACTACAACATTCGTTACGGAATCTAAACGGAATTGTCTCAAAGATTCAAGAACATCAACAACCAATCATTCATTTTGATGCGACTTTCTGACTAGCATACAATGCACCAATGGAGTGCGATGAGGAAACCTAGTAAAATTATGATATTGGGTGATAGTACGAGGAGGTTCGAAGAACAAAACGATGCATCAATCAACTAAGCATTTGTGTAAATGATTGAATCCACAATAGTAGCAGTAAACTATGTTCAAGAACTTGAAGCAACAGCTTCACCATAGCACTTTAGTGATGAAGAACAAACATAAACAAACAAGATAAAAAAAAATTGGCTCTCGATTGAAGAATTCAAGATAAGAATAAGACATAGGGTTCTTCCTGGTTTTCAAAAAAGATGTTTAAACTGGGAAAACAATCAGTAGAGTTCTGGAATCGTGAAATCTAGAGACCGATTCACATGAAAAAGAGACTTAGAAAGCAGAAGAAAGGTAGATACCATTGAGTGTACATGTCAAGTACGACAATCTTATCACCGGCGGCTTTAACGATGGGCCAAAATGTGTCCTTATCGACCTCCGTCACTTGACCAACACTGATATTCACGGTTTCTAAGCTACACCTCGCCAAAGAGGAATCGCCTCTTTTCCCAGAATTCAACGAGCAGAAACCAATCTTCGTCGTCGAGAGGCCGGAGTAAGGAATCCGGCACTGTTTCCTCACGGGATCAAATGCGCCAGTTGTTGGAGTCAAAGCCGTCGAAAATGGAGTGATACGGAGAGAGAGAGGCATTGTTTGGGAAATCAGCAGAGTAGACGATGGAGCAAAATTCTAAAAGTTGATCAGAGTGTGTGTGTGGGTGGACTCAAAGGGAGTGTGAGCTATATGTATTGGTTTTATTCTATTACATTTATTTTTATATTATCGGATTTGTGACGATTATAGCCTCAAACGGCTGCGGATGTATAAGATATTTGGGGGTATTTATGTCATTTTCTTGTTTTCGGGATAGATGAATGTGAGGTGTACAATTCTCGAGAGGATTTACGATTTATATTTGTTAAAACCATTGTCATTTTCATGATCGATAGAGAAAGAGAGAGATTGACACAAATCTATAGTTGGAATTTGATTTTCTTGCAAGACGAAAATAGAAAATTTCCCCTACAGACAAACAAAATTAAGTCTGAGGGGTTACACAGAATCCCAAGCCATTATTATTACATCATCATGTGATGTTTTGCACTTCTCTTTACTGACAACCAAAAAAAAGAACAGCATAAACATCAACAAGAGAGAAAGACATAAAAAAGACAAAAAAATTGTGTTCCAAAACCAATGACCCTTGACTCAAAAGGAAGAATAGAGATCAATGTAGAAAGTTGAAAGAGAAGGGAAGGGGAGAGGGAGAGTAAAAAGGCCGCAGTACCTTCTCTTGAACTCATCTTTCTCTTTCACTTTCCAGGCACAAATCTTGGTAAGTTTAAAAGTGTATTAACTCTTGCAACTCCTTCTAGTGCAGAGTACTCTGTTCCTTGTCCTGAATCCAAGTTTTCCTCTTCTTTTATAAGCTTCTCTGTTTCACTTTCCTCCAGAGCAATCTCTTTCCCAGTCCTGACTGTACTGGAATGGCCTAGACCTCTTAGTCCTGATGCATTATCATTCTCAATCGTAATTTTTTGTTCGTCTTCTTTATCTTCCAGTTTGGAAATGGAAGAAGCTGTAGATATAGCGTTTGTGTTGTTGGAGTCTAGATACAAGCAAACCGCAGCACAATCATCAACTTTGGAAGTCGGGTATTTGTATCTCCAAGCTCTAACTGCAGACTCGACTAAAGCTTTTGCTGCAGAGGAACGCGATGGAGCTGAACCTACGATGGCCACTACGTCTTCATTTGAGAGAACATCCCAAATCTATCACACAAACATAATGTGAGCAAACAGTGCATATAGAAAACAATACTTGTGTGTGTGTGAGAGAGAGAGAGAGAGAGCGATTACCCCATCTGTAGCCAACACTACAAACTCATCTTTTTCAGTTAATCGGCGAAAAGATACATCAGGTACAGAGATTAAACCAAAATCTTTCAGGCAAAAGTCTCCAAAAGCACGTGCCATTGCAAGTCCAGGTGAGTCACAGTTTGGCAGCCAAACTCTACAAACTTCAGGTTCATCTCTAAGAGCAAATACTCGTCCACGACATTTTCTTATTCTCTCTGCCTCAGCTGCAAAATCAATTGAGGGCAAAGAAAACCCAACTTAACTAATGGAACCACCATACAACCACAGGAAAACATCATACATCCACCTATATAAGGAGCAATCATCCACCTGGGAGATTTGGCTTAAGATCCACAGTTAGCTGAACCGCAACAAGAGCATTTCCACTGTCTCTTGTACCCATTACAGCTCTAGAGTCCCCAACATTTCCAACAACTAGATACTGACCCTGCGATATTATAGAGGCTATATTATAAACAGTAAAAAAGGCTTTAAACATACCAAACCAAGGCAATACCTGCTTGATCAACGTCACAGCCGTTGTCCCACTGCAGAAACAGTCAACACTTCCATGGAATTTAAGTTCTCTATCCATAACTTTGAAAGCTTTAAGAAACGACTCTTTCAGAGTTTGAAACAATTCAAAATGGAATTCTTCCGTGTTCTCCTTCTCCATGTCAACAGATGTCCTAGGTTCTTCAGCAGATACCAAAACAGCAGCAGCAGCATCTTCAAAGTTGTTGATGTTGCTTACATTATTTACTGCGGTGATCACCTTTAGACCACCTTCTACTGGCACCTTCGCTTCCCAATAAGCACTTAATTTGATTGGAAGATTGTCTCGGACTTTTTTTGCAACCATATGACCGTATGGACCATGCCCATCAAACACTCCACAGAAGATTGTATCTGTCCTCGAACCAAAATTCTGCGTGTGGAAACACAAAACAAGCAGTATCATTCAGAGATACGAGTATAGAAAACCTGCTGATTCTAAGCACAGATTTCAGCATTTTCAGTTCTTCTATGCTGTGCAATAATACAGAGCCTATATACCGATTTCTTGCAATTAAATACAAATGTGCAACTAAAAAAAGATGAACTCTCCATGTAAAAATCAAGATTCTAAATCATTTACTGGTTGGATCAAAGCAGTGAAGACACGATAGGGCCTATAAGAACCATAGGTAGAAACATTAAGGGCAAAAGGGAAGACTTATCGATTTAACTAACCTCCCAAACAACCATGGCATCTTGATTAGGCCCTTTCTTGCCTTGCTGAGTGAAGATACAAGCAACTTCACTTGATCCATTCAAGAACATGCGACCCGGAACACTATGCAACGCTTCTTCTCTCCTGTAATCAAAGGAAGAGTTCCTAGAACCAGGTCGCTTCTTGGAGTTCTTCCTCTTCCTCACACTAAACGCAGGAGAGCAAGGAGAGCCCGGTCTGGGGCTCGTGCTCTCTGCAGATAAACAGGACCCCATTCTGAGGGCCCTGATTATATTAAGAAGGCACTCCAGACCAACAATGGTACAATCACACCCACGGTCCTCCAGTGAGAAAGATTGAAGCTTTAGATCCCAATTATCACCACAAAGAGCAATGATGAGAGATCTATGCAAAACACACGCCTTTTTTCAGATCACCACAAAGAGCAAATGATGATTATAACTTTAAAAGAACAACCCTCTCTCCTTTTTAGTCCCAAGCTACTTTCTGCAAGAATCCTAATGATCAATATAATTCTTCTACTGCCAATACATACACCCTCAGTGATTCTTCAACCCAAATCGCCAAAATTGAATGAAAAAAATATATATATATATATATAAAAAATCAAGCCTTTCAAAGCTGACCAAGAAAAAGGTAAGGTAACCCTTTGGAGTCGTAGAAGGAAAAAAAGGTAGTTTCCCCTTTTCTTCTTACAAATAAAATATTTGTGAGGGGGAAAAGGAAGAGATCTACGTAGACTTTTTTCTCATTGGCACCACACACAGTCACACACAAAAAGAGGGACAGAGAGTTGTTTGTTTATTTATACATCAGAATCCATCAAACAGTGATTGGGAAAGAGAATAGAATTATCAAAAACCCTTTCTCACTCTCATGTCTTTCCTTCTTCGTCTGCAACCAATCAAACGAATAATCACTGAAAAAATTAAACTTCGTAAAGAATCAAAAACCCAAATTGGAATTCGAGCTGAAACGCGACTCACCAGGATACAGATCAAATCAGGGTAGGAGGATATCAGAATCAGATTCAATCCAGAAACAAAAAAAGGGAAAAGATGAAAGAGCGTGAGATTCGGTTCGTGCGTAGATATGAAAAAGGTAAATAGAGAGAGATAAAAAAGAAGAAGATGAATATTAACGAGAAAGAAACGCAACAATCAACTAAAAACCCGTTCTTTTCTTCTTCGTCTTTCTACTTTGGTTTGTAGAGAGAAGAGAGAGAATGAAACAGTAATGGAAGGATGGGTCACACTCTCAAAACACAATACTCTATACAACCAAATATGTAAATGGGATTTTTCTTTCAGATAATGTTTTTTTTATTCTATATTGTCACATATATATATAAATGCTATTTTGTTATAAAAAAAATATATACTGTTTTTTCAGACTGCCATAGTTAACATGGAAATTGGCTAAGACATTTCTTACACATTCCGAATATTTCCACATAATTAAATCAAATTCGATGCCTCTCAATCAGTCACTTGAAGATGTAACTTTATCAGATTAAACCCATGATTTTTTATTCTTGTACGTAAAATGTAAGTTTAATCACTGTGAATTCTACTAACATAAAGAAAATTGATTTTTTTTTATCACTGATTCTTGTAATATTGATCAAATATATGTGATTATTTATGAAAAAGATAGAAATCTAGTTTGAATTTGAGTGGAAACTTCGATAATCAGAGATCTTTTGAATTATAAGATTATTATTTAAACGTTATAGAATAGCAATAATGATAATTTATTATTTTAAACTGTTAAAATCGGTTGGACGATAAATATTGATTTTGATAAAAAAAAATATAAACATTTATCATTTAAAAAAGAACACGACGACAAAGAAAAGAACATAATATTTATGATATATATAAAAAAATGGGTGACAGGACTTAATTTAGTTGTGAATGGAAACCAAATAGTCAACACATACATACACACACATTGTGAAGACAAAAAAAACAGAACTTAAAGATAATACTTAAAGACAGATGTCGGCAACGAAGACGTATCAGTTTGCTTCTCATGCAGAACAGATCAAAGTTTTGAAGACGACCTGTTGAGTCTTTTTTGTCCTGACTCTCTCTCTCTCTCTCTCATCAACCCAAAATTCATTTTGTTTATATTCTTGTCTCTAATCTTCTTCCTCCTCGTCTCAATCATGGAATCGAACTACTTTGGTAGGTCACTTGATCATGAATATGGATAAGGATTTTAGAATATTTTTTGGATTTGATCATTATAATATTAAAAGAAGGTTCATATTTCTAAATAGAAGATGTCTTCAATTACATTTCCCCATCAACCAGTAATCAATCATTATCCACTAAAGAATCACATCTCCAGATTCTCTCCTCTAAATAGTAAAAATAGCAAGTTTTTATCATCATCAAAATATCTCAGTTCTTATCCCTAAGAACACCAGTCATCGATTCTGAGTCATGCTTTTTCCATCAGATTCAACTAACCAATATCAAAACGAACATCCAAAGAAAAACTAGAATGCAAATTTCATTTTTCTGCGAATAGAACCAGCCAGTGAGTGTGTGTACCTTTTGATCTCTTTTTCAGTAAAACTCAGAGACGTTTCAACAATTCTCCAACAAAACCATCTCTAGGAACTCCTGGAACTTCCTCTTCACTCCCCTTGACGACCTTCTTCAATGTCACAACACCTTCATTGAGTTCCCTCTCGCCTACAATTACCATCCAAGGAATCCCTGATTCCATAGCTCGATCAAAATGCTTTCCTCTTCTCTTGCTCACAAGATACTCTGCTTTGATATCAGCCTCCCATAGCTGACTAACTAATTCCGCAGCTTCACCGAGTTTATTATCCGCCATTATACTAACCAAAACTTGAGTCTCCGTAGGTCGAATCAACTATATTCATTGTAAAAACAAAGTTCAAAATCTAATATTTTGAAAGATGGACAACAAAAGCATAAGCAGTTTGGGAACTTACTAGTTTTTGTTGTTTTTGACGTTCTTCCAATATGTTAAACACTCGCTCGATCCCAAGGCTCACGCCAACTGCAGGGACTTGTCTTGTTCCAAACATTCCTATAAGGTTATCGTATCGGCCACCAGCACAAATTGTTCCAACCTACACAAAAAGCAGAAATCAGAAACGTAATAACTTTCTCTACTTGAATTACGAGAAGCCAATTCACGAGAATGTTACCTCTGCTCCTATACAAACGGCTTCAAAGATGACGCCTGTGTAGTAATCAAGACCTCTAGCTAGACTTAGATCAAAGACTATTCTGTGACTGCACTTTGATCTCTCAAGAGCATCAAACATGATACTCAACTCATCAAGAGCGTCTCTTGATGATTCATTAGCTAAGAACTCGCTCCCTTCTTGTCTTAGTTTCAACAATAGCTCCATAGGAGCTCCTTTCTCTTTGACAAAGTTGCCAATTCTGTCAGCAATCTCTGGAGACAAACCCTTCTCCTCCACCATTTCTTTCTTTACTTGCTCAAATGATTGCTTGTCTAACTTATCGATACTCGAGCAGATGGTTCTGAATTTCTCAGGTGGTACTCCACATATCTCCAGCATTCCATCGAGCAACTTCCGATGATTTAGTTTCACCTATTTAAATAAAAAATGAAAGCAAGAACATAAGCAAGGAGAAAACAAACCAGGAAACTCTAAGACGCTGAACTAAAGTTATTACCTCATAATCTCCGATATCCAATTTATCAAGGAGTTCAGTTAAAATCTTGACAACTTCGAAATCCGGTCCCATTGGTTCAAACAAACCAGCAATATCGAAATCACACTGGTAAAACTCTCTGTATCTCCCTTTAGATGGATTATCTCTTCTGTATACTTTTGCAATTTGGTATCTTTTGAACGATGTGATGCCATTCATAGCCACATACCTTGCAAATGGAACGGTTAAATCATATCGTAAAGAGCAAAGCTCCCCACCCTGCGATTAACTAGCCACATAAGCATGAATCTCTCCACAAAACTGATTAAATCGCAGCAGATGAGATGAGTTTTTACCTGATCAGCAATATCGTAGATCAACTTTGAGTCTTCTCCGTATTTCCCTGTAAGTGTCTCTCTCAATTCAAAAACAGGAGTATCAAGTGCAGTTGCACCATGTTTCTTGAAAACGTTTTGGGTGATTGAAAATACTTTTTCTCGAACTATCATTTGTTCTTTAGCGAAATCCCGAGTTCCCTGTCATGGAATCAAGAAAATGAGAAATGCATTCTGAAGGCCTAACAGTTTTCATATATAAGATTGCAGTTTTACCTTTGGGAGCTTAGGAAGTCTCCTGTTTTCATTACTTTCTACTATCTCTTTGACTTTATCCAAGAAGCAGTCAAAATCATGACCTGTGGGGTTAAAAAGATTTAAGATCTGCTCCACCCATTGCTTCAATGACTCCATCTGATCTCCACCACTTGCTGCCTCATTACTCACCAAACTATCTTTGATAAACTGGATAACCACGCTTGTACCCTTCCCCAAAACTATCTTTTTCTCATTCTTCTTCTTTTTCTTATCAATGTTTGACTCCTCTTTGTCCGCATCTCCGCTCTTCTCACCAAACAGTTCTCCACCAGCAAGAGCAAAAAAGGCAGCAACTGCTTCAAAACCAACAATTTTCCATACCACCCCCAACGATTCATTCAATTCGTGAGCAAATCTGCAGTAATCCTCTTCAGAGAGAGCATTATAAGGTAACTTATGGCCATTCTTGATTTTATCATATTCAAGACAGCTCTCTTGGAACAGTTGAGACAAACCATTCCTCAGATTCTCATTTCCAATCGACTCAAAACACAGCTTAGCACGGAGGAATGAACATTCTCCCAAACTTTTAATCGGCATTGACAAAGCTGACAATGTTGCTCCTAAAGCCTCACCAATTCCAGAGTTTCCAGGACCAGTTTTGCCTCCTTTAACACCGGAATTCAACTCTACCCGAGCATCCGAGTGCATGCTTTTCACCACACCTCTGAATTTCCCATGAATCCTCGGAATTTTCGAAATCTCTTCCATCTCAATTTTTCCCACAGCTTTAGACCCATTTAGCAAAACCTTGAGATCACCAGCAACACCAATTGCATCTTTATAACCAAATCCGTCTCCTGTATCCAACGAGCTAAACGAAGTGATATCACCTTTTGTAGCCTCACAACTCAAAGCAGCAACAGAATCCACAATCTGTGAAAGAGCCGTCGATTTGTGATCTATAATCGAACATAGTCCAATCAACGAAGCCCAAGACTTCTCCAACACAACATTTTCCCATTCTGTAACATCAATCTGACCGAATTCGAAATTCTCAGACTTGGAATTTAGAATATCTAATATCTTAACAGGAAGAACAGAACGAACGGTGGAGGAAGAACCGGAATTCGATAAAAGAAGCTTGTTTAAGAGCACAGCCAAAGAAGCTCGTGTTTCCTCAATCGTTAACCCTTCAGGGATACCAAAGGAGTTTCTTTTGATTGATTGAAGGTTTTTAGTGGAGAATTTCTCGATCGCAGAAGAGTCAATTCGTACATTAGCGACGCCGTAAGCAACCTTGAAAACGGAGGGAGAAGACAAAGAAGATCCTTTCCCTCCAAGAGAGATCGTCATTCTCTCCGCCGCCATTATTACACTGAGATGGAAAGGAAACGCAGTCTAGGGTTTGAGTTTTAACCTCTAATCAATATACAATATCGATTTAATTGTCAAGACGATTTAAAAGGAAAAAACGTTAATTGAAAAAAACCGCTTTATCCTCGAACGTTAATTATAAAAAAACGTTTTTAAACGTTTTACTCCACAAACTCTCAAAACGGATCCAATAGTTTCAATATCTTGAAGCTCAACCTTTTTCGCATCACAAAGTATCCATTTACAGAGCTCACTGAATCATATATAGATGATTTCAGCTTTCTTCAAACATAGTTTTAAGCAAAGAAGCTTATTTGGCAAACGAGTAACTAACAAGAATTGAGTCTAAGTGTAATAATACCAATTGCACCATGTCAATGGTAATCTATAACTCGGATGAAGAAAAAAGAACACTTTGTATGCTCAAGTCTCAGAGGAATACAATAGTGAAAGGAGAACAAAAGTTCTCTACTCTGTTTCAATTACATTTTTTTATTTGTTTGATTTATGATTTGTATATATCTAAGAAACAATGTAAACCCAAGCTTAGAACTTTGATAGATCATTCATCAATTCAAATATAAAAAAGGAAAAACGAGAAACTTAGCTGCATGTTTTGCTTGGAATCTATAGTCTCCCATCTCCCAATTATTTTAGGAAAAATATCCAAAAAAGCAAAAGAGAAAGATGAACTTAAGAAAGATTTCAGAGTTTGTGGATGGTCTTCATGTCTATAGCTTCACCCAAAGTTCCTCCCTCAACATGATCCCACCATTTCATCAAGAAATTGTCCACTACCAATCTGAACCATGGAGACAGTTTCAAACCTTCCTCACCATCATCTGCTTTCTTCACCAGCTCCTTCAGCTCTTCTCGGCTCACATACTTGATATCAGCTACTTCATCTGGATTTGGTTGAACCTTCACGTCCCGCACGATGAAGAGTAAGTAGTCAACTGCAATGGGCCGGCCAACACAGAAGAAGCTTAACGTTTTGCGACTATATTCAAGAAAACCACGGGTCCCAGAGGAATAATTACCTTCGTGCTCTCCCCATTTTCCATCAGAAGGAGCCTTGTAAAGCATACGTCCTAAGGCAGTGAACTCATCAACAGGTACATCTTCAGCCACAATACCCAGCTCATCGAGAAGCTTTCTTTGTGCAGCATTCCTCACACCTGATGAGTATGATACAAACAGTGAGGTCAGTAGTTATGTGAAGCTACAATTTGCTAAATAGACAGAAGTTGTGATTTTATTGCCCAGCAGATACCAACCGAGTGCATTTTCCTCGATAAGCTCTGATTCACGGTAAAGAGGATGGCTGCAACAAGTGTTTGTCCACACGAGAGGGAAGGTAACTTTTGTTTTTGACCTTTGCTGTTCAAACGAGAAGAAGGAATTTCATTAGGATACCATACGAGCCAGCTGGCTTCCAAATAAAAACACGAGAGCATCATATCATCATAGCCACACCCAATAGGTGCAACAAAAACCTCTAACAACAAGCTTATAATCTAACCTCCCATAATTTTTTAGCTTATTTTCCCTACAAAAATTGATTCTAGATATTACCCCCACCATGCCTGGTCACAAGCCTAAAATCCATTTGCATATAAGTTAATCTTGACTTCAAAGAAGTCATAAGTAAATACCTGGAGAAGCAACTCATATTTCGAGTTGAATATAAATACACTAAAAGCCCTGTGAAGCAAATTCTTAGCTTCAATATTTTCCATTAGATGACCTGCATCGCCACATAGAGACATTATTTTAATGGAAAACACTAAGAGAAAGGATGAGACATGAACCAACTTCACTTACAATTATATTTGCTGTCATGCCCCAAAACACGATCAGTTTCATCAACAAGAATGCATCTGCAAGCAAGATTGAAAACAAGAAATGAAATTAAGATATTAAGGTGGAGCGATCGAATATATTCTTGTGTTGCAGCATCCAGAAACCAAACTAGAGGACGCACTGCCATCAAAGCAATGATCAACACTTATCATCAGAAAATTAAGCCTAAAAGGAGATAGCAATTTATATCCAAAGACTCCATTCTGGCCAACTTCCTTAGAACATAGCTTAACCTGACTATGTTCTTACCAGAACCGTGAAATCTTTCAAAAGAGACACTAAAGTGTTGACTTTTCAAGAAATAATGGCTATTCGACTCCAACGATCATAAAAGGAAACAAAATGGACGACGACTAACAATAAATCACTTATTATCCCATCAAAATCAACAAATCAAGTAACCGAAGTTTACATTAAAGTCAACCAATCAATTAACCGTAAAAACTCCAAATCCTGAAACCTAATTTCTTCAAGTTTTCTCACCAACCCAACGATAGTGACAAACCACATTCGAGAATACGACTTGAAGACAAAAGGAACTATCTTTGCTAAACCCAAAAATTGAAATCGAAATAAGGAGAATCAGAAATCGAAGACTTACTCGTCCTCAAACATGAGGCGTCTTTGAACAGCATCCATTCCAGAATCTGTCATGAAGGTACCGGAGAAAGCACACAAAGTCGGTAACTTTCTCGGAGATATGGGAACAATGAAAGAGGAAGATGGGGAAATAGGGAAGAAGAAAGAAGAGCGACAGATATGAAGAGAGATTAAATAAAGAATAAGCAGACATTGGTGTGCATGTTGTGGGGACTGATGCGTTCCCCTGCTTTCTGCGTTGTCAAGGTCCACGAATCTTACCATGTACATCTCCGCATATTATAAAACCACCGTCAACAGCGGATAAAATTATTTCCTCTTTTTATTAAGGAGTAAAAAATATATAAATTTATATCGGCCCATGTCTTGATCAGAAAGAGAGGAGCACAACTAGGGCTAGGGTTAGGGTTTCTCCCTTCCTGCGAAATTGTACCTATTAGCCGCCATCGAGGATGACTGGTAAGGCGAAGCCGAAGAAGCATACGGCAAAGGAGATTCAAGCGAAGATCGATGCTGCGTTGACGAATCGCGGCGGAGGAAAAGCAGGAATCGCTGATAGGACCGGAAAAGAGAAAGGAGGTCACGCTAAGTACGAGTGTCCTCACTGCAAAATTACGGCTCCAGATCAAAAGACGATGCAGATCCATCATGAATCGAAGCATCCTAAGATCCCTTATGATGAGTCGAAGCTCGTGAATCTCCATGCGATCTTAGCACCAGTAGCCGAATCGAAACCCAAACCTGGAATCAGGGGAAGCTTGAAGAAGTAATTCTATGTTTCAATTCTTCTGAAAATTTGTGACCTTTTGGTCTTCCGAAAATTTGTGACCTTTTGGTTTTCCGATTATGATTTGCTTACCTTTTACCCTAATCCATCGTGTCCATGATGCTTCTGGCTTCTATCTGTTTCTATGATATCGTACTTATTATCTACTGTTTTCCATATGGTGGAGATGCTATATGAATAAACGATATTTTACGATTTCTCTTCTCGAGTATGTCTTAATTTCCGTAGTGTTCTTACATTCTGTTTGTTAAAGAACAGGTTTGATTCTTATTTCGACACAACAGTGAACACCCTCTGCTTCTTTTTCAGACATTTTTAGATCATCAGGATAAGAGTGGTTTGTGTGTTGGGGTTACAGAGCTTGAAGTTCTTTGCTTATTGAAGCTGCAAGCACATCATCAATGTGCTGACATCTTTTTGTTCTCGAAAATCGAAAATCGTGTTTGCAGTCATTTGGTTGCGTACTTAAGTAGAAACTCTTGAAGGCAGTAACTTGTCTGATAAAGAAGATAATAGAATCTCAAGAACTCAAAACCTCTGTTTCTGTTCAGAAATAAACTGCGGAAACTTATCTGCAAGAAAGTCGATGATCAGACATATTGTTTTCAGTGTGATTTGCTTGCTTTGGTCTTGAGTGCATATCTGATACTTGGGCGATGCTTCTTAGGCAAACATTTGCTTCGGGTTTGGTTTTCGGTTTAGTTGAAAATCTCAATTATAGGTGCACACTTTTTTCATCTGTACCGTTTCGATTTATAGATCACGTGGAGACTGATAATAGTTCTAAAAAATCATAAAGTTACAAAAGGTTTAATAAATGTTGAATATCTGTTTATAATCCCTTCATTGGTATAATAATTGTTATTTTAAAGAGATTGTCCTTCAACAATTAGACAAAGCAATTTTAAGAGTTGAACGACATAAGCAAAAAAAAAAACTTTCTGTACATTTATATTTTTCTTGAAAAAGAAATTAAATTTATATCCTACTAAAAGAATCATCCAGCGATCGATAAACCGAAACGCAAAAGAAACCCTGAAACATGATCATCCCACTTTGTTAGTTTGTTGCTATCTTTTTCAAACTTTAGCAACCTGTGGTTTTGGAGTTTGGACATTTTCTTCTTCATATAACAACCTTCTCCTCTTGAAGCCATAACCATGATATCGATACATAATACTCAATATACACTGCCTCAAGCTCACTATATCAAATGTCTCTATAAACTTCATGTCCCTTTGTCTCCATTTCAAACCCGCGTTCTTCTGGTATTCTTCGAGCACCGATGATAAACACCAGCTCTGAACTTTTCTTAAACATCCCACTAAACAACCTGTCCTATGCTGCACCAAAAACACCAAACCATGAGTCTCCAGTAAATAACTAATCACACAGAACGATCTCCTAAAAAGACCACAATCCAAGTTCCTAAAAGATTAAAGACTGTCCTGTGATAACTACTAACACAGACTAAGCTAGAAGAGGAATAAAGGTTGTTATTGTATATTACCTTTCCGCGTTTGCAGTGTATAAGAATCGGATGGTTTCTTACATCTACAGAGAGAACAAAACATGAAGCAGCTAACAAGAGCCTATAAACTTTAGAAGAAAAAAATACAGTGTTGAGTTTTGATTCCTTACCAACTAAGACTTTGAGAGCATCCAAAACTGTATCTTTTGGCATTGGAGTTGGAGGATCCTGCAAATGATTCCATATACGAAATCAAGGGCATTAGAGTTATTCAAAGATCATCATCATCCACAAGAAACAAGAGAGCTGAATCTATCAGCTTTGATTATTCTTTTACCTTTCAAAAGTACAGAGAGAATCTAAGAAAGAAAACGCACCGTTTTGCCTTCGATTCCGAATTGGAAAAGCTTAATGTTGTTGGCCTCAAGAAACTTGAGATTCTCTTCTGGGTATGATTCAAGACACAGATAACTGTTTGGTTGGTGAAACAAAGAATGATTTATTAAATTAAAAAAAATCAATTAAACAGTAATATTGAATAAACCCAAAGATCAATGAAGGAAGGTAGAAGAGAATCAAATCATCTTACATGATGGAACGAAGATTTAGGGTTTTGAGGAAACTGAAGTTCTCTGGTTGAGGAAACCCAGATCGGTAAATTCCATCTTCAACCATCGAGAAATTCGACGGCGGCGCTAAAACACCGTTATGATCATTCGTTTCCATAATCAAACACATCGAATTCAGTAGCCTCTGCGAATCAAATCAATCTCCAAACTGAGAATCAGAAGCAACGAAAAGAAACAGAGCAAAACCCAGGAAATCAAGAGAGAGATTTTAATGCAAACTAAAACAGAGAAAACAAAGGTTCCTTTTTTATAGGAAGAAAAAGGATAAAGTGGGGTTCTATTAGAAAAAAAGGAGACAACTTTGGAAAGCGGACTCAGATTTTGGAAGGACTCTTCTTATTTGGCTAAAACCTAAACAGATTTAGGTGGAACCTTGAGAATCTCTAAGATCCTTACACGTGTCGTATCTTCTACTTTTGATTCAACCTCCCAACTTAAAATTCTTCAGAATCTAATTTGGGTCAATCCTTTAACATTTTTTTATAATTGAACAAAATTCTTATAAAGAGGTTTGAACTCGAATAAACAATAACAATCGAATCACCAAATAAACCCTAAGTGGTCTCATTTAAAATTTTATTTTATGGACTGAAAATATTGACCATTGACAATTCGTTGACGAAGCAAAACAAACAAATTTTCCAAAAACAACCCTTACAAAATAGGATAATACATATCTACATATGAATCATTTCCATGAGTTAAGTATGTAATTTTAGTATATTTAAGTTGATAATCTAATTATTGTTCTTTTTTCTTTAGATAATCTAATACTAAATTCATATCCATGCTATACGTGGAAAAAAATATTCACAAATTATAATTTACTAATAAATATAAATTAAATATTTAAATTTTATTTAAAATTACTTTTAATATTAATTTTTATATATACAAATTAAAAAATGAAAAATTATTATTTTTTACAAATTTAATAATATTTTTTTGTCAGTTTAATAAAATATATTCTAACCAAATTAATAACAATGATATAATTGTAATTATTCTAATAAGTTAAGCTCATTTATATATTTATTTGAAATTTATCGTAATGATAACACGTCATCATGATATTTCTGTTAATAACACGTCATAATAAGATTATTTTCTTAAAATATTTTTCAAATAATATATCAGGGATTGCGGTACTAAATTAAATGTATTTATATTTATTTGAAATTATTTATAAATTAACGTATAAAAAAATTTAAAAAAGATAAAAATGATTGTTTTTACAAATATAATAGTATTTTTTGGTTAGTTGGATCAATTATATTTGTTTTCAATTTAATATCAGTAGCATGTATTGTAATTATTCTCTAAGCAATTTAAACCTTTTTATATATTTAATCTGAAATTCGTTGTGGTGTTGACACGTCAATATGATATTTTTGTTATTGACACGTTAGGATAATGTTACTTTGTTAAAAAATTTCTCAAATAATATATTAGAGATTGATGCTATATTAGTCTCTCTCAACCTCGGATATTTATTTGATGCTATAAGAGCTTTATTTTCATCTTTAACCAAATCATCACGCTTTGGTTTTATCCGATGAAAGTTCTCATCTCCGAAAAGATTGACCAATCACGAGTTATGGACTATGAATGTGTTCAAGATGCGTATGCTCTTCCTCTTCTTCTTCCATTTCTTCCTCTTTCTACTTCTTCATAGGCAAATCATCATGATCTAAGTCATTATCATATTGCAAAAATGTGCTTGTATCCTTCTATTTTTAGCTCCATTTAATGCTTAGTATCTCATCGTTAATGCGACACTTTTTGTTTTTCTCATCAATAAGTTTTAGTGCAGGAACATCTTGGTCCTTTTCGTGTTGTCCACCCAAGGTAGAATCAGATTCCGTCGAGCCAACGTCCTCTTCATAATTCTCGTGTATATATATATATAACTAAAGCGCTGAGTAAACCATAAATTCCCATTACTCGTCAATATAAAACCACCATATGTTATCACATGAATTTGGTGATGGATTATCGAAAGTATCTAACTTAGGTAATGAATACCCGAAATTAGCACATTATTGAAAAGTATCTATTTTATAAACCCTACCAGATTTTTTCCACCAGGTTTTTAAGTTTAAACCTATTAGGTAAATTACTAAATAGTAAAGTTTTAATTTAAGAAAAAAAATCGCATATTTTGAACTAATAACATACTATTTTCTTAAGACCTACGAATTTCATCTAATCACTGGTATATGTATTTTCCAAATAAAAACAACAATTATTAAGTATGAATAAATTGTTTCTATTCTAATCAAGCCGGGTCGGACCATACCCACCCGGTTCGTCCCATCTAATTTTCCCGCCAGAGAAAAAGTAAAACCGCCAAAGGATATGCAAAGGTGAATGATAAGACCTAAGAGAAAAAGAGAGAGATGCCATAGAGATCGAAGAGTGAAGATGGAATCAGCTCCGACGGGATGCTTCAAGTGTGGCCGTCCGGGTCATTGGTCTCGAGATTGCCCAGCCTCTGTTCCGGTCGCCGGAAAGTCCTCTTCTAACCCCGCTCCATCTCAAACCCATAATAACGAAGATCAGAGATCTTCTTTCGCCAAAAGTGGAAACCGCGCCCCCGTAACCTCAAAAGCACCTGCTCCTAAAGTCACGAAGACGAGAGTTCAAAGGCCCAAGCTAACTCCTGATTTGCTGCTCTCCGAGGATGGTCTGGGCTATGTTCTGCGGTATTTTCCTAGATCCTTCAAGTATCGTGGCCGAGGGAAAGAGGCAAGTATCTTCTCCGTATCTTCCCATATTTCCTCTCTCTTTTTTTTTGCCGATTGATTTTACTTATTACTCTGTCTTCATCGTTTTCGGAATTAAATTGGCTATGGATATATATTCTCTATAGGTCAGCGATTTGGGGAATTTGATTCGGCTCTACAGTGA
Source organism: Pugionium cornutum (assembly GCA_018901935.1). NCBI lineage: Eukaryota > Viridiplantae > Streptophyta > Magnoliopsida > Brassicales > Brassicaceae > Pugionium > Pugionium cornutum. The sequence continues at coordinate 15,201,741 of CM032161.1, forward strand.
ATGGCACTCTCATTTGCTGCCTTACTATTCGTTTGAGCAGTTTGTGCACAAAGTGCAACAAGTCGCTACTACCAAGCGTGTGAAGGTACAACAAATGCTCTTTCTCCTTGAATTTTTCTTACTGCAATTGTTAATCTACGTATCTGAATTCGAAGGCTGATAAGATCATGATAAATAATCCTGATGATTGTATCAAGCAGTGGTAGTCAAATTACTGAAATCTGAATCGCACTGCTCCTTTGGTTGTTCAAATCATGTGTTGCTTTAAAGTTCCAAGTACTAGAATCTGAAAATGTGTAACGCTGTTTTGGTATAAGATCATTGTTTGCTTCTATCCTAATGTGTCGTTCTTTTAGACTTGTATAAACGAATTGAGAGAAAGAGTCGCCAATGGAGTTGATCCAAACAAGTTATACGAAAAGCCGGAAGAAAATACTCTTCCTGTTGATGATCACGGTATCAGCTTTCTCCAATGAATCTTGTTAAAATCTCAATAATGTCTAGTCTTGAAATTTTTCTGTTAGTTTACAGTCTTCTGTAGGTAAATGAATGCTCTTTTGCAGGTGACCTAGATATGGATGAGCCAAGTCATGACCAAGAGAACACAAAATCGAAGAGCATTGATGTTAATGCTGATGCTGGTACTGATACAAATGCTGATGCTTTTCAAGACAGTATGTTTAATGAGATATTTGATAACGCAATGGATTCAAGAGAGACTTCAAAGCTACCGAGCGATGAACGAAACATGGATAAAAGCAGTGAACTGACAGAAGAGCAGAGAGCACGTATGGAAGCTAATAAATTGAAGGCAATGGAGAGAGCACAGAACATCTCCGAGGAGCAGAGAATGCGTATGGAAGCTAATAGGCTAAAGGCTCTCGAAAGAGCCAAAGCAAGGCTGCAACCAAATCAAAACTAGCTTAGCTATTACTAGACATCTTCAGTTTGATGAATCTTTGAGCAGCTGTGTTTTGGTGTTGGTTCAGTTTTTGTTCCTATTGGATCCATCGAATCCAGAATTATGATTTATGGATCCAAACCAAGTTTATCATTGGCGTAAACGCTCTTTAACTGTTACCAGATCTGTTTTTTTTTTCCATCATTTTTTGTATATTAAATAAAAAAATCATACAAAAAGGACAAAGATAATATAATTTTCTGACGTGTTCTCTACCGTCCAATTTTGGTGGAGAAGATAAAATAAAATTGGCACTCTCTCTAGTCTTTACGAAAAAAAAAATGATAAAGGGTATTTTTGTCATACTATTTACATCAACCTTTAATTAATTAATTTCCCTTAAAATTCTTGTTTCTTTTGTGTGGAGGTGAGACGAGAACGCCTTTTTTTTTTTTGGTTTTTCGTCTCTCTCTCTGTTTACACGATTTTTCTTCTTCTTCTTCTACAGCTTCTAACAATCGTCTGTGTCTTCTTCCTCCATTGTCATTTATCTCCCTACACTCCATTTTCTTGCTGGAGGAAGATCTATTACCGGCGAATCATTAGAGTTATGACAGTATAATGTCTTATGCTTATTTTCATCGTCGGAGATATTCCTCTTCACGTCTATGGATTTTAATGCCGGAGTTCCCATGTCCTCTCTTTCGCCTCTGATGAATCAAGGTCCAATCAATTTCTTCCACTTTTTGTCAATTTTGATCGGAAAAGGTTTTTTTTGACAGACTGGGTTTAATCTCGATTTTTTTGGGGGTGGGGGTTTTGATCAGAAGCAATGTGGCAAATGAATTTGAGTTCAGATGAAACAATGGAAACTGGTTCGTACCCGGAGCGGCCAGGAGAGCCAAATTGTTCTTATTACATAAGAACTGGACTCTGTAGATTTGGCTCAACTTGTCGGTTCAATCATCCTCGTGATCGTGAACTGGTACCATATGTTTCTGTGTAACTGTTTTTGATTTTAGCGATGTGTTTTGTTGGATCGAAATTTGAAAGCTTTTCTGATACTATGTGATTCTCTCTCATTGTCCAATTTTTAGGTTATAGCCACTGCAAGAGTGAGAGGAGAATACCCTGAAAGGATTGGTCAGCCTGAATGCGAGGTGATCAGAGTTTCCACTACGGTTCCTCTGTTACATAAGCAAGACAGTTTTTGTTGTTTATAAGAAATTTGGTTGTCCATTGTAATTTAGCATTTTCTCAAGCTTTGGTATATAGTCCTCTAACTTGCATTTGTATGTTGTCTGTTTTGCGCAGTACTATCTCAAGACAGGAACCTGCAAGTTTGGAGTTACATGTAAGTTTCATCATCCTAGGAACAAAGCTGGTATTGCTGGAAGAGTCTCACTGAATATGTTAGGATATCCTCTTCGCCCGGTAGGTTGATTTCGTTACTTTCCATTTTTTGTCATTTGTTTTTAGTCTCTCGTATGATTCTCCGTTTTCCTCATATGCAGAATGAGGTTGATTGTGCTTATTTTCTAAGAACCGGACACTGTAAATTCGGTGGCACTTGTAAATTCAACCACCCTCAGCCTCAACCTACCAACATGATGGTTCCTACTTCAGCTCAACAACAGCCTTATTCATGGTCAGGACAATCTTTTGTAGCCAATCCTCGATGGCAAGATCCGTCAAGCTATGCCTCCTTAATCATGCCTCAAGGAGTAGTACCGGTTCAGGGATGGAATCCTTACAGTGTAAGTTGTCAAAACAACATTGCTTAACCTTCAGATAATCGGATTTTTTTATGACTTAGTTTTGATTTCTATCGAATGTTTCTCGGGGTTTTGGGTTTCCCTTTCGTCAGGGTCAGTTCGGCTCAGTTTCTCCTTCAGGTACAGGAAATGATCACAATTACAGAAGCTTACAACAGAATGAAACCAAAGAGTCAGGCTCTCAATCTCAAGCGTCATTCTCGGGTTTCAATTCCGGAACCTCTGTTCCGGTAGGAAGGTTCTATGCATTGCCGAGGGAAAATGTATTCCCAGAAAGACCCGGACAACCGGAATGCCAATTCTACATGAAGACAGGTGACTGCAAATTTGGCACAGTTTGCAAATTCCATCACCCAAGAGACAGAAAAGCTCCTCCTCCTGATTGTCTCTTAAGTCCCCTTGGCCTCCCTTTACGCCCGGTACGCTCTAGTAAACTTAATAGAAAAAAAATCGTTGCTTGATTTTTTCTGCGGTTTGTCAAATTGTTGTTTTATTCTCATAGGGAGAACCGTTGTGTGTGTTCTACACTCGGTATGGAATCTGCAAATTTGGTCCAAGCTGTAAATTTGATCACCCAATGCGAGTATTCACATATGACGACGCAGATTCAGAGACGGATGAAGTTGTGGAAACATCAACTGGGAAACCAGAAGACTCTCGTATGAAACAAGACAAGCAGCAATAACATCACTACCGTTGATGCACAGCAGTGAAGAAACAAATGAACAAGAGCTTAAAAAAGCTTTGATTTTTCTCACGAGGAATCTGTAAATTCTTCATTTTTCATTTAATCTCATGCATTTATTAATAATGTATAGAGGTGATTATACAACTGATCTTAAACTGATCGCCTTTGTTGTAATATTCTTTTGGCGAATCTGGTGAATAAATTGAAACTAATATCCCTCAAATCTAAATTTTGGAAAATAAGGTAACACTAGATTTATAGCCAAGAAAAATATTCGTAAATTATATTTTATTAGTAATATAATTTTAATTTTTATTTAAAATTACTTTTAATATTATTTTTTGTATATATAAATTTAGAAGAAGAAAAATTATTTTTATGAATTTAATAGTATTTTTGGTTAGTTTAATAAAATATATTAATATTCTAACCAAATTAATAATAATGGTATATATGTAATTATTCGAATAACTTAATCATATTTATATATTTATTTGAAATTTACAGTAATAATGAAACGTAAGCATGATATTTCTGTTAATAACACGTGAGAGTAAAATATTTTCTTAAATTTTTTCTCAAATAATATATTAGAGATTATGTAATAACTTAAATCTATTTATATTTATTTGAAATTATTTATAAATTAACGTAATAAAAATTTAAAGAAATAAAAATTATTATTTTTATAAATATAATACTATTTTTTGGTTAGTTGAATAAAATATATTGATTTTATAATGAAATTAATATCAGTGGCATGTCTTGTAATTATTCTAGTAACTTAAACTCTTTTATATATTTAAGGTGAAATTTGTTGTGGTGTTAACACGTCAGTATGATATTTTTGTTATTAACACGTAATAATAAAGTTATTTTATTAAAAAGTTTTTCAGATAATATATTAAAGATTATATTTACGGAATTACCGGTTTAGAATTCTTGTTTTGGTTAAACGTTCGATCCCGAATTAAGGTAGCTGCAAATTTCGTGAAAGTACAAAACATGTCGCTACTTTTTCTTTTATTTATTCCTTCGGCCCAATAAAAAATAAGTTGCGATCGAATATTAACGGATAAAGGCCCGATATATATACTAAACGACGTCGTTCACGCTTTCATCTCAATTGGTTGCCCTAAACTTCCCTATGAGTATATATAAGTTATGTTTTCGTTGCTTTGTTCTTCTATCTCTGGTTTTAGGGTTTCAAGGAGGGTAAAAGCTTCGTATAGTTTTGTTTTGTTTTCTTATTATCAAGTCATCTACATAGCAAGATAGGTTAACTTCTGTACCAGTTTTGTGTCGGAAGATGACAACATTTTTTAATTGACCTCCATGACATTTTCTTCATGGAATTCTTCTCTTCCATGGAGTAGCTCTATGGAGGTCACACCACCACAACTTTGTTTCTTCTTATAAATGTATATCCGTACGTCGCGCTGATCAAATCATAGTAATGCTTGGAACATGTTTTTCTTAATTGTTTTTCAATCTGAAGTTACAGTTCTGTTGTGTCTGCAGTCATCTTTAAAGCAAATAGGTTATATCTCTGTACCAATTTTGTGTCGGAAGATGACAATATTTAATTTGCATCTCTATGATATTTATCTTCTTGGAAATCCTTCTTTCCATTGAGTAGATCTATGGAGGCGTACACTGTTGTGTATAATTGATGAAAGATCTTCTAAACTTGTTTCTGTAATTTATCTTTGTGAGATCATTGTTACAGCCATCAACAGCTAAAATAAAGAAAGATATCAACTTTAGAGCAGTAACGAAATGATCCTGGTGAAGCAGAGTCTGTAAATTCTCATTATTCTCTTAATATCAAAGTAAATATAAAGATCAGTAACGAAATACTTTAGCATAAGCTTGATCTTTAAACCCTCTTGAACAAATGATTCACTTAAAGAATGAATATTTTCATCTAAGCTGCCAAATTAATGGTGGTATTTTTATCGAAGCAGCCAAATCAAAAGTGTTAATACTGTGATTTATAATGAAACGAAATGAGTATTATTTAGTTTTACATAATCTAATTTTTTTTTTTTATCATTGGATCACAACGGGCCGATCCAATAGTCTAGTATCTTCGTACGAAGATTTAGCACTCTTTTACGAGGGGCGATGGAGTCGAACTCCACACTTTTAGGATGGACATAGAGATAGTATAACCACTAGACCACTTGCTCTTCTTACATAATGTAAGTTTATCAGATCAAATCGCACGGTTATATATTTGACATATATAAGTCCTGTTCGTTTGTCTGCCGCAGCGTCTACGGCAGCGACCTGCGGTCAGACACTGCGGTTAGACGCTGCAATATTGTTGTTCGTTTGATCGCCGCAGGTTTTCGTCGCAGGTTGTATCGTAATTGTTTGATCGCAAACGCTATAATTTCGCAGCGATTAAAATTTTTGACCGCAACTTTCTGCGATCAACCGTAGCGTTTGACCGCAGGAACCTGTGGCGGTCAAACGAATAACGTTTGACCGCATGACGCAACCGCAGGTTTCTGCGACTACGAAACGAACAGCGACATACTATTAACTTTGTAAATCGCGTTTGATTGTTTTTTTTCTCTTCGCCTTTTATTGTTATTCAACGCGTAGATATATAATTGAGCTTTTATAGCATATATTATGACGCGAGGAAAAGTAAATAAACACGGATCCGAAGACTCTAATGCCGACCATGACCTCGTCTGGTCTAAAGTCTTCCTAACTCTGTTTTCTTACTACTTTTAAATTATTATAATCCTAAAATTATTGATACACACAATAATACATTTCTAAAATGAATCTCAATTTCAAACTATATTTGAATTTATTTCAACAAAATTGACAATTTCTCATACAAAGAATGAGTCTTACATACGTAGTCGAACTCGAGATCTAGTCAAGTCCACATTTTCCCATCTACTTCATTTGCAAAATTGAAGAGAGAAAAAAACGAAAATAGGGGAAAATACGCGTAATCGCTATTTATATATATAATTGCGCGTTCTGGATTTTACACATATCTAAATGAAAATAAATAAGTCATAAATCTGGACCCGAATGAATACATATATTTCAACGGTCAACATTCTAATTCAGTTCACAACACACAAATCAAACGTTCCATTTCTTACTTCTTTTTCAAGCTTTTACAACCTTTGACCATTTCTCTATAACATATATATATATATATATATATACACACGTAAACGAATACATATTTATACAATCCCACAAAGCTTCTCACTTTTTATCGGATAATCGAAAAGTACTTCAAGTTTTTTAGGAAACCAAACCCAAAAAGAGAACCAGAAATTATGGTGTTACCATGGAGAGCAAGAGGAGGAGCAATGAGACGTCATCCACTGACTTCCGGCGGCGATACTTCCGTCGTTGAAACTAAGATTCCTACTCAACTTCGATCCTCAATGAGCAACCGGGTTCAGTCACCGCGCGTCCCGTTGACCTCGCGTGATGCGGCGGAGATATGTCGGAGATTGGAAAACGCGTCGGAGCGTAAAGAAAATGTCGAGTGTTTTGAGATTGTTAGTAAAATCAAGAACTTGGGAAGAGAAGGTGGAGATTCGAACAAAAAGTGTTTGGTCCAGGGCGGTGTCGTTGTCGCGTTAGCTTCTTGTTTTCAAAGTTTCGCGGCGGCGCCTGAGGAACACGAGCGTCTGTTGGAGGAAGTCTTGTTTGTTCTCACTTCCTGCTTGCCTCTTAATCGATCAGAGGGTTTATCGAAGATGGGATCAACGGCTTCGCTTATCTGTCTCTTAAGGTTCTTGAACGTTACAGACATTAAAACGAGGCAAAATGCTGCGTTTTGTATCAAAGAGGTTATTGCGTTGGGGAAGAGGTACGTGAATGCGTTTACAGAGATCGAAGGGGCTTGTGAAGGATTAATTAAGATCATTAGAGATTCTGTTTCGACGAGCACGACGAAATCTTCTCTATTGGCGATTTATAGAGCGATTTCGTGTGACGACAAGATAACTGCAAAATTCGTGAAGTTTGGATTGGTTGAATTGATCACAGATGTGATTGTTAACAACGCGGAAAAGAGCGTTTGTGAGAGATGTCTCATCGTTTTAAACGTTATATGCGACAACGAGCAAGGCAGAGAAGATGTTCATAGAAACGCTTTGATCGTTCCTCTTCTAGTGAAGAAGATTCTCCGAGTCTCAGATTTCGCGACGCAATGTTCGGTGTCGATTCTGTGGAAGCTATGGAAGAAGAATGGAGAAGATGAAGATCGTTTTTTAGTTGAAGCTCTCCAAGTCGGTGCCTTTGAGAAACTTTTATTGGTCTTACAAATCGGGTGCGAGGAGAAGACAAAGGAGAAAGCTAGCGAGCTCTTACGGAATTTAAACCATTATAGAAACGAAATCGAGAAGGCGAATTGTGTCGATTCTTCAATGCATTTGACGTATGTGAAGAAGTCATTTTAATCAAAGAAACAATATACAGTATGATTCTTTTGTAGATACTCTGTCTGAATACTCTTGTTTGTGAAATTTGTTTGAATCATTATTATGTTTCAACAGTTAAATACAGCTTTTGTCCGTCATTTATCAAATCTACATCAATAATTCTACCTTCATCTTCCGACAATACACAAGAAGTTTCTGGAACATTTAGCTGTTCTGCTGCAGTTCTTACAAGCTCCTCTATGGTTCGAGGCACCCATAATACAATTCCGTGTCTTCTTTTCTCTTTCGCATCATTCGGATGAGAAGAATACACTGTACATTTCTTCTTATAGACTTTATCTGAAGATTATTCAAATAGATATAAACCGCTTGTTAAAATCAGTAAAAACATATGATACTTTGATGTATTAACCGAATCAATCAAACCACCTTTAAGCTCTTTGGGTGAATTCAGAAACGAAGAGAATTGAGAATTCTTAGCGTCTTCAAGTAATTTTATCAGCATCTTGTTTCCACAACTCAAGGCTTCATCTAGAGGAGTATTTCCCCATCTGTAAAAAAACAGTTAATAAAATACCGATCTTTATTTACTTGGTAAAAGAAAGAACATACCTGTCTTTTGCAAGAACATTAGCACTAGCTTCTACCAATTGCATTGCCAAGAGATACAATCCTTCAGAAGCAGCGACATGAAGAGGAGTCCTGTGATCATAATCTTTAGAGTTAGGATCAATTCCGTTACCGAGAAGCCGTTTAAGGAAATCGCTGTCTCCTTTTGCAACGACCGTGCAAAGGAAAGTTCCTGTGTTCTCTATGCTCAACGTAGCTCCTTCTTTCACCAGTAACGCCGCTACATGATCATTCCCGTTCTTGATTGCTTCTAGTAATGGCGTGTTCCCCAATTTGTCTTTAATATTTACATCTACTGATTCTTGAATAAGATATAATGTAATGTCTTCGTATCCTCTAGCAGCTGCAAGATGCTGTCAAGAACAAGAACAAAAACATATTAGATATATTTTCAATTTAAAGAATCTGAGAAGCTTTTAAGATCATACCAAAGGAGATCTTCCATCGTAATCTGTCTTATTGGGGTCACCTCCAGCTCGAATCAAGCTCTTTAGCTGGTAAAGATCACCGTAGAAAGCTGCGCTATTCAATTTCAAAGCTAGCTCTGCTTCGTGTTTACTGATATGAAAGGTTATATCGGATTCCAATTCCTTAATCCGTACATTAGATTCTTTCCCTTCAAGTAAATTGTTGAGAATCCTCCGTCCATCGTGGAAATATATCTCAAGAATGTTCATAAAAGATTGCTTTTCGAGTCTTAGAAGCCGACAAAGCTCACTAACTCGAACAGTGTAAGGCTGAGGAATATTGCAGAGGATTGAAATGGCTCCAAAAGAATGATCTGGTTGTAAAAGTGCCACTATTTCTTCAGACCCATCCTTGGTTATACCTATTTCCTCCTGATTTTCAATTACATAAAACTCGTTTTACTAACTGAGATTTCCAGGCATTCCTAAGCATTTATCAACGAGAACACAAAGAAATTGTTTTACCAATACACCGTGACAAACAAAGTAGAGTTGATCAACAACGCTTCCTTGCTCCATTATAACTTCTCCAGGGAGAAAGAATTCTTCATGAAGCCTAATAACCTGTAACAAAACCAAAAGTGTGCGCTTCTGAGTTACCTGAAGAATTTGTTTTTCGATTTCTATAGTCAAAATAGAAAGGCTTACAATCTGGTTAATGAATTCTGATGAACACCCTCGAAAGAGAGGAACTTTCTCAATATACGGCAAGTATAAAGTTTGCGCGATCTGCAGTAAATACATAAGTTTACATTTGGTAATCATCTGAATCTTTAATCTAAACAAGCATCTCTAAAGCATTTTCATCGTACCTTAGCACGAATTGAGACAGGTATGTCTTGAAGAACAGCTGCCTCGGTGTAGCTACTTTCGTACTGAAGCCGCAGATGTCCGGTGATCTGACCACGGATGTTCCTACCAAGTTTGTTTCGGTTCATGTATCGCATGATATCGGCCATTTTATCCCGAAATCTCTCTGTTCTCGAACCTTTTACAATCAAAGCCGTCATGTTACCGATCAAGTAAGCGCCTAGAATCATGTCAAATGAAATGTAGACCATCGCGAATATCATTTCCCGCATATTAACTGCGTGTATATCTCCATAACCTGCATCATAAGCAGAAATAGGTTATTTACCGAAAAACGGAACCAAAACAAAAGAATCATCACGTTTTCAGTTATCAGCCACTTACCAACAGTTGCCATAGTGACAACTGCAAAGTACATAGAAGTGGTATATCTTGTCCAGAGATCGATCTCTCTAAACTGAGAGTAACTGTAATCTCCCAATTTCAAGCTTCCAATCCAAGTGTACCCTTCTTGAGAAGCAGGCAGCGTCGTAGCCAAGTAATAGAAGATACAAGCAGCGGTGTGAGTGCAATAGAGCTCGACGAATATAAGCTTGACGATTCTTGTGAATAGGTAATTGATTCTTATATCTTTCTCCATTTTGTGGAAAAACAGAATTACTCTATGAACTCGATATATCCTAATGAGCAATAGGTATCTCACTTCTTCTTTTTGACCTGCAGCCTGTTTTCAGTTTTACAGTTTCAAACTCCCCGTTTAGTTTCTCAGTCCTAGCAAATTCAAAGAGTAAAAATGTCTACCTTGTAGATGATATCCCATGGCATGCAGGCAAGTAAATCAATTATAAATGAAGATTTTAGGTACCTGCAAAAACGGTGACCACCATGGTAAAGTTGTCAGCTTCATTCGATCAATTGAGACTATATATTACGAACCAAATACAAGTCTAAACTGTACCATATGTCTCAATTTGTAACCAAATATCATTCAAGTTACCTCTTCGATTTACAGAACAGATGTTCATTACTAAGCGAAAAGTATTACATCTAAGCAAGAAAGCAGAAACAGGGTAGAGAGCTTTAAAATACCGTATAGCGATTGAAGTGCGCCTATAGACCATTCTGTAAGTTCGGCTATCTCTATAAGCGACGAAGAATGTTAAGACAATATCGGCTAAGAAAGCGATCTGGCCCAAGATATCGAGGATGAATAGATTCTCTGGTAATCCTCTGAAGAATCCGAATTCCAATGGAGTGAAGAAGGAAGAATAAAGTGCCCATATCATTATGAACATCGTCCACGCCTTGTAACACCTGTAAAAATCAATTACTCTTGTGATCAAATGTTAGATATCGAAAGAATCTTTTGTAGCTAAAGTAACTCACTTTTTCTGAAGCTTTGAAAAAACTCCAGATTTCAGCAAAACAGAGTTTTCTCTTCGGTCTAGAATTTCTGACGTGTAACGGACTCATGGCTGTTAGATTTTTAACGAACGAGTATTTCTGACCAGTGAAAATTCAATACGTGTCTTAAAATGGCGGGAAAATTGATGAGTAGCCGAAGAAAATGTTATTACAGAAAAAAAGAGTTAAACACACCCCTAAGTTTTTCGTTTTCACTATTTGACCCCAAATCTATTTCTTTTGTAATAATTTGACTTACATAATTAGAAATAAATCTGGACAAGAGTTTCGGACAGCATTTACAAATTTTTTGTTTTAATATAAGCCGGCCTTGAATTTAATAGGGCCGCAAACCCAAAAAAAAATGGACCGTTTTATACTACAAAAAAAATTGGGCTATTCTAATTTTTAAAATTTTTTGTTGTTAGAAGGACTCGAACCGAAGAATTCAAGGAAACAGTTTACATTTATTTACCATTTGTGCTAAGAATACTTTTTGAAATAAGGACTGGTTTTTTTATATTAACATTGAGGGCCGCAAACACGGGCTTGTTTTGCTTGGGCCCAGATATAAGTGATGTTTTCTATTTCTAAACAAATTAAATAATTTAACAGTTTTAATTATTTGTATTCTATTGGTGGAATTAACTTTGGTTAGATAGTAAATGATGAAACAAATTGATGTTTTAGACTAGAAATAATTTTAAAATTCATATGCAAAAAGTTTAAATATTAGTTAAAACGAAAATAGGAATAGTTTATAAATATAATCCTAATCAATTACACTAAATTCATCTAACAAAGAAAGTGGGTAAAATATAATGAAATAAATGTGGAGACTAATTCTGAAACAATGAAACAATGATGACTCAAAACAAAAACATGACAAAAAAAATTTATTTTTACCGGTTATCGGGATGAACAATGGAACCTCTGGAGATATCTCTGATTCCATTAATGACGGTGAATTTTCCACCGTTACCGGTAGCGAAGTCTAACCCTAATAAATTTGTGAGGGGATTGAATCTGTTTCCTCGCAATTCTACAATCCCGTCCCTGAGATCATCCACCTCGTAATCATCCAACTCCCCGTCGGATTCACCACCGCCCCGGTAAGAAACTCCGGCGCCGGTACTACCTCCCATATCTATCAATTAGAGAATAAAATTTACCAGATAATCGGAGATATGAAGAAAACAAACTCTCCGTTTTTTTCTCTCTTCAGTCTTCTTTTGGTTTGTCTTTCTCTCTTATTTTTCCTTTTTGTGATTTTGAGTTATTCCTAAAATTAGCGTTCTTAAATTTTAGATGGAGAAAATAGCATCTCAAGTTATTTTGATGAACAAGAAAATGAAACGGCGAAATTTATAGAAATATTTTGTTTTGGATAGTGCTGTTATTTTAAATTTTCTAAAAGGCTAGATAATATTCAATTTATCAGTGTGATTCACAAATCCCATCTTATATTATAACTTAAGTCTTATGGTCATAATAAAATGGGTTTACTTCCTTTCTAACTACACAAACTTATGCGACTAAACCTATTTCTACCCATACTTTTTGAGTCTTTTTTTAATTACATAAACTATATTTTTCTTTCATAAATTACACAAACTTCATAAATTATTTTAATTTCAAACATTCTATTAATGTTTACACGTTAAATAGCTACTAAATATGTTCTAATTCGAAAATCTAGTTTTAACTTGAGTTTATTTTGAAATTAAAATCAGATTTTCGAAGTAAAACAAGGTTTAATAACAATTTAACGTGTAAACATTAATGGAATTTCTGTAATTAGACTAATTTATGAAGTTTATGTAGTTTACGGAATAAAAACATAGTTTGTGTAACTTATGAAAGACCCAAAAAATACGGGTAGAAATAGGTTTATTCGCATAAATTCGTGTAGTTGACGGAAGTAAACCCTAATAAAATATTATGTAAAGAATAACAATATGGATTTGAAACAATGATGTGTGTTTATTTTCACATAAAAGCGATTACCTACGGAAAGTCTTTTACAATCACGAGCTATGGATTACAAAAGAGATTAGAGAGAAATATCTAAGGATGAATACTCATGAATCATGATTGTGTGTAGTGTAAATGAAGCAGTTCTTGTTTGTGTTGTGGACAAAGCCGTTGTTTGTTTGCTTTTGTTCTGTAATTGACATGACGAACAAACTTTCATGTAAAAAAAGCAACTTCTGAAAATCAACTTGTCTTTTTGTTTTTGACGTCAATCAAGTGGTCTTACACAAGTGGTATTGATGGATAGAGACTCTAAACTGAAATTCACGTTACACAAAGGCCCCTAAATGTTGATTCCTGCTGTGCTAATAATACTTTACCATTTTTATATTCAAGTGACAAATTTAAACCACATGATTAGTGAGGATAATGTTAAGGTGTTTAGGAGTTTAAGTGCTTTTAGTTAGGTCAGTAAGTAATAAGTTAATTAATTTATGTTCTAATGGGAAATATCAAAGTGCATCAACCGACCTTTGATTTGGCTGTTTTCTTTTGTGGACTACGTTTCAAGTTATAAATAAGATAAAAGGGTTTACTTCCGTCAACTGCACAAATTTATGCGACTAAACCTATTTTCATCTGTACTTTTAGAGTCTTCCTACATAAACTGTATTTTTTTTTCATAAATTAAACAAACTTCATAAGTTCTTCTAATTGCAGAAATTCTAATAATATTTATGCGTTAAATAGCTACTAAATCTGGTTCTAATTCGAAAATCTGGTTTTAACTTAGATTTATTTTGAAATTAAAATAAGATTTTCGAAATAAAACAAGGTTTAATAACAATTTAACGTGTAAACATTAACGAAATTTCTGTAATTGGAATAATTTATGTAGTTTACCGAAGAAAAACACAGTTTATGTAACTTATAAAAGACCCAAAAAATACGGGTGGAAATAGGTTTATTCGCATAAATTCGTGTAGACCCTAACATAAAATAACGTTGTTATGTCCTTGTTTTTTGTTTGGCTATTTTAACTCAATGAATTCATGTCAATGGGTTTATAATGGAATGCCGGCTGCAAGTCATAAGCACACATAATCAGTCTAGAATTAATTAAAATATACTTAAGTCCAGTTAGTGGTCTTCCTTCTTGGATACTTGACCCCTAATCACTTTTTAGAAATGCTTGACCCTTAATTGGTTTCTAGAAATCTCTCTATTATTTATGTAATATTCCTAATATATTATTTGAAAAACTTTTTAACAAAATAACTTTACCTTTACGTGTTAATAACAAAAATATCATGCTGACGTATCAACACCATATGAAGTTTCAGGTTAAATATATAAAAGGTTTTAACTTACTAGAATAATTACAATACATACCACATATATTAATTTGGTTAAAAAATAAATATAATTTATTCAACTAACCAAAAAATATTATTACATTTGCAAAAACAATACTTTTTATTTCTTTAAATTTTTTATACATTAATTTATAAATAATTTCAAATAAATATAAATTGATTTAAGTTACTATCGTAATCTCTAATACATTATTTGAGAAACATTTTAATAAAATAACTTTACTCTCACGTGCTACTAACAGAAATAGCATGCTGACGTGTCATCACTAAAGTAAATTTCAAATAAATATATAAATGAGTTTAACTTATTAGAATAATTACAAGTATATCATTATTATTAATTTGGTTATATAATTAATATATTTTATTAAACTAACAAAAATACTATTAAATTCGTAAAAAATATTTTTTTTTTTAATTTGTATATAAAAAAATTAATGTTAAAAATAATTTTAAATCAAATTTAAAATTATATAAATATTTAATTTATATTTAGTAATAAAATATAATTTACAAATATTTTTCTCCGCGTGGGTATGAATCTAGTATTTGTTTAATCAAAAGGAGATTAAGATTCCGTGAAACATGGAAACATTCGAATAAGAGAGTGAAGTGTTACTTCCACAGTTTCACCCCTTGAATAAGCTTTGAGGATTCAATATCAGAAATTTGATACGATTCCTCTGGGGGGATTCTAAACAGAAGATTGAATGTCTTACTAGTTGGAACATTTGTCTGTTTTTTCAGAGATGTTGAGCTCTCCAATCAACAGCGGAATCCTTGTCATCCTCATCATCACTAAGCGATTCTTCTTCGGTCTTCATCAGCTTTTTAACAGACCCCTCAGAGGTTTTACTGCGCTTAGCTAATCTAGCCACTTTCAGTTCCATTTTCCTCCTCTTCAGAACCTCCACTTTCTCTTGGTACAATCTGGCAGAAGAAGATTTAAAAAGAGAAGCCAAGTGTTTACTTAATCAGTTAATCTTAAACAAGTATTTAACATTTTCATCTTCTTGCTACAACTAACTTTTGTATCAAGTCACCTTTGCTCTCGTTGTTCCTCCTCTTCTATAGTTTCCGCAGCATCAACCTGGAAATTATAAGAGTGCAAAAACGAGATTTGAAGTTTAAAAAAATACTGAGCTTACTATAGTGTCAACAATATTTCATTGCGACAGAAAGTTAGCTGACCTCTTCTTCTTCCATGCGATTATCCACTACCTGCAGATCTTCTTGTATCAACTTCTCAAATTCTTTATACTCATCTCTGTGAAAAAATACATATAAGTTCATGAAAAGAATGCTTTACTACAAAGACTTTTAGATAACAAAGGACCAGCATATAAAGATGGTTCTGACCCACTGGATCTCAATTTAAGAATGTTAAAAACAGTAACTGAAACACAACCGTAAGGTTACGATTTTATTTTCTGCATCTGGAAAAGTAAAAGCCAATATGAAACTCACTTGATATCTGGCTTGACGAGCTTTATTCCACGGGCAAGCAGGTCAGCTTCCTTGTTGTAAAAAAAAACCAGTCGGAAGGGTTCCTTTCACCACTGGTTTCGTCTCTGAACCACCCATGGTCTGTATCTGACTTTTTCCAGGCTCACTGGTGGTTTCGATATTTGAAGAATCAGTTTTCTGATTATCAAAGAATCCATCTGGAAGAGGTCCCTTTGACTTTTTTGTTTCTGATCCTATAGTCTGCTTTGATTGCTGTACATTCTTGGATTTTGCAGATTCTACTTCTGGAAATTCTAAACATGTATATTTAACCAATAAGTGTTTGCCATAATATACAAGAACCGAAACTCGAAAGACAAATGAAACTTTTCAAAATCATAATACTACAACCTTTCAGAAGGCTAAAAGTTTCTTGGTGGAGAGAAAATATGAACAAGAAGGAAAATGCAACAGCCATTACCTCTAGCAGGCTCATGGTTTTCGAAAAAAATTGGAGGAAGACCAGATGATGTCTGAGATTTGGATGATTTAGCCAAAGTTTCAGATTTTGTTGGCTGAGTTTCGGCAGGTTTGCTACCCCGTTGGATTCCAACTGCACTGGCTTTTAGACTATCAATTGCCTATGTTAACATTAATTTACGAAAACTAAGTTACTGAGATTAAAGAAACAGAGACTCTAAAGCAAGCTACTAGAAGTTACAAAGTCCTCCTTATTCAGTATATAAGAGCATGAATATAAGTCTTAACACCTACCTTCAATGGATGTAAGTCATCAAATTGGCTATTCTTAATCATGTTAAAACAGAATGTGAACAAAGCTTATAGAGCATAGACACTATGGCATTGGTATTTAGTACCTCGTGATGCTTACGAGAAGCTTGGTGTACATCCCATAGTGATTCAGATTTTAACACGATATTGCAAACCCGACACACTGGCTGGTCTGATTCGTTGTACCTACAAATCCAAAGAACATAATCTTCATCCCAACTTGAAATCGCCTAAAAATACAGCTCGAGCCCAGTCCCAGTGCCCTAGTCCTCCTATTTTTACAAGTTTTTGGGATTACGTATGGAATGGAATATTGACAAAATACCTTAAAATTGTCCGCAGTTAATTCCATACAATTATGAGAATTTTTCTATATAATCATAACTAATTTCAGTCTTTACTTATCTCAGAAATGCACATTAAGTTATAAAAATATAAAGTTTCTGAATTGAGTCATAAAGGCATATAATATAAACTTTTTTTGTAAGAGTTCATTGTCTTTTCTTAAAAGCAATAGGAGTTCATCGTCTATTGCACTAAACAGAAATATTTTTATTTGTCACACTAATCATATATGGTTTTTGAATGAGTTCATGAGGTGTGACCAAATCAATAACAGATGATTTTCATCATGCCTCTGTAAGCCGCAACGCGTCCACGAACAACTCCTTGAGCGAAGCGTTTGAAGCCGCAATTCTCTGCGACGTGATGTCCAAATCTTTACCAGATCTGATCATTACAGATACAAGAAAAGAAGGAAAAAATGTTAGAAGCTTGGTCCGTTATGGCATTGAATGAATTGGCTTTGTCTCGCAAAAACTCTTACGGATCAAATATAAGTCCACCAGCTTCTCTGACGATCACAATTCCTGCGGCAATGTCCCTGTCAATTGATAATATGTCATTTAGGTTAGATCTTGTTTGTGCAAGCATGAGACTTTTTAATAGCCAAACAAAAACACATTACCATGGACCACCAAAACCAAGTTCATAGAAGATATCAACCCTTCCACAGGCAACTCCACAGAGGTCCAGTGCGCACGAGCCACTCATCCTAAGAGACCTAACCTGATGATTAAATAATACAGAAGAGACACAATATTAAGTTTTGGAGACTTTTCTAGCCAAAATCAGGCTGTTCCAAAATCTCTCAATAAAATTTCACCTTGGTTAACAAACTGTTGATTCTGTTAGTTGTATCATCTAAAGTAGCTTTGTCTCGTTTAGTACCTGCCTGTGTTCATTAAGCAATGAGATTGAGAGGAGGCTTCATAGCAGTCTAGTGTCACAAAAAGAGATCGAGATTTTTACCTCTGTTACGAGCAAGGCGGTCACAAGTTCGTTCTGAGATGACACTGCAAAAAGAACATCATTTTATCAGATTATCTTTCGAATTTTACATAGGCTAAAACCAGAAGAAAAAAAATTGAACTTGAAACGACACTTTTAGGAGTGAATGAAGATGATAAGAATATGGTAACCTTTAATTGGTTTTCCATTCAAGAAAGCTCCTTTCCCTTGGACACCGGTGAATAGCTGTTTTATCATTAAATAGAATGTAAATCTTGAGAAAAATCTCGCTACAGTCATGTCATGGAAGCTTGAGGTATCGAATCGATCAAAGAAAATTGACATAAGAGATTTGCTACGATGGAACCATGAGGAATATCTAAACAGTTATTTTTACCTCATCCATAATAGGATTATAAACGACGCCAACCACAGGGACTTTTCCAATTGTAAGGCCAATGGATATACACACAAAAGGGAAACTGCAAAAACAGCAATTGGTTTTGCTTTCAATGAAATGCGCAAAACAAAACACAACAATCATTCAAATGGGAACTGAGCAATGATATAATATATACCCATGAACGAAATTTGTTGTTCCATCAAGAGGATCAACAATCCAAGTTGGTTCCTCTGTTAATTCTGTCACGCCGTATGCAGCAGTAGTTTCTTCTCCTATGAACTAATCATAAAAAACTTCTCATGATCAAAGCAAGCAAAGCTAACAAAGATCCAACCGAAGGGGAATTCGAAAAGAAGAATAAATAATCACCTTGTGATTGGGAAAAAGTAGTTTCAGATGGTTAAAGACGAGTTCTTCACATCCTTTATCAGTCTCTGTCACCAAATCCACCTAAAGAGAAGCGAGGAAAACATTCCAACTTGTTAAAAGAAAACCAAAATCCAGTCTTAAATGCCTAAAAGTATAGAAACGACGTAGAATTGCCGTTCTCATTTTGAGTGATCGTAGAGATGAAACCAAGAAGCAATCTTGCGATGAAAAAAATAGAGTGGAGGAAACAAACAAACACCTGGCCTTTGTGCTCAACATGTTTGGTTTCGTAAAACCCTTTACGAATGATCTGCAGAATGAAATCAAAGGAGCAGAATCAATTACGATTATCCAGAAAACAGACAAAAACTCAAAGAGGGAGAGAAACCTGTCCAGCTTTCTGAGCGGCATCAATGGCTGCAGACAAGAACTGATCTAGAGAACCTTCGGAAAATGTCGCCCACAAACAACAAAAGAAAATGAGGAAAAGAGCAATAAAAAAAAGGCAAAATGAGATTGAACGTGTCTTTACCATTGTCCGCCATTTTCGATGAATCGAGAAGTTGGGAGAAGACGAAACAAGTAATGCTTTTGTTTCTGAAAAGAAAAAAAAAGAAGCGGTTTCTGTGGTTGGGCAAAGAGCGAATATTCGAGGCATCTAAACATAATAAACTTCTTTTCATTACCCAATTACCTGAGGCCCAATAATCAAAATAGTAAAAGAGAACGAAACTCCATCATCTGACGAAACACTACCGGGTCGGGTCGGGTCGGGTCAGGTCGCGGTTCGATTCATAACTAATATTAAGTTGTGAAATATTGTATTTGTTTAAATTTTATTTATCGTTGGGAAATCTTCTTATAAATCTTTATAAGAACAAAGTGTGTTCACTATAGATATAGGATATAAGAACTTGACAATTTATGTCTTCAAAATTTTATTCCTAAATTTAATCACTTGCCACTTTTTAAAAAATAGAAAAGTTGAAAAACATATATCCAAAGAGATTGGTTGATTGTAGTATCAATGAAATAGCTCGATAAAAATACTTTAAAAATATTTTAAAAAACTAGAAGGATTTATTTCCGTCAATTACACGAATTTATACGAATAAACTTATTTTCACATGTACGTTCTTCAATTTCAACCAAAAAGTACAACACAGGTTCCCGCAATCCTAACGCCAGAAAAGCTGCAAGACGTGGTATGGTCGAACAGATTACGACCGCTGACCTTTGCTTTTGAGTTCTTTGGCTAATAACTCTAGCTAGAAAGAAGGAAAGAGTTTCATAGGGGTTAGAGGAGTTTTTTTGGATATTTTATAAGTTACATAAACTGTGTTTTTTTATAAACTATATAAATTTCATAAATTATTCTAATTACAGAAATTCTGTTAATGTTTACACGTTAAATTATTAAACCTTATTTGACTTCGAAAATATGATTTTAATTTCAAAATAAACCCAAATTAAAACTAAATTTTTGAATTATAACCAAATTTAGTAGCTATTTAACGTATAAACATTAATATAATTTATGCAGTTAGAAAAATTTATAAATTTTATGTAATTTATAAAAGAAAAATAAAGTTTATGTAGTTAAAAAAAATCTAAAAAGTACGGATGGAAATAGATTTAGTAAAATAAATTTGTCAAGTTAACGGAAATAAACCCAAATCCAACCAAAAGTGAAATCAACTGTAAACCGGATTGGTTAAACTTAGTGAACCGGGTTGCCTCTCTTCATGCTATCGGCTCTCTCTTCAACGTTACCCCAAAACTAAAGACCAAACGTCTCTTTCTTCTCCGCCTAAGCTTCTTCTTCTTAAAGACATAACTACAATTATTCTGAAAACCCAAATTAAAAAAGCAAAACCACAGATTCGATTGATATTTTGCTGTTGAATTTCCAATTTTTTCCTAGCAGAAAAAGATTTCAGTAATTCCTCTGCCATTAGTTTGATTTTCCGTGGAAAAAAAGAAAGAAAAATCTGTAGTATTTTTCCCCTTTTAGTGTTTATATTCTTCAGTTAGATGATGTGTGGAGAGATTCCTCCTGTGTTCATCTCTGCATCAGATGGAAGATAGCTCTCCTCCTAAGGTAAAATATTTGGGTTTCTTTTTTTTTCATCAGTGATGATTACTGGGTTTGATTTGCTAATGTTGTTTCTGTGATTCAATCTTGTTGTGCTGTAAAATTTGAGATTATTTCTGGAAAGATAGTGAAAATTCATGGAATGTTGGCTAGTGCAATTCAGAGATAAGCTTATGCAAGTTTTGTGTTTTATCTTTCTTGAATTGGATCTGACTTTCACTTATTTAAAAGATTTGATTGTTTCTGGAAACTGAGTTATGAATCTGATATACTCTTTTTGAAGGATTTCTATAAGATCCTACAAGTTGATTATGATGCAACTGAGGAGATGATCAAACTGAATTATCGGAAGCTTGCATTGGTTAGTAGTACAAACTCAGATTTGGTAAAAAACTTGAATTTTAGATTGGAATTTGATTAGAATGGTGTTTTTGAGATTCTATACAGAAGTGGCATCCTGATAAACACAATGGTGATATTGTGGCTACTTCAAAATTTCAAGCGATAAATGAAGCTTATAATGGTAAATTCTTTGTATCAATTTGTTCATATGATACTCTTGATTAGTTACCACAACTTCAGTAACCTGAATTCTTCATGTGATTTTACTTTTTTTTTCTTCTCTTGTTCTTGCAGTGCTAATGGACCCTGCTTTACGGTTTGAGTATGATTTAACCGGTATTTACGAGATTCACAAGTATACTTTGCGGGTATGAAATGTATACTTTGAGCCTTCAAAATCGGTATGTAGCTTAAGACATGTCGATAAATCTTTAGTATTGATGCAGGAATATCTCGCTAGGTTTAAGGGAATGATACTCACTTGCAATGGACTTGGCATCAGTCAGTCTTTATCACCATGGTACCTCTCTTAAACTCAGCTCAGTCATCAACAGTTGTACTTGCTTATACCAGTCTTCATCAATTTGCTTCTTATCTGATCAGTTTTATCAATTTGAATATACATTTGCAGGACACAACAATTGGTGGAAGGCAATAACAAAACAGATGAACAAGGTTTCGATATGGTTTACCTCTAAACCAATTTCCGTTCATTAGCTCAAGTATCAATCAATACTTACAGGATACTGTATAAACTGAAGGAGAAATAGAAACAGAGCTCTGTATCATTTGATCTGAAGCTCAAAAGGCATCATTATTCGTTGTCTCACTGGATTTTTAACCGGAGTAGGAATTTAGCGGTATGTCCCCCCATTCGACGATATTACAGCTTTCGCAGGATGTTTGTATGTTTAGAAATTTGATGGTACAGTAAGAAGAAATATTGTCTGGTTAAGGCTCAATTTTCAAAGATTGGAGTCAATACTTTACTGTTTAATAATCGTTCATGGGTCACACTTACAGTAGACATAAAAGTGAAACAAGAATAAAAGCTTCAACGATGGATATGTGCTGTAGTTTCTGCAGTTTCGTGTATTCACCAAAGTAAAAAAAAAACAAGTATTTCAAATCTTTTTGTTACTGAATTGAATTATTGGTGACAAACACAAGAAGTTGAATAATTGTTGAATATTTTATTTATAAAAGAAGTTTTGATAAGGCATTGTATAATTTGCATATTAAAAGTGTAAAGGTTTCAAAAGCACCTTTTGTGTTGATCGTCGCTTCGTCCATTGAATGTGCTCAAAGGTTTTGGTGGGTCTTACTTTGTCCCTTTGTCCACCGTTGAATGTGCTTCACAGTTCACATTCTCTTTTGCTTCAATTCTAATTTTACATGAAAAATATAATTATATGCAAGCAATCTTTAAATATCTTTCACAAAACAATTATCCATGTAAACACAGTTTATAAAATATTCTAAACTCGCTAACTTTTTAATAATCCTGAGAAATTACAAATATTTACATAAAAATTTACAAAACGAACTTCTAATTAGTGCAAAATTCAAAACTTGAAAAATAAATAAATACTAGATTTATATCCACGCCATGCGTGGGGAAAAATATTCGTAAATTATATTTTATTAGTAAATATAAATTAAATATTTATATAATTTTTATTTTTATTTAAATAACTTTTAACATTAATTTTTGTATATATAAATTAAGAAAGAAAAAAATAATTATTTTTTTATGAATTTAAAAATATTTTTTGGTTAGTTTAATAAAATATATTAATACTCTAAACAAATTAATAACAATGACATATATTGTAATTATTCGAATAAATTAACCTTATTTATATATTTATTTGAAATTTATTGTAATGATGAAATGTAAGCATGGTATTTCCGTTAATAACACGTGAGAGTAATATTATTTTTTTAATTTTTTCTCAAATAATGTATTAGGGATTATGTAATAACTTAAATCTATTTATATTTATTTGAAATTATTTATAAATTAACGTATTAAAATTTAAAGAAATAAAAATTATTATTTTTGTAAATGTAATACTATTTTTTTGTTAGTTGAATAAAATATATTGATTCTCTAACCAAATTAATATCAATGGTATATATTGTAATTATTTTAGTAACTTGAAACATTTTATATATTTAAGCTGAAATTCGTTGTAGTGTTGACACATCAACATGATATTTTTGCTATTAATCCGTCATATTAAAATTAGTTTATTAAAAAAAAATTTAAATAATATATATCATATAATGAAAAAAAAAAACACAAACTCCAAAATCAGACATGAACAGATGACAGCTGGATTAGTCTAACCGACCAGGCTACGTTATGTTAAAAAAAGTTGTCAGAAAAATGACATTGATTTACTTCTTACCAAAGTCTTTTAGCTTTTAAAGGACACTAAAGCTAAACAGAATTTCTCAGGGTAGGTAAAAGCAGTACGGTGCAATTGTACTACAGCCACGGAACAGATATCCAAAGGAAAACAAATGAAATGACTTTAGCTTTTTGTGTTTTGTCATGATCTAATCATCTTCTCATTCTTTTTTTTTTTTGTTGAGATATCAATCTTCATTGTTCATCTATCCCATATATAATTATCTATATTTTTCATTTATTTAAATTATGTGTTTGTAAATATAGAAATTGAAAAATGTCGATTTGGTTAACTAACTTTTTTTAGTTTATTTTTTATATACTATAAAAAATCCAAAAAAGGTTAATAAAAAATGGCAACTTGGCTGTAATGTGTGGTGCTAATAACATTCTGCGTCTAGACGTAACCCCAAAAACAACAACTTCTCACGCCAATTATTGTTATATTTTTGTTTTATATGTCAACAAAAACAATAGGTTAAAGCATGATTATCATTTGAGTACACAATAAATTTTCTATTCTTGCCTTAACATATATTATATGTTGTACGTATGATGTATGGGATACGGCTTTTGTTCTATGTCTATAGACTATGCTGAATAGTCAGATTTTTAATATTTCTTTGTTCATATTTGAGCAAAAACTAAATAAATATAATTAGTAGATTTACAAGTTAGGTAATTTTTCCTTAGTAATTTCAGTTTTGAATAAGAATTTGGTGTCAAGAGGTTTCTCTCGGAAATGTAATACATTTGTAAGATGTTATTAACGGTGAAACACTCTCATATCTATCGAATAATTAAAAAATATTTTTCAGTCATATAATTTCATATAAATATAAGAATAATACCCTAAAATACCACTTTTTAAAGTTTTTCTTCAAAATCTAGCATCATAAAATTAAATTCCCAAAAATAGCACAAATATTTATGTGAAAATACTTATTTATTCTAAATAAATTATACATAAACTTAAAGTATTGTATTTGAGTTCATTATTTCCAATTTAGGGTTTAATTTTTTCTATTAAAATATAGTTTTAATGCATTTTAATCTTAATTTTGTGCTATTATTGGAAATTTAAACTAATGATGCTATTTTTGGAGAAAAAAAACTTTAAAAAATGCTATTTTAGAAATTTGTCCAATATATAATTAGATTTATATGTTTTTTTATGATTAAGGTGAAAACTATATAGTAGAAAGAAATCATATAAATATAATTAGATTTTACATCTATATCAAAAATATAAAATTCGATTTAATATAAAAATATCGAATTATTGACCCGTAATTAAAAAATATATATATAATTAGATTTAATTATAGACAGAACAGCAGACGAATATCCACAACTATATAAACCCGTCACATTGGTTTAACCCAAATTCCAAGCCCTAAAAAGCAGAGATTCTATATTCTCACCAACCACAGAAAATTCTCCGTTGATATTCTCCTCATTGGCTATCAAATTTCTCATTTCTCTCTCTCTCTCTCTCTCTCTCTGTGCAATCATGGGCAACGAAACAATGGCGACGAAGAAGACGACGCTCGTCTTTACGTACGGAACACTGAAGAGAGGATTCTCAAACCATGTGCTGATGCAAGATCTGATCCGATCTGACGATGCCTCTTTCAAAGGAGTTTACCAAACCCTAGAAAAATATCCTCTAGTATGTGGACCCTACAGAGTCCCTTTCCTCCTCAACAAGCCTGGATCGGGTCATCACGTCACCGGAGAGCTTTACGCGGTTTCTCCTCGCGGTCTCGCGCGTCTAGACGAGCTCGAAGGGATCAGTCGAGGTCATTACGTCCGGCAGCCGATCCGCCTCACGGCGGCGGATGAAGAGGGAGGAGATATGGAAACAGAGGTGGAGGCGTATTACGCGCACAAGAGCTATGAGGAGGAGCTATGGGAGAGGAATCGAGGAAGATCGTTCGGCGCCTACACGGAAAAGGAAGCGCGTGGATATGTAAAGCGTAATGATCGGCCACAGCATCTTAGCTTCTTGGACCATATCCGTATTTTCGTATCTTCTCCATGTGACTGATTTTGATTTCCCTCTCTCTATATCGCTTTTTTCACGCCAAATAAAAAAAACCACTAGTTTCCTTTTTACTACTACCTCTAATCGGTCCCACTGGTCCGTCGTATCCGTACGACGGTTGGTGTTATCGATAAGAAATTTCATTCGGTTGGCTGTATTATATGTAAAGAACCTTAAATAAATTTTAGGCTGTTTTAGATCAAATTTGTAATCGTTAATTTCCACCAGAATAATCGGTCAGGGATTTTCGTTTCAGCTGATGTCTTTTAATCTAAGATCTGTATAAACAAAATAAACAAATCTAAATCATTTTAATTGTTAGCTAATGTCCTTAACAGTTTGATGATTAGAAGATCATATATATCAAACTACAAATTACCCTCTGGTTTACGAGATATAAATTTTTGATGTCGTCAATCACTAAACAAACTTGGATAAACCATCTTACGAAATAAGAGTATATTTTTAACTAAACGTAGGTGTAAAGTCTCTATGAGACTATTCCAATTTTCATATTCTATGAGATCAATTATTTGCATCTCAGTTTTATATCTATTTAATTTTTAATTCGATCATTTCCGTTTTCATATGAATTAAAAACAAAACATTATTCCAAAAGATTTCACAGCATCAAGAAACCACTGGCAGCTATCACTAAAATCTGCAGAAAGGGCAAAACAACCTTTTTATTTTTAAACAGAGATTATGAAGCCGACTTGTTCTTTTTAAACCCTTGAGAAACTCCAGTGGACAAGTAGCAATTTGTGAATTAGTTCAAGTTGTAAACTTGACCCCTTTTGTTTTTAGTAGTTGTTTTTCTATCATAGATTTTCAACATGTACGAGACTACGAGGTATGGTACTTGGTTGTAACTAATGACTTCTGAATATCAACGGCCCAGCCCATAATTCAACTGTGGAGACTTAAAATTCGGGCTTACCTAATTTACCAACCCTATGCGAGGCTAAGGAGCGATTAGTAGCAACTATAAGTAAAACAAAGAAAATCAACGGAAAACTTTGAAATTTTATCGAACGTCTAAGTTGGTTCTGATAAATCCAAATAAAGATTTATAGTCTTCAGTTCGTACCTTAAGGCCTATACAAAAGGGCTTTTGATCTTGAGAAGAGGATTGAGGATGTGATGACATAAATTGATTTTCATCATGCGTTTGCCGTTGATTTGAAGCATGACTCGTCCATAGTTGAGTAAACGCACCCATCGTTAGCGAGCTGTTCTAATGCATCCCTGCCATATATATATTTATACAGAGACCAAGCAATTCTGTGTCAAGAAAGTTTCCATTTCTTATATGGCTACTTTCTACATGAGAGGACAAAGGTAGAGAAAGAATGAGAGATATATACTTGACTTTAAGCAGCGGAATCCTCAGGTCACGCACAATCACATCACAATGAACTCCAGCTTCAGATGTACTGATGTAGATTCAACACATAAGAACTCAAGTTATGCTTTCAGAGAGAGAATCTAATGATACAAGTTGTGTTGTGTTTTAAACACTTATAAAACTAACACAAGACATTCATCTTCTGCAATAACTTGATTTCAAACATTAGCAGCTAAGCTTTTTATTGTAGTAGTAGTAGTAGTAGTATAATGAGTTTACTTAAATAAGGTTGGATCATAGAGACTTCAAGTGTTGAACTGAGATCATGAGTATTGAAAGTTGTATGGTTGATATATATATATATGACACGGGGATCTCTTGGGGATAGTAGATGAACTTACAGGTGCATAGGTTGATTCAGGTAGTTTAACACCGTCTGCTTTACACCATGCAATGAATCGTTAAATTGGCTCGGGATCTGAAAAACATTCTTCAGTAACTTAAGAGGGCCACAAAAAAGCATACAAATTTGAATTCTACACTCTATCTGTCTATAACCTGATTAGATGGACCGGTTTGGTATGGCTTTGCAGGGGTTGTTGAGTATGGCATTTGGGGCATAGGAGTAGCAGTTGCCTGAATAGTAGAACTACCCTGAAGTAATTCAGGTTAGTGTATAAAATGAAGATTGTTTTAAGCTGTGGAACAAAGCTTAACATATCGGAGAAGGATAGGCTAATAATACCCGTAACTTGGTGTTGTACATGTGGACATAGATACACTCAGTAAAATGGTGTACAATCTCGTTGAAGTCAGTGACAGGCCTGCGAGCATATTATTAGAGTCAAGAATATATCTTTCAGATGCAGAAAGTTTGTTTATTTGGACAAAGCATAAAAAAGAATGCAACATCTTCAGTCGAAGAGAAATATGATAGATCAAAAAGAAATTTCAAATCTAAAAAGCCAAATAGGAAATGGTTCGCTGACCAAGTATAGATTCATAGACTGATCAAGAAAGTATGTCAGGAAAACAAAGGTACCTGATTGAGAAAACATTCACAGATCGCTTTCCTTGGAAACTTTTGAGGTGCCCATGTAGGCGAACGTACATTCCCAGCCTGTAACAGATGGGGACTAACAAAATTTGTTACTATACCAAATCAAAGAATCTACAAGTGTAGTCCACAAGCATACTTCACTGCTTCAATTTCTTCAGTTTCTTGACGTTCGTGACACCTGCAGATTATTTCCACAATGAATTAGCAAGATATAGCAGTTTCATACTGAGGTTCAATTAGAATATAAGTACCTACCATCTGACACATTCAACCCAGCTTGTACTGTCATCCACAACAAAATCGACCTGAGTGATTCTGTTCTCCATTCTAGTGACTCGCCCAACGATTGCAACCTAAACACAAATAACATCAAGCTCAGATGCTTGACTAAATAGATATCAAGGCATAACATATCAGCAAACACGTTAAACTGCAGAAGAAAAACGAACTTACAGTGTTAATATCAACGCCGTCTATGGAGAAATTCGATTCACCATTGCTTGATACGTTATTCAACTGCTTCAGTGTTAGGGGAAGCAAGGTACGTACATCCCGGTTCTGCAAAACAATGGTGAATATTCATACATTGCTGCTTTGCTCAACTAAAGTGCTGCGCACAATATATAACGTCTATATCACAACTCCACAAAGTTACAAACCGTTATTGTATTGACCTTTTAGATTTATGATAAGATGCAAAAATCATGAACATCTACATTTTCAGATCTATCACTCCAGCAATTTGTTCTTGGATAACTTTTATTAACTATGTGAAGTTTTCTAGAAAAAAAAAATTGAGCGGAGCTAGTATGCTTAGAGAATCCGACACATAAAACAAGTATACAGCACGAAAACAATACCACACGATAACAAAGAATTTCGGCATATTTTTAAGCACGATAGTCAACAGTTGGAGTTCGATTGCAGAAAAAAAGCGGAAACGATTTACGAAATCGCCCAACAGCGAGGAAAATTAGAGAGAGCAAACCTTGAAGGAGGATGAAGAGTCAGGCGCTTGCGTAGTTGCCTGAGAAGGCATAAATCCGCCGCCGGCGAAAGCGGCGTTGCCGTCAAACTCGCCTCCGTACATGTTTTTGTTCGGTTTCCTTGTTGATGTCGATGGACCCTAATGGAAAGCTCCTCTCTCCAACGAAAGTAAATTCGATCCTTATTTGTGGACTTGAGTAGGAAAGATGTAGACTTAAATAGTTTTAGAATAATATTAAAAAAGAATATCTATAAAATTTAACTTATTGTATAGTATAACTTAATAAAATTAAAAACTAAGGGAAAATTAATATATATAGATCCCGCTTAAACTCTCCACAAGTTTCCCGCGTCAAATTGGAAAACATTCCAAGCGGGAGTTTATTTTTAAAATAATAAAATTAACTAGATTTATAACTATGTGAGAAAAAATATTTGTATATTATATTTTATTAGTAAATATAAATTAAATATTTATATAAATTTAAATTTTATTTAAAACTACTTTTAACATTATTTTTTATATATATAAATTAAAAAAGAAAAAACTATTTTTTATGAATTTAATAGTATTTTTTGGTTAGTTTAATAAAATATATAATACTCTAACCAAATTAATAACAATGACATATATTATAATTATTCGAATAATTTAAGCCTATTTATATATTTATTTGAAATTTACTATAATGATGAAACATAAGCATGATATTTCTGTTAATAACACGTGAGAGTAAAGTTATTTTCTTAAATTATTTCTCAAATAATTAGGTAATAACTTAAATCTATTTATATTTATGTGAAATTATTTATAAATTAACGTATTAAAATTTTTTAAAAATAAAAATTATTGTTTTTGCAAATGTAATACTATTTTTTGGTTAGTTGAATAAAATATATTGATTTTCTAACCAAATTAATATAAGTGACATATATTGTAATTATTTTAGTAAATTAAACCATTTTATATATTTAAACTGAAATTCGTTGTGATGTTGACACGTCAGCATAACATTTTTGTTATTAACACGTCATGATAAAATTACTTTGTTAAAAAGTTTATCAAATAATATATTAGGGAATTTTTTTCATAACTTTTATTTTAGAAATTTGGCCTAATTTTTTAGTAATACTCTCTAAAGTAAAAGTAGCATTTTTTTAATAATGATATTTTGAAAACAAAAATACAAAATCTGTATAAAAAAAAGCTCTCAAAATCACATATTATTCGGACTAACCATATATTTTTTGCACATTAGCTACATCTTGGGTTAGTTTCGTCATTCAAATCAAAGGCCACCTTTTAGTGTTTTCACCGATAATATCACGTTTTGGTTTATGACTAATCGATATATCTGTTGTTTATACGTTATCTGGTCGTAATTGTTTGCGTTATGACGTAAAACCGGAATGCGAATCGGATATTACTAATACTATATTATTACCATTTTGCTTTTTTGGAGTGTGTGGGTCTGTAGACAAACCTCACCAACTTCTATCATTCTCTGTTAGTTCATCAATCGTTTCTTTAGTCCTATGATCCAAGTCATTGTCTTTCTCTCTCTCTCTTGATCTGTAAAACGGAACAAATTTCAGTTTCCAGGTTGAAAATTCTGAAATCCAACATTGTATCTGTATCAGTTTAATTTTTTCCTCTGAAAGAAATTTACTTCTCATGATACTTAGCAGCAAGCGAAACAGAGATTTTGGATATGGCTTCTAAGATAAAGTAAGCGTCTTTCTAAGTATACTTCTCAGATACTTTTGTCTTTTTATGTTGGTTGAAAATTTTCGTCGATTCAAATTCAGATCTGGGTTTATCCAAAATAGAATATATCTCGTTGTCAGAGATTGTCTATGATAGAGCAGATCTCAGTGGTATGGGTTTAAGTTTTAATTGGAATCTATTGCACATGATATTTTCGTAAGGAATCTATTCTAAGTTAGTTCTTTCACTTATTTTAATTGCAACTCCATGGTGAGTTCTTAGCTGTTGGTCTTTCTCTTGATTTCTGTTGTCGTCTTTTCTACCTTCTAAGTTTGATCTTTTTAAGTCTCCATTGATTCAGCTAATTATAACACGAGATTTCACTAGAGTTAGAGAGAGAAAGAGAACAGGAAACTATAAACTTCTGACATTTTTGGATTGGGTTTTTCTATTTTTCTTAAATCAGTGTTTCAAGATTGATTGATTGTTGAATCAAAAATAGAAAAGATTCCGTTTTTAGCTGTTAATTTCATGATGCTTGTATAGTTACTTAGATCCTTTGCACTGCCAAGAATGAGTAAAGTTTTGATTAATGGACCAAATATTTGAGATTTGAATGAAGAAGTTCATATTAAGGAATCATTGGCTCTGAAGTTATGTAACATACTTAGTTACCTGTCTCCTTTTTGCTTTCCTGATTGAGACTTTGTTGTCTTCTGAAGAAAAACTGGGTTATCCGAAACAACTTTGGGAAAATCATCTCCAGCATCTCTAAGAGTGGCTAAACTGACTCGGATAGATACTAAATCTGAACTTAACACTCCTTCACCGACTCAACATTCACGGCTTTCACTCGGCCCTTCTTCTGCTAACTCAAAGCCTTCTGCTGAGAAGAGGTCTCCTAAAGTTCCAACCCCACCAGAAGTAAGTGTGCCAATGATGTTATCCTCTTTTGTTGCTTGTCTTAACTTGGGTTTGGGTTGTCACACTACGCTGTGACTGTTGTATGTTTGTAGAAAACGCAAACACGAGCTGTGAAAGGATCAGAGCCGCAACCTCGGCTGATTCAAATCAAGGAAGATCTGAGGAAAGCAAATGAGCTGATAGAATCGCTTGAGAATGAAAAAGCTAAAGCGCTTGTTGAGCTTAAAGAAGCACGCAAAGAGGCTGAGGAGGCATCCGGGAGACTGGATGAGGCTTTAAAAGCTCAGAAAAAGGCTGAGGAGAATTTTGTACTTGAGAAGTACGAGGCTGTTGAGGCAGGTGTAAAGGCCGTTCAGAGAAAAGAAGAAGAATTGAAGAGAGAAATAGAGAATGTCAAGCACCAACATGCTTTGGATTCAGCTGATCTTCTTTCGGTAAACCGGGAGCTGGAGAAAGTCAATCAAGAATTGGCTGCAGCTAATGATGAGAAGAGTAAGGTTCTGAGTCAAGCTGATGATGCTAGTAAGATGGCTGCAATTCATGCAGAGAAAGTGGAAATCTTGTCATCTGAGTTGATACGGTTGAAGGCTTTGCTTGTTTCAACACGAGAGAAGGAAACAATCTCCAACAAAGAGATTGCTTCAAAACTAGGAACGGAGATAGTGGTCTTAAAAAGAGATCTTGACAAAGCGAGAAGTTTTGAAGCAGAGGTCAAGGAACAAGAGATGATCATTGAGAAGCTTAGTGTTGACTTAGAAGCTGCAAAGATGGCAGAGTCTTATGCACACGAATCTGCTGAAGAATGGCGAAACAAAGCGAAAGAATTAGAGGAACAATTAAAAGAAGCTAAAAAGATGGAGAGATCGGCATCGGTGTCTCTGGTATCTGTGACGAAACAGCTGCAAGGAAGAAATGACAGATTGCACGCCATGGAAACTGAAATTACCAATCTTAAGGAGAATATTGTGTTGTTGGAGACAACGGTTGGTAGACAAATGGAGGATATTGAGAATTCTGAACGGCGACTAGGAACTGCAGAAGAAGAATTATCTAAGATTGAGAAAGAGGCAGGGAAGCTGAAGAGTGAGCTTGAAACCGTAAAGGATGAGAGGAATCGAACTTTAAAGAACGAGCAAGATGCTACATCAATCATTCAAACTCTCTCGGAAGAGAAAAACAAGATCTTGTCAGAACTGGAGAGTTCGAAGCAGGAAGAGGAGAAGAGTAAGAGAGAAATGAAGAGTTTAGCTTCAGCATTGCATGAAATGTCGAGTGAAGCACGCGAATTGAGAGAAAATTTGTTGAGCCAAGGTGATCAGGATTATGAAACTCAAATAGGAGATCTGAAGTTGGTCATTGAAGCAACGAACGAGAAGTATGAGAAAATGCTTGAAGAGGCGAGACATGAGATCGATGTTCTTGTTAGTGCGGTGGAACAAACCAAGAAACAGTTGGAGAGCTCAATGGTAGATTGGGAGATGAGAGAAGCCGGTTTGGTGAATCACGTGAAGAAATTTGATGAAGAAGTTTCTACAATGGGGAAAGAAATGAATAGGTTGGGGAATTTGCTCAAAAGGAAAAAGGAAGAAGCTGATGCAGCATGGAAGAAAGAATCGCAGATGAGAGATAGTCTTAAAGAAGTGGAAGATGAGGTCATTTATCTTCAGGAAACTTTCAGGGAAGCTAAAGCTGAAAGCTTGAAACTAAAGGAGGAAATCTTGGACAAAGAAACTGAATTCCAAAGCGTTGTTCATGAGAACGATGAACTCAGAGTAAGGCAGGATGAATCTCTGAAGAAGATCAAGGAACTATCAAAGTTACTCGAGGAAGCATTGACCAAGAAACATACAGAAGAGACTGGTGAGCTCAGTGAGAATGAAAAAGAATATGATCTGCTTCCAAAGGTGGTTGAATTTTCTGAGGAGAATGGTCATACATGTGCAGAACAAAAGTCTTCAAAAGTAGAACTCCTCGACGATATGAACATGAAACTTGAGGTAAACACAAAGAAGATTGAAAAGAAAGAAGGTTCTCCAGATGGTGATAATGATGATGATGAAGTTGAATTGAAAAAGCAGGCGAAGAAAAAAGGTTTAAACATTGGAAAACCAAAACAAGAAACTGCAAAGGAAGAGGAAAACTCAAACATGATATACCAAAACGAGAAAACCTCACCTGAAAACATGGAAGAAACAGAAAATTTACTGATCGGAGAAGATGAGCTGGTGAATGATGAGAAGAAGAAGAAGAAGACATTGTTTGGTAAAGTTGGGAATCTTCTGAAGAAGAAAAGATCCATAAATGAGAAATAGTGAAAAACCATCTCTTGATTACTACACTTTTTCGAGGTATTGCAAAATCTAGCTTTTGCATATATAATGAACACACACATCTCTCTGCAACATTTTGAATTCTTCATTAGTGTTCTATTTTTTGTTCATGGTTACGTAGTAAACGTTTATTCTTTCTCGTTAGATATCCAGGAATCGACACCTTTTTGCTACAGAATCCAACAAAATCCATTTCAGTAAAAATAAACTTTTATAAGAATGTTTTTATATTTTTAAATGAGATTTCTTATAATTGCAATTGTATAAAATATCACTATTTCAAATTTTTGTTCCAAATATAACATTAATCATTTAAATTTCTAAAAATATCACAAATTTAATATTAAAATAATTAAAAATCTCATTCTAATAAAAAAAATTTAACCTCTAAATTGGAAATAATGAATCTAAACATTATATTTTAATTTTATGTATAGTTTATTTGAGGTAAATAATTATTTTTACATAATAATTTGTGTTATTTTAGGAATTTTATTTTAATGTGTTAAATTTGAAAAATAAATTTAAAAATATTATTTTATGATATTACTCTTCTTTTTTCTTTCTTTTCTTTTTCTTTTATAAATATGTTTTATATTTACTTTTTCACAACAAAATTATAGAAAAAAATCTGGTTTGTAAATTGAATGGTTAGATTTGCATTTAAATCATGTTTTTCATTTCCTAAACAAATTTTTTAGATAATCTGATTTGTAATTCTCTAAATAGCAAAATTTGTTCCAATGCAAAATTGATTCAATTATTTTTGAGTAATACCTAAAATAACATCATTTTAAGTTTATCTTCTAAATTTAGCATAATAAAACTAAAATTCCCAAAATAGCATAAATTATTATGTAAAAATAATCTTTTACCTTAAATAAAATATATATATATATATATATATATATATATAATTAAAACATAATGTTTAGGTTCACTTTTTCTAATTTAGGGTTTAAATTTTTTTTTATTATGAATAAATTTTCAATTATTTTAATATTAAATTTGTGTTATTTTTGGAAATTTAAATGACTAGTGCTATATTTGAAACAAAAACTTGAAATAGTGGTATTTTAGTCAATTGCCCATTATTTTTTTAAAAATTGTTCAAAAACCCAATTGTTGTAAATAAAAATATCACATGATCAAACAAGAATGTACATTTTCGTCGCTAAAGATCTGAGAGGGATAAACATGTTGAGTTGAATATTGAGGAGGATAACTAAAGATTTTGTTTCCATCACTGTCTTCATTCTTATTATTCTTCTTGTTATTGTTATTGTTGTCTTTGTCTTTGTCTTTCTCTGTGTTCTGAGTCTTCTGACTAAGAACCTCTGCATGTTTCCTAAGTTTTTCCTTTATCTTCTCCACAAGTTTCTGAGGATCTATGTCTCCTCGTACCACCACCGTTGACTTTGACCGGTCTGGTTCCACCGATTGAACACCTTTTAATTTGTCATATTATAAGTTCATATTGATCTCTCTAAACTGGAAACTTTATGAAATTGAAAAGAAAAGAGTCAAAGATATACATATTGGTATTACCTTTTATTTTCTGAATGCCACTTTTGATTTCATGAACACATCCTTCACAATGCATATTCATTTTTAAAACTACAGTTTTGATCTGCGGAGTACTCTGAAAACAAAACACAAACGATTATTGATATCGGTTGGTATTT
Organism: Pugionium cornutum; assembly: GCA_018901935.1. Lineage (NCBI taxonomy): Eukaryota > Viridiplantae > Streptophyta > Magnoliopsida > Brassicales > Brassicaceae > Pugionium > Pugionium cornutum. Next base: position 15,237,441 of record CM032161.1, read on the forward strand.
ATCAAAATTAGTTTCATATGATAGTGTTTCGTATGCAGAAAAACGTTGTTCGTTTGACCGCCGCAGTTTCCTATGGCCAAACGCTACGGTCGACCGTAGAAAACTACAATAAAAAATTTAAACCGCTGCAAAATTATAACGTTTGCGATTAAACAATTGCAATACAACTTGCGATGACAACTTGCGACGATCAAACGAATAAAAATATTGCAGCGTCTAACCGAAGCATCTGATCGCAGGTTGCTACCTCAGGCGATGCGATAGACAAACGAACAACATTGATATATCAAAAAGCTTACTTCTTTCTTTTGTTGCGGCTCCTTCTCCTGATCTTGTTTAGGGTTAGGTTTTGGGGAAATTAACTCAGCATTTTTACTAAATTTCTTATGAACTCTTCGTAATATTTTCATTGGATCATCAAATTTCCCAGTCACGACCACTTTGTTGTTGCTAATCTCTGTTTTTATTTGCTCAACCCCTAAAAACCAATAAGATCGACACTTAGTAAACAGACCCATTGATATGAATTGAACTATAATCCAAAAACTCTTTCCTTTCTTTAACATTACCATCAAAGCCTCTTAAGCAATGAGAAATCTGTGAAGCACATCCTTCACAATGCATGTAAACCTGCAGAACAATTTCTTTACATTGATTCTTCTTTTCAGACTTGTTCTCTGATTCTCCATTTTGTTTGTTCTTTATTACAAGACAAACACAAATATATTAGTTCACATTATATACTTCTAAATTACTATGATTATCAAAAACCTTCAGAACAATGAGAAGATTTGTGAAGCATAGCTAAACAAACACCTTCAAAACAACTTCTTTAGATTGATTCTTCTTTTCAGACTTGTTGTCTGATGATTCTCCATTTTGCTTGTTCTTTAGTATACACAGAAAAAACAAATATATTAGTTCATATAATATACTTAAATAATAAATATCAAAAACAAAAGAATGCACATACCTTTCCCATATCAATATGTTCACTCCTTTGTACGTTAAGTGCAGTGAATAAGTTGAACAGTGTGACTGTTATATACAAAGGCTAGAAAAGTTTACGATTAATTAAATATTTAGTAACATATAAAAAAATTATTTGCTTCTTTATTTGGATTATCCTGATAAATAAATATAGTATTAGTAATCATCAATTGATTTTCTTAATTATAGGGAAGACAAAGAGACGACTAGTTTTGTAACGATTCTTATTATAATTTAATTTGAATCGGGAGTTTTAACTTCTTCATTATCCAAATAAATTTTCATTATTTGATTCTAAAATCGTGGATAGTTACAAATCTCCGAGCTTTATTTTCTTACTTCTTAGCGTTATATATCTATTGATCTCTTTCTATATTAATCTAGAATTTAGTTTATTGGAATTTCACTCCAAAATTGACACCAAATATTATATAAAAATTGGCTAAGTTCAATTTTAATTGGTATAAGATATTTTTAAGAGTAATACACTAAAATAACATTATTTTAAATTTATTTTCCAAATTTAGCACAATAAAAATAAAATTCTAAATATAGCGTAAATTATTATGTGAAAATAATTATTTATTAAGAATAAATTTTTAATTATTTTAGTATTAAATTTGTGTTATTTTTGGAAGTTTAAGTGATTAGTGCTATATTTAGAAACAAAATTTGAAATAGTGTTATTTTAATCAATTTTTCTATTTTTAATTTTATTTGAAGTTGATAGAGGTTGAAATAAAAAAAAATTTTGTCACTGAACCCAACAAACCGACCCGATATTTCAATATATTCATACGAAAATTTAATATTTTTATATGAAAATAGTTGGAATCGAATTTTACACTTATAAAATAGACTTAGAGGTACTTGAGGTGGTAGAACGAGAGTTAGCATTTGCCAAATGCCAAATTGGTATGGTCAGCGGTTAAATGCGGAATGTGTATTGAATAGTTCAATAACAAATTCATATAAACCAAATCCTTTACAAAATCAATCTTAAAATGCTCAATTTTGTCAAGTGTCGTAACATGTAATAATAAACACGTTAAATTACATAGGAGTCCAGCAAGATTTGGTCTTAGGATCCCAAACAGAAGGAATCAAGAATTTCGTGTGGTTGATTCCGTGTGAATTAAAGGCTCCACCACTAATCGGGTCAACCCGAATTTTACCGGTAAAACCTGGAAAAGCTCCAGATCCGAAAATCCGACTACACTTAGTTGCAGGGTCCACTATGTAGTTGGAAGAGCCCTGGCTTTGCTCGGCGCTGTACGGTGGCTGATATTTGAATACGGATTTGGTTAGAGCTGGATTGGTGGCGAAATCAGCTAAACCGGTGGCTAGCTGAATAATCAATGCGTCTGCACCGATTTCACCACTTGGCGGTTGGTAAGTCATGCCATGTGGACCTTTTTCGGCCATGTGAAAAGGCCAAGCGCACTCTCCAGGACATTGCACCTCCGGATTGCTCACCATTATGTACGGTTGTGTTTTATTTCTACCTGGAACGGAATTATGTCAATCAATTTATTTATCTGGTAATACGATCACAATTTCTATTCCTATTGTAAAAGCTTCTAAACCTTTTAAATTTATAAAATTAACCGATTGATGAAAAAAAAGTAAATCATTTCTAGATACTTAAAAACATCTAGATGGTTCATAAAATCACGTCTAATTTTTCAATCTAATTCGGTTAACTAGAGAAAAATCAAACGTTAGTTACCATGGAGAAAGTAATGTTGACAAGTTCTGTCACAAAACCCAACGCCGTGAGCCCTAACTTGCGCTGCAAGTAATACGATGGGCATCACTTTCGACATATTGCTGATGGCTGTCTCAACCAGTTTCTCACCATTTTCGATTGTTAATTCTTTTCCAAACTTCATCTTCTCATCCACGTAACTCCGGACAATCTTCACCTTAATCCTTGGAGCTATGGTTATGTTTTTCTTAACCTTCTCCTGTCGGTTAATCTGCTTCACCTCATACCTCCCATGGTAACTCTCCACCACTTTCCACCAAGATGATACCTTTGGGTCAAGACCTTCCTTGGCGTCGAAGTTAAGCGATTCTAAGAAATCGCTGACCCTCTCTTTTTGAACCGGCGTGAATTGGCCATACCAGAGTAAAGAGAGATCTAGGGTGCCGTTTGGGATTGACGGTGACGAAAGTTTCTCACCTGATAAACAGAGAGGCGAGAAGAGGACGAAGAATATGGCGGATAAGGAGGAGGAGGAAGAAGAAGACACCATTGCCACGGCGTGAAAAACTGTTTCTTCTTTTTTTGATTGGTTGTATTTGGCCGGGGGGAAAGTAGATAAATTTATAATTGTTTAAAGATAATTGGTTTTGGATCATTTCTAACGAAGCAAAAGAGCTATTTTCAACAACGCTAACTATTTTAAAGAAGGGTGGTGAAAACTTCCAACACCATTAACACGTAATGCTGTCATGATGATCATATTGTTCGAAACCAACGTAAAATTTGTTTATTATGTAAGTAAACCGGATAAAACGTAGCTCCCTAAAAATTGTTCTTATTTATTTTAATGTAATCTATATTAATAAGAAAATAGAGTTAATCATGTTAATTTTAGTAATTTTTATTTATAAATTCAACAATTTCTTTGTTAAGTGAATACCGAATAGAAGTCAAACAGAAAGTAAACCGAATTTTTGCTGAACCAATATCTTAAACCGAAATAAATCTGGTTACAGTAGGGTCAAGCAATTCTCAAAACCGAAAATTATAGTTTAAATTAAATGAACTCGTAACCGGATGATGATCCAAGGTTCGGTTTGGTATGCGTGGGTAAGACGTAATCTGTATCTTTGCAAGTCAGCCATTCTAAGCCATTCTCCTCCTTCTTCCTTAGCTTAGAAGCCACCGATTTGATTCCACTCTTCATGTAATTCACAACAAACATCGCAACCTCTCTGCAAAATGCACCAAACCGGTTTAAAACCATTTTCCAGAAACTTTCAAACCTTTATATTATCATTGCTATTATCAGAATGTTGACTACAAGATAATCAAAGACGAAATTTTTCTTGTGTTTAACTTACAAGGGCGAGCAAGGAGTTCGAGAATCGCTGATGAAGTAGACAAATAGGAAGGCATCAAAATGTTGTCGTTTTATTAGATAGAATCCATGTAGTCTCCGGACACATCTGAACAACAATCTTTTGTACAAACGGATGGCAGGATTGTTATGTGCAATCACATGAAGGTAAACTCCTCGGCACACCGATAATCCAGAAGCATATTTAATCACCTCACTCACAAGTGCCTTTGCTGACAAAGGAAAAGTTGCAGAATCGTCAGAAATATAAACCAAGCAATACATCAACGTGTTTCAGGATTATTAATATGAGTCATACCGATTCCACAGTTTCTATATGCTTCTACAACTCCGAGTGTCAAGATGTAAACCAAAGTCTCCTCTCCTTTTGAGGAATCATAACGTATTAGATCATCTATCTGTGCAATACACAGAAACCATCTGCCAGCTGATGAAGATGGATATAAGAAAATAAAAAACAGCACTTGACTCGTTTATGCATTGCCGATAGATTGATCATGTGATCTTTCAATAATAATTCAGACGTTATTACAAGCCGCTGTTCTAAAGCTTTGTGACAATTCTCAATTGCTATGCAAAAAGATCCATTTAGTGAACAGGATAACGCACCAACATAAAACTATAAAAGTTATGAACTATTTCAACATTCCAAATCTACACATTACAAGACCTTGCAAGAAAGTTCCTGTACTAGAAAGGACCCATTTCTTGATTAGAATCGCAAAACAAAGATAACATCATAAAAACATTAGCAACCATTTCGACATTCAATATCTAGATTTTACAAGTCATGCAAGTTCATTGTTTGTAATTCTAAATCTGTTAAAAATACCAAAAGCTTACAATCTAAAAGAGTCCCATCTCTTTAATAAGATCACAAACAACCCTGTAACCATAAACATATGCAATGTGATCATTAATTGTAATCACAAAAGTTCCAAAAGCTTACAGAACAGAGACAGATCTATAAAAAATCCCATATAGTGACTAGAATCACAAACCAAGCTCAACATTACGATATTTTCAACATTCAAGATCTAAACTTTACACGACCATGTAAGATCGTTGCTTGAATTCCAATTTTATATACATAGAATCAAAACTCACCTCGCTTTCTTTGGCAAGCACGAATTTGGCAGTAACAAAACCGATAAGTTCATCGCAGTAACCATCAGGTCGGCTCCGATCAACCGCAGCCCATGAGACGATACCAACTCCGTTCACAACACTCTGAAAAAACTCAGACTCGTATCTGAAAAAGAAAATATCAATGCTTTAAATCTTCTAACAAGACACCAAAATAGGAAAATCAAAGCACAAATTTACAAAATCACCCAAAACGGTATATTCGTACTTGATGGGGAAGATGTCGCGATGGATTTGCTCCAAACGATCTAGATCTTTAGGGTTTATAGGTCTGTAGTAAATAGCTGGACGAAGAGATATTCCTGGGTCCTCCATTGATGAATCCTAAAATAATCTTCGAGAAAATCGCGTCATTGTTTGGGATGCGAAGAACCTGAAAATTCACAATCGTCATTTTTGTAGTGCCAGAATCCAGATCACTTAATCCGACCCGTTTAACTAGTCGGATCGAGATAGATTTTGCGCATCTGAATAAAAAAAAGGTCCTTCAAAGGACCTTCTTGTTTCAAGCGTATCTTGGCTCACGTGCTTTTCGACAGCCAATCACGTGCATCTTCTTATAAAAGAACTCCATCGACAGCTTTACCAAAAATTTCGTGTCGTTCTCGTAATTGTTTATCTTTCAATGAGGGAATTTCAGACCAAAGCACAGATATCATAGATATCCAAATCTTTTGCCAATAAAAATGCTTACAGATGGCTAAAAAGGTAAAATCACAGTGGGAATCCAAAATGAATACTCAACGATTGGACCAACTTTAGATTGTTGTTACTAACACCTTCCTATTTGATTTTAATTTCAAAAGTCTTTGATTTGAACTTCCGATAATGATTTTTAAGTTAGATTATGTTTCAAATCCGTGTGAATGGAACAAAGTTTTGGCGGTGGTATCACGAATACTATTATATATAGAACTTTTGATTTGTAAAAATGAACAATTGTTCCCTAGATGACGGCGCAGAGAGACATCAATGTCAACGTTGATGATTTTGAAGAGAAGAGATCCAAATCTGAATAGCAGATAATCCTCGCGGTTCTAGCTGTCGTGGTTGTGCTTTCGTTAGTAGCTGTCTGATAAGTTCCTTGATATTTGGTCTAATGACTTCTGTCATCAAGAATTTTTGTTGTCTCCCTTGTCGGGACCTTAGTCTCTCCTCCTAAAGTCTTTGAGTTTAGATGAAGGTGGGGCTTTGTTTGAGTTTTTTTCTTTCTCCTTTTAGTATTTCAAAAGGCTAAGACGAAAACAAGTAGTATTAATAAAAATGTAGTGTTAAAAGGAACTGATAATGACAAAATATTTGAAATAAAATAGTAACTTTGGTTTCCCATATATTCCGGACAAAACAACGCTTTGCACGACTGTTCTTGTCTCCACCGAACAAACGTTGACCGATTCAATAGTATTTAAATTTCTTTGATCACATATGCAACCATTTGTTTAATTTTTTAGTAAATTAAAATTATTCGAATTCGTAAACCCGTACTTGTCGTTTACTTATGACGAAGAAACAAATCAATCTAAAATCATTTCTTCATGACGAGAAAAAAAAGAATGTTGTTCATCGAGATCGAAGCTTGACCGATATTCAAAATCAGTTCCGATATTGGGCTAGTTGAAGAAGAAAGATGAGTGGCGACGGAGATAAGCCAGCGCCGATGAAACTAGGAGACGAACAATTAGCGGAGCTTCGGGAGATTTTCCGATCATTTGACCAGAACAAGGATGGAAGTTTAACGGAGCTCGAGTTAGGCTCCCTTCTCAGATCTCTCGGTCTAAAGCCGAGTCAAGACCAACTTGACACGTTGATCCAAAAAGCAGATCGGAATAACAACGGAGTTATCGAGTTCTCCGAATTCGTCGCTCTCGTCGAGCCAGATTTGGTCAAGTGTCCGTATACGGATGAGCAGCTTAAAGCGATCTTCAAAATGTTCGATCGCGACGGAAACGGTTACATAACGGCGGCGGAATTAGCTCACTCGATGGCGAAGCTAGGTCACGCGTTGACAGCGGAAGAGTTAACGGGGATGATCAAGGAAGCAGATCATGACGGTGACGGTTGTATCGATTTCCAAGAGTTTGTTCAGGCGATAACTTCAGCTGCATTTGATAATACTTGGGGATGAAGACATATATACAGTAGTTTGAATAATTTGTTTTGATTCATCTGAGGATTTCTTTGCTTCTACAATATTTCTCCAATCAAATATATTTTTGGAAGTACAGTATGTGTGTGATTCCTGGAAAATGTTGTGTTTGTTTACTGTTTCGTATATTCTTTGATGAAAATTTGATAGCTTGAATAGAAAGCTATCATTGTTGGTTTCGATAATTAGGGCAAAAAGGCTTAAGCTTTGCGTGAGCCTGAATCAATCAAACCAACACGATGAAACCAAAACTACTAAAGTTTACAGACATTACAAAGGTCTTAGATAGGCAAAACAAATGAAAGCATGAAATTATTTTCATCATAGCTCTGCTAGATATCAACCAAATTTACAAGACTTGCTAGAGATAAAAGTTATTCTCACGATCAAAGCACATCTTAAAGTTAACCCGTTTTACTACTTTTCGTCTGTTCTTCCATCAACGACCAACGTCTGTGATAGATTTTCTTCTCTATTCGCTATTTTTAACTAGATCAAGCTTCACTTCTCTTTGCGACGTACCAGAGGTAACTTCGCCTATCTTCTCCTTGCAACTTCTTCTCTTTTAGTCATTCTTCCATGTTGATTCCCTTCTGAGATTTACGGGTGAAAACTATAGTGTATTACTGTTTGATCTTAAAGATGGAATATGAACTGTTTTGGATGTAAGTGAATGGATATCTGACTTAACTTGTGTGATGGGTTTCGTTCAGACTTGATCTGAAATGGTACAATCAAACCGAAGCCGTTTGGATTCGCTTTGGTATGGTTCTCTATCTATCAGATCCTTAATTTGAGATTAAAAAATCGAAATCACCGAAGCTTAACCGAGAATGTTTAGTTTCGTTTACATGTTGGTTAGACCAAGTGGTTTGGTTCAATTTTCATTATGGGATTGAAATATACGTATTTATAATTATCTTAACCGATAAGTGTTTCGTGTTTCACATAATTACAATACATGCGTGATTGACGTTTTTGATATATACAAACACACGTTAAATCAACCTAATCGCCACCAGAAGAATTAACATAAAATATAATATCATTTTTTTCTGCCCAAAATCTCCAAAATACCCTTAACTTCCGCGTTCATAACCTCTACTGAATTTACTAAAATACCCTTAACTTCCGCGTTCATAACCTCTACTGAATTTACTAAAATACCCTCCACTTCTTCTTTCTTTTAATAATTACATCGGACGCGTTATGATAAGAAATAAATAAATCATGGATTCTCCTTACCTTTGTCCGAACATCTCAATTAAAAAGAATACTAAAAGGTTCACCAAAAGAAAGAAAACTCCGCCGGTTTCTTCTCTCGCCGGCGTTTTCACAGTCTTCGTCACTGTTACCACCTCGAAAACTTACTATTTCAGTTAAGAAAATCATAGAGCAAAGATCTTTGGATCTTCTTTCATTCTCATCTCTCTTCTCCGATTTATGTGTATATATATATTTTTAAATTTCTGTAAGGCCTCTGAATAAAGAAATGAGGTTATCATTGTCATCATAACGCGTATTAGTATAGCAGTAGTAGTGCTGATGTATTTGGTCACGACTAAGACCCTTCCTAGTCTCTTCTTCTTCTTCTTCTTCTTTCTCTCTATCTCTCTCTCAATGTCCATATCCAGTTTGGGAAACATGACCACTTTGATTCCCTCATAAAAGATTTGTTAAAGTAAAAAGCGTTTTCTTAATCTGCAATATCACCATCTGCGGAAGATCTAAAGCTTCGCTTTCCTCTGTTTCAGAATCTGAGGTAACATAACATCGTCGATTCATTTTTAATTTTATCAGATTGTCTTACAATCGGAATGTCAAAGCATTGAGTTCGATATGTATTTCTGGGAAAATGGGTGTTTAAACATACTTTTTTTTTGGATTTGAGCTAGTGAGTTAGATTTCACTCTTTAGCTTTCAGATTTAAGCTTCTCTGTTTTTTTTTATTATTATTTATGGAAATTTATGATGAGATTTGCTGTTAAAGACTAGATCTATTGATGATTTGTTTATTTCTTGATTATGTCGAGCTAATATAAAAGTTATGTGATCTGTATGACAATGAGTTGAAGATTTGAGCATAATTACTTATGATTTTTCTCTCAGGGATCTGCCGGCTACAAAGTTCCGGTGGATATTGATATTATTAGACAATGTCGTCTAATAATAATTTCACAAACAGTCGATCCAATCTATCAACAAACTCTGATGCTGCTGAAGCTGGGAGGCACCAGCAGCCTGTGCCTCCCTCTGTGACGTTTGCCCGGAGGACTTCTTCTGGGCGCTATGTCAACTACTCGAGAGATGATCTTGATAGTGAACTCGGAAGTGTTGATTTTACAAACTATACAGTTCACATTCCACCGACTCCGGATAACCAGCCCATGGATCCGTCCATCTCTCAGAGGGTTGAGGAGCAGTACGTGTCGAGTTCCTTGTTCACAGGCGGTTTTAACAGTGTGACCCGGGCTCATCTTATGGACAAAGTGATTGAGTCAGAGACCAACCATCCCCAGATGGCGGGTGCGAAAGGCTCGTCTTGCGCTATTCCGGGCTGCGATGTGAAGGTGATGAGTGATGAGAGAGGTCAAGATCTTCTTCCTTGTGAATGTGATTTCAAAATCTGCAGGGATTGCTTTGTGGATGCTGTGAAAACGGGCGGTGGGATGTGCCCCGGGTGTAAGGAACCTTACAGGAACACAGATTTGGCGGATTTGGCTGATAACAACAAGGGGCAGCAGCAGCAGCAACGGCCTATGCTTCCGCCACCAGCGGGTGGCTCAAAGATGGATAGAAGATTGTCATTGATGAAGTCGACTAAGTCCGGTTTGATGAGGAGTCAAACTGGGGATTTTGATCATAACAGGTGGTTGTTTGAGACCAGTGGGACTTACGGTTACGGAAATGCTTTCTGGACAAAAGACGGGAATTTTGGGAGTGAGAAGGACGGAAATGGCCAGGGTATGGGGCCACAGGATCTGATGAGCAGACCGTGGAGGCCGCTTACACGGAAATTGCAGATTCCTGCAGCTGTTATTAGTCCTTACAGGTGAAAAAAAGTTAGTTTTTATACCAGAATATCGTAATTTCTACAAACTTTCATTGACACATTTGATTTCTCGTGCAGGCTTTTGATATTTATCCGAATTGTTGTTCTTGCGCTGTTCTTGATGTGGAGGATCAAGCACAAAAACCAAGATGCTATATGGCTATGGGGAATGTCTGTAGTTTGTGAGCTTTGGTTCGCCTTTTCTTGGCTTCTTGATCAGCTTCCAAAGCTGTGCCCGATTAACCGTGCTACGGATCTCAATGTTCTTAAAGAAAAATTTGAAACGCCTACACCGAGCAACCCGACTGGGAAATCTGATCTCCCAGGACTTGATATGTTTGTATCTACAGCAGATCCGGAGAAAGAACCTCCTCTTGTCACTTCCAACACCATATTATCTATTCTCGCTGCTGACTACCCTGTCGAAAAGCTAGCTTGCTATGTTTCAGACGATGGAGGAGCGCTTTTGACATTTGAAGCCATGGCTGAAGCAGCTAGTTTTGCAAATATTTGGGTTCCTTTCTGTCGTAAGCACGATATTGAGCCAAGGAATCCGGATGCATACTTTAGTCTGAAAAGAGATCCTTACAAGAACAAGGTGAAGGCTGATTTCGTTAAGGATAGAAGACGGGTGAAGCGTGAATATGATGAGTTTAAGGTTAGGATCAACAGCTTGCCTGACTCAATCAGGCGCCGTTCTGATGCTTATCACGCGAGGGAAGAGATTAAGGCCATGAAGCTGCAGAGACAAAGCAGAGACGATGAAATATTAGAGCCAGTCAAGATACCTAAAGCTACATGGATGGCTGATGGTACTCATTGGCCTGGTACTTGGATAAATTCTGCTCCTGATCATTCCCGTAGTGACCATGCCGGTATCATTCAGGTACATTTCGGTTCAGTTCTGTAATTTCATGTTTATTTGGTCTAGTTCGATTTTTGGTTACGTTAGGTACAAGAATTTTTGTTTGAATTTGGTTTGGTTAAGTTTCTTTGCCACTTCTGAGATCAATATTGTTTTTCTATATTATTTTGATAAATGCAGGTGATGTTGAAGCCGCCAAGCGATGAACCATTACACGGAGTATCTGAAGGGTTCTTAGATCTGACAGATGTTGACATTCGTCTACCTCTTCTTGTTTATGTTTCCCGGGAGAAGCGACCGGGCTATGATCATAACAAGAAAGCAGGAGCCATGAATGCACTGGTCCGAGCTTCTGCCATTATGTCCAACGGTCCGTTCATACTCAATCTTGACTGTGATCATTACATATACAACTCCCAGGCTTTGAGAGAAGGAATGTGTTTCATGATGGATCGAGGCGGCGACCGGCTTTGCTACGTTCAGTTTCCGCAACGGTTTGAAGGTATTGACCCATCAGACCGGTATGCGAATCACAACACTGTCTTCTTTGATGTGAATATGAGAGCTCTTGATGGTTTGATGGGGCCGGTTTATGTTGGAACGGGTTGTCTCTTCAGAAGAATTGCGTTGTATGGATTTGATCCGCCAAGGGCTAAAGAACACCATCCCGGATGCTGCAGTTGCTGCTTCCCTCGCAAGAAGAAGAAAAGCCGTGTCCCGGAAGAAAACAGATCTCTGAGAATGGGTGGTGACTCGGATGATGATGAAGAGATGAATCTTTCTTTAGTTCCTAAGAAATTCGGAAACTCGACATTTCTTATCGATTCCATCCCGGTAGCCGAGTTCCAAGGTCGTCCTCTTGCAGATCACCCAGCTGTGCAAAACGGACGACCTCCAGGCGCTCTCACCATTCCCCGGGAGCTTCTGGATGCATCAACCGTGGCAGAAGCAATAGCCGTCATCTCTTGTTGGTACGAGGATAAAACAGAGTGGGGATCACGGATTGGTTGGATTTATGGATCTGTGACGGAAGATGTGGTCACAGGATATAGAATGCATAACAGAGGCTGGAAATCGGTTTACTGCGTGACGAAACGGGACGCATTCCGTGGAACAGCTCCGATCAATCTGACGGATAGGCTTCACCAGGTTCTCCGATGGGCAACTGGCTCGGTGGAGATCTTTTTCTCAAGAAACAATGCATTTCTAGCTAGCCCGAGAATGAAAATCCTCCAGAGAATCGCTTACCTAAACGTCGGAATCTACCCCTTCACATCCATCTTCCTCATTGTCTACTGCTTCCTCCCTGCGCTCTCTCTCTTCTCTGGCCAATTCATAGTCCAAACACTCAATGTCACGTTCCTCGTCTACCTTTTGATCATCTCCATTACACTCTGCTTACTCGCTCTCCTCGAGATCAAATGGTCAGGAATCTCCCTCGAGGAATGGTGGCGAAACGAACAATTTTGGCTCATCGGAGGAACCAGCGCTCACTTAGCCGCTGTCGTCCAAGGATTACTCAAAGTGGTTGCTGGAATCGAAATCTCATTCACTTTGACATCTAAATCTGGAGGAGAAGATGTGGACGACGAATTCGCCGATCTCTACATTGTGAAATGGACGTCGCTTATGATCCCACCCATCACAATCATGATGGTGAATCTAATTGCGATCGCGGTTGGATTTAGCAGGACGATTTACAGTGTGATTCCGCAATGGAGTAAATTGATTGGAGGAGTGTTCTTCAGTTTCTGGGTTTTGGCTCATCTTTATCCTTTTGCTAAAGGTCTTATGGGAAGAAGAGGAAGGACTCCGACCATTGTTTATGTTTGGTCTGGACTTGTTGCCATCACCATTTCTCTGCTTTGGGTCGCTATTAATCCACCTGCTGGTTCTACTCAAATCGGAGGATCTTTCACTTTCCCGTGATTATACGTTTTGACTCTTCTTATATTATAAGATTATTTTTTCTGTCTTGCAAGAGGACAGAAATTGGCCAAGAAAACAAAGTATAGTTGAGTCGAACATTAGTGAACAACTTCTCTCATTGTCTTTTTCTTTTGTTGATGAAAAGTTCATTTTTTATTTGTAATCTTTCATCTGATGATGGAATTATTGACATGCTGCTATTATTAATAGAGTATTCTATTCTGTCCAATTCTTCTTTGGGTAGTAGTCATTCATGCATCTCCACCGATTGCTTTAAGAATGAACGGAATAAAATAAGTCGGTTTAAAGTTATCCAACCGACCCGTAACCCTTAAACCGTAAATTCGCCCAAAAATTATTTATCGAGATACTTTATTTGTCCCGCCGAAACCCTACCAAAACCTTGAGAAGAGGTTTCTATGGCAAAAGAGATTTCGGCTTCGAATTTCTTCTTCTTCAAGCCAATCTCTTCTGCATAAATCATTTTTCTTACAGCATTCTCGAATCAGGAAGAACCCTAAGTCTACTCCCCAGGAATAATGGCTCAGAAATGTGCGATTGGTTTCATTTCAACCCTAGCAGCTTCAGCTTCTCTTGCACAATCGAAAGTCGCTGCTGCAGATGGTCCTTTCAATTTCTCTGGATTCTCTACTTCTCCGCCTTCTGCGAATCCCCAGCAGCAGGCTGCTTCTCCTCCGCCGTCGCAAACTCATAAGCCACCGTCGACGGCTGGTGGAGAATCTTCTGCTCCACCGCGGGCTCGGAATGATAATCCGAGGACAAGTTCCGGTGGTTTCGATCCAGAGGCGCTGGAGCGAGGAGCTAAGGCCTTAAAGGAGATCAACAACTCATCTTACGCGAAAAAGGTCTTGAACATTTTCTCTTTGTGTTGTTAGGAATTATCTTCATCGAAACAACCGAATCGGCGAATCATGCTTCGGTTTAGGAAATCTGGGTTCTTTAAGGTTATAATTTTTTATGTTGACGCTAAATGGGACGGCTTAAAATGGGTAGCACGCTGTGTTAACTCTCAGAAGTGTTCTCTTTCTGTGTTTCATAGTTCTGGTTGGGCCCACGTGTGTGTTTGGTTCTGGTAGGTTTTTGAAAGTATTAAGCAACAAGAAGAGACGAAGCAAGTTGAGTTTTCAGCCAAGGCTCAAGAGTACAAAGCTATGCAAGCCCAAGCTGAAACTGTGAGATCAACTAATTTTAAGTTCACTATTCAAATATTTCGATCTTTGGTCTTTATATATATGTATCTATATTTATGGTGTTTCAGCTAATGGCTATCTAATAGAAATGAGCTAGCAAAGATTATACCGTTATCTTAGTGTAAAGTCGAGAATAGTGTCTTGTGGCAAAACCTGCTTCCACTACAGCCATCAGTGATCACTATGAGAGTCGTGCTCTGCATCGTTTCATTATTCGGCTTAAGCTGCTTCATAGCAATGAAGTTGTGTTGCTGACATTTTCCATTTTACAGGAGAGGCAAAAGGTGATATATGATGAACAGAAAAAACTTGCTCAGCACCAAGCACAGACAAAATCGCAGATGGCTCGTTATGAAGATGAATTGGCAAGAAAGAGGATGCAGGCATGTAATTCCAAAAACGATAAAACAGCAGTGGGAGTTTTTTCTTCTTTTTAACAGCTTTTGTTGTGTATGTCATCATTTTACAGGCTGAGAATGAATTCCATAGAACAAGAAATCAAGAACTTGTAAAAATGCAAGAAGAGTCGGCAATTAGGCAGGAACAAGCACGACGAGCTACTGAGGAACAGATCCAAGCACAGAGACGACAAACTGAGAGGGAGAAAGCTGAGATTGAACGTGAGACAATCAGGGTCAAAGCTATAGCAGAAGCGGAAGGAAGAGCCCATGAAGCAAGGCTTGCTGAAGATGTCAACAGGAGAATGCTTGTTGATCGTGCAAATGCAGAAAGAGAGAAATGGGTTGCTGCCATAAACACTACATTTGACCATATTGGAGGTGTGAAATTTAAGTCCATACATGGTCTCTCTGTTGTCTAGATTGTTGTTGTCTTCCCTCATCTTTTTGTGGAGATTTAACTCGATATAGAATCCCGATGTAGACCTTGATAGAAAATATGATTTCATCCATTTTCAATTCGTCTTAATACTTGTGTGCCATGGTTTGGTGACTAGAATAGATATGCGGCCTAATAATATGAATGTTGCACTACTATATGGAAGTTCAGGTGTCTGACGTTTTCCTCTTTTTTTCCTAGGCGGGTTGCGTGCAATTCTCACGGATCAAAACAAACTGATTGTGGCTGTTGGGGGTGCCACAGCTCTTGCAGCTGGAATCTACACAACGAGGTAAAAATTAATTTTTTTAGCCCAAAGGTGGAGAGAAAACAATATTTTACATAAGAAATGTCCTCAAAAAGGTTGAGGAGGTACCTATAAGAAATGTCTTTTATGTTTCTTATTTTACCTGGCTGCAATCGTTCTACTGTATTTAAATAGAAACTTTTGGCTGCTAAATGCTTGTTGCAGAGAGGGTGCAAAAGTTATCTGGAGCTATGTGGACAGAATATTAGGACAACCCTCCTTAATCCGAGAATCATCAAGAGGAAAGTACCCTTGGTCTGGTTTTCTTTCTCGTGCAATGTCCACATTGCGTGGCAAGGAGTCACTTTCTGAAAATGGAAAAGGGTTTGGTGATGTTATTTTGCATCCTTCTCTACAAAAGCGAATTGAACATCTAGCTAATGCAACCGCCAACACAAAATCCCACCAGGCTCCTTTCCGAAATATGCTTTTCTACGGCCCTCCAGGAACAGGAAAAACGATGGCTGCTAGAGAGTTGGCTCGTAAATCTGTATGTATGCTTTCCATAGAGATTTAAGTTGTCGCAAAAAAGATTTATACAAGAGTCTAAACACCCGACAGGATGATGGAGCTCTAGCATAATATAGAGTTAGGATGGTAGAGCAGAAGATGCTTGTTACTGATTTCCATGATTACATATGAGAGTTGAACCTGAGCTCTTAGTTACTCATGAAATTCTGGGGTTTAGTTCCTTCATCTATTATTATTCTTCTAATATCTGTAGTTCGTGTAGGGTTTGGATTATGCACTGATGACTGGTGGAGATGTTGCTCCCCTTGGATCTCAGGCTGTTACAAAAATTCACCAACTATTCGATTGGGGCAAAAAGTCCAAGAGAGGCTTATTGCTCTTCATAGATGAAGCTGATGCATTTTTGTGCGAGTAAGTGTGATTACACGTATCATATTACAGGGCTGATAATTTCAACACTTCGTTTATGGTTTTGATGTGTTCCTCGGAATTTGAACAGGAGGAATAAAACATACATGAGTGAAGCCCAAAGGAGTGCATTAAATGCTCTTCTGTTCCGCACGGGTGATCAGTCCAAAGATATAGTCTTGGCACTTGCCACAAACCGACCTGGTGACCTTGACTCAGCTGTGGCTGACCGTGTCGATGAAGTTCTCGAATTCCCCTTACCTGGAGAAGAAGAGCGATTCAAGCTTTTAAACCTCTATCTAGAAAAGTACATAGCTCAAGCTGGTCCAAGAAAGCCGGGTTTGTTCCACAGGCTCTTCAAGAAAGAGCAGCAGAAGATTGAGATTAAGGGTATCACTGAAGAGCTCTTAAAGGAAGCGGCTGCAAAAACAGAAGGGTTTTCAGGTAGAGAGATTGCGAAACTGATGGCGAGTGTTCAGGCAGCTGTTTATGGAAGTGAGGAGTGTGTGTTGGACGCTATGCTTTTCAGAGAGGTTGTTGATTACAAAGTTGCAGAGCATCAGCAAAGAAGAAAATTGGCTGGAACCGATTCGAAATGAGATTTTGTTATAAGTTCATCAAGTGGTTTCACTTCACCTTTACAGTTTTCGAAACGTAAAAAAGGCTTAAAATCTCTGATATTGTTTCTGAGGTTTAGGCAGAGATTTGATTCCTATTGTTTCTCCTTTTTTCAGTTAAGGAGAGGTTTTGTATTTTATGTTATTGCTTAAAAATGATTTGTCTTTAGCAAAAAAGCTCAAACTATGATTCGAAAGTTAGAGATGATGTAGTGTGACGTAACTAGCAGTCACCACCATTAATCAACCCATTTGCGATTATTACAAGTACCGATTGGTTCCTCACACTAAATTATTATTTTCTCAAATATCAAATATTCTTGGCAGCACAAAAAGGCCACTACTCGACAATGGCTATAAAAACCCATTATTAGCCTTCTTTAAGCTCACGTATTGGTTCTTACAAGTTGGAGAGAGATGATAACAATACAAATCACTGATTCCGCAATTCGGTCGAATCCTTTCGAAGCACCGCAAAAGCTTACACAAATTTGAAAATGTAATTAAAGAAGGACGTGAGAGAGACCAGAGATTTCAGTTTAGTGATGATGATCTTGAACGTAACGAAGGCCACAGTACTTGCAGATTGCTGGCTCATGTAGGTCAAGGCATATGAACTCGATTGGATGCCCGAGTGCCGGGTTCGTGTCTGCAAGTTATATATCAATCTCTGTTTTAGTGATACATCTCAGATAAATAAGCAAATGATATCATCAGACAAACCTCCTTCACAAGCAGCAATCCTTCCATCAACTTTGATAGGTGGAACCTCACTGATCAGTTCCATTGGTGATTTCTTGCTTCTATCCTGCAAAGAATTAGTGCCTAATCTGTGTTATGTCAAACTACCAGTAAAATTGCTAAACTAAAAAAATGTGATACGTAAACTTCATCATTTGCACGAAAAATAGAATCTTCATAAGCATATAAACCCACAAACTAATGGACCAGATAGTTGACAATTATCAGAGGAAGCATTCTTCTCATATTACAGCTAACTCAGCTAATACCCTCTACCCTCACCCATTTTCCTAATGATTGTTGTGGCAGATCAATTGCAGCGCTAAGTTTCCCAAAGAGAAGATCTTAGTAGAGATAGTTTTTATCCCTCAGTAACACATTCCTCCAGGTAATAGAAGAAAACGCAGTAATACATCTAAAAACTTAGGCATACTGTACTCAAAATTCAAACAGCTTCTAAGCAGTTTCAATTACATTCTATGAATTCTGATTCAACATCCATAAAAATCTATCTTCATTTGCGGAAATGACAGATTCCTCTGATTTCCAAGACCAAATTAATGTCAACAACAACACAGTTTCACGAACCCCGAAAACTTGAGACATTTATTTCAGCAAAGCGAATTGATCCGTACACATGCCAAATCGCAATCTAAGCCTAGGAGAGATCACCGCAGATATTTGCCCGAATAATCACGCAGTTCACGCCGTTCATGAAAGGAAATTAACAAAATCCAATTCTCGGATATTAAAGAGCGACAAAACTACGGACATAAAATACCCAAAATCGCCAAGTACCTGCATCCATTTTGCGGTGTGATTGCCCACAAGATCGACTGTTGGAATACCGATTTGGGTGCTAGCCACACTGAAGTTCCTCCTCGAAGATGGAAGAATCTGCGATCGGATAAGAGCTTTCAGGAGATTCGACGCCATTGCTCCAACACCAAAATAACCAAGAAAGTCGAAAGAGAAGGACTTGTTTGCGAACCGGTAACAATGTCTTCATTTGGGCTTTAGTTAAAATACTTTAGGCCCATTAATAATACCCCAAAACCTATCGCTTTGTTCTTGAGTTGTCAGTAGATCAGAATGATTATTCTTATTGGCTAATGGGATAACTGTTTATTGGAAATACATAATAGAAAGATTATGTTATGGTTATTATTATTTCGATTCTGATAGATAATACTGTAGAATAGAGAATGAATCAAATTGTAAACTGAATGATATAATATTTTTACTTTTGTCGGATAAATCGCGAATTTATATTAGTGTGTTATAGACTGAGAAAATAGTTATTAAAATATTTAACTTTTATGTTTGAGCAATTTAAATAATGAATTTTTAATAAGCCATTTAAATAACGATTTATAGTTAAATGTACTGATTTAGATATATAATTAGTCAACTTTAATACCAAAGATAAAATATTTAATTCTATTACTTATTTTAACTAATTAAAAGTAAATACCCATAAATAAAAAAATAAATAACAAGTTAATAATGTTATTTTTTGTATTAATATTGACTAATTGTATATATAAATCGGTACATTTAACTATAAATCGTTATTTAAATGGTTTATTAAAAAGTTCGGTATTTAAATAGCGCAAACATCAAAATTCAATATTTTAATGATCATTTTCTCCAAAAAATTGTAAAATAGCGAAATAGTTATTTGACTCATTACACATCAACGAATAAAATAAATAAATAAGTCTAAATGCAATCGTGATCATGCCTCTACAAACAAAAGGCTTTATTATCAAGAAAGGGAAGTGTAAGAAGAAAATATTAAACTTGGAACACAAGAAACTGTAATAACTACTCTGCAAATTAAAAACAAATCTCAACTCATTCACGAGCAACAGCTATGAGTTGTTTGCCAACGTTCTTACCATGGAAGAGTCCAATCAAAGCAGAAGGTCCGTTCTCAAATCCTTCGACTACATCCTCAACATAAGTTATCTTCCCTTCTCTTATATAGGGAAGCACAAAATCCAGAAACTCGTCGTATTTGTGGAAGAAATCAGACACTACGAACCCTTGAATCCGAACCCTCTTGTAGATGATGTGTGTTAGGTTGTGTACACCTTCTTGGTCCTCCAGATTGTACTGTGAGATCATTCCACATACTGCGATACGGGCGTGTAGCTTCATGTTTAGGAGCACTGCGTCTAGCATTTTGCCTCCTACGTTCTCAAAGTAAATATCGATGCCTTCTGGGAAACACCTGGTGAGAAAATTGTCTCGTAGATTTGAGTCGAATGAAGTGGTTACATATCCAGGTATGGAAACAAGTATCCACTAACCTCTTCAGGGCACCATCAAGGTCTTGCTCTTCTTTGTAATTGAAAGCTTCATCAAACCCGAACTTGTTCTTGAGGAGATCAACCTATACCACAGCTCAACAAAGAAAGAAATCACTCTCTTTGTAGAAAGACAAGACACAAACCAATCAATCGAAGTTTGATGTGTGGTAAGTGGCAAGAATTCAAGTAAAGTCTGGTTACCTTTTCATTACTGCCAGCACTCCCAACGACATAACATCCCATAATCTTTGCAAGTTGTCCCACGAGCTGGCCGACTGCGCCAGATGCAGCTGACACGAAGACAGTCTCTCCTTTCTTAGGAGAACAGATTTCATAAAATCCAGCATAGGCAGTCATACCAGGCATACCTGTCAGAAACAGACCAATGCTTGTAAGACCTCCAGTAAGCTGTTAAAACTTGTAGAATTTTTGAAGAATGTTATTAGATTTTGTTAGCAACCGAAGCAACTATTCTACATGATTCAAGAGCTTGTGTCAATGACGCATGCATTATAATCCTAGACCAGACCAGAATGACTACCAAGTATCATGTGAATAATCATAAAGAGAAGCACATCAAGCATTGTGTAGCCAGCATCATTAACCTCACATTTTGTCCAAGTGAATTACATACCGAGAAGTCCAGTGTAGTATGATAAGGGAACATCCGTATGTCGGATCCTGAAATGGGAAGTTGGATTTATGATACTGTACTCCTCCCATCCAACTACTCCCCAAAGTAAGTCTCCCTTTTGGTAATCTGGGTGCCCAGAATCTATCACTTTAGACACTGAAAATCCATAGATTGGCTGTGAAAAAACACAGCGAAAGCTTTAGCACCAAAGAGAATAAGAGAAAATCCCATAACACATCACTTCCAATTTAGGTAGAGTTTATGATAATTACACAGTAATCCTAACATGCATCACAATGGGCACAATTACTGAAAGAATTTTTTTTTTCTGTTTTAACTCAAAATGTCTAACATGTACACAACTAGAACATTCAAATTATAATTTCTCTTCAGGGCCGCCCACAAATTTCTGTCTCAAGGAAATTGGCGAGACCATAATTTTGACATCGATTATTTTAATGAATTTATAAGAGACATAGTACTGGTCACACAATAGAATAATGTTTCTGAATTTTAAAATAGTTTTTCAAATCCATCTCTGCTTCAACAGTGAAATTGTTTCCAAAAACGTAACGTAATCACGATGAACATACAAACACACAAAAACAAACACCGTGTTAATCCTCACCACAAAATCCTAAGAACAAGCTACGAAAACGCATTAGCTATAAAAGTTGTTTATACCTCGCCGGGATTATAAGCTTGAGCGAGCGCAGCAGTCGAGGGATCGGGCTTCCCCATGCGAATGCGCATATAAGGATCGCAAGACAAGTAGAGATTCTTCACCAGAACCGTCGAGGAACCTGCTGGAATCTTTAAATCGACGGTGGTCTCGTTGAAGATGAGATCCGATTCCTTTGGGAAACCGGTGACGTAGTCTCGCAATATGACCTGCTTGTTGGTCGCCGTCGCTTCGCATGTGGTGGCCATTTCTCTGGTTTTATATTCCTTATCACAAAAGATACTATCCAACAAAGAAGAAGATGATTTTGTGTGTTTTAACAGTGAAAAAGAAGATGATTTTTTCTGTTCATCCTACGTTGCCGACGCTCCGTATTTATAGGGTTTTGATGAGAACATAGCCACATACGGAAAAAAAAAGAAAAATTAGTTTTCTATTCGTGTTATGATGTTGAAATATATTTTGTGTAATCAGTGACGTCACAATGTTTCATCTCACATTGCTTTTAACTTTTTTCGCACAATCACATTTTCTGGCGTCACACAAAATCAGAGAGTTTTATTTCTCTTTTGCAACAATTAAGTCCTTTCACATTTCAAAATCTTTTTAAAAAATAGTAACTGAATTTTTATGGTCAGATTTTATAAATGATCTTATAGTATGTCTTTACTAGAAATTTAACAATTAAAAAAATATTAGGATAAATTATTCTACGCACAAAATAGAAAATATATTAAAAATCGTAGTTTTATTCTTATGAAATTTAATTTTCATTCAAGTTTTTAAGATATGCTTTAATTTCCGGACCCACCGTTCGGTGCCCTTTTCCAAATTTTCAAAATCATATATTACTAAACAGAATTTTACGTTTCCAAATGTAACGTATGTGGATCGAACACAAAAATATGCAATGAAACAAAAATTTGAACGTGTGAATTGTTATTACATTATAGGTATGTTCGTTTTCGTAGTGGCAGGAACCTGCGGCTGCGTCATACGGCCCAAACGTTGTTCGTTTGATCGCCACATGTTTCTGCAGTCAAACGCTGCAGTTGACCGCAGAAAACTGCGATCAAAATTTTTAATCACTGCGAAATTATAGCGTTTGCGATCAAACAATTGCGATACAACCTACGGCGACAACCTGCGGCGATCAAACGAATAACAATATTGCTGCGTCTAACCGCAGCATCTGACCGCAGGTCGCTGCCGCAGCGTCTGCGGCAGACAAACGAACAACGTTTATATAATACATACTAAGAAAACATTCGGATTTCAAAAGTTGTCCAGAGCAGCGAATATTTGCCCCGAGCTGCACCGAGTCTTTTTTGTCCAAACAGTGAAGTCTCGCGTTATATGGCAACGCCACCTGCGGTTTCTGCGTTTGCCATTCAGAGCCCGAAGCAATGAAGCAGCAGAGAAAATAGAGCTAAGATGTGTTCTGTCAAACTGTAGCCTGTAGGCACCATTTATTTATTTTATGATAGATAATTGTTTTGGATCATATATCTATAATATATTAATTGAGAATCATTTTAATAAAATAACCTTATATTAACGTGTAATTTACAAGTTTGCACGCTGATGTGTTACAATATTAGAACATTTTAAGATAAATATTACTTAAGACATAATTTATTAGAATATTTACGAAAATTACCATTATACAGTATATTATATGTAATTCTCTAATATTTCGACATACAATGTATTTTACCATAAAATGTAAATATAATATAAAACAAAATATAAATTTTGAAAAATTAGTCAAACAAAATATAAAACAAAAATTTAGTTTAATTGAATATCTATCATATGTATAATTTTATCCAAAATAAATACATTTTAAATCTATTTGTATAATCCGATTTTATTATGTATTTTAGTTTCGTAATCAATACTAAAATTTTTTAAAAAGTTATTTTAAATATGAAATAAATTATATATATCTAAATTAAATTAACAAAATAAATAATTAATTATTATTTGTGAATAGTTTTTTCCATGAAGGTTTTGGGTCAAAATCTAGTTTAAAGTTATTTAGTATTCTCATGAAAAGTGTTTTCCTTTGCTTTAAGTTAGAGAGCCTACACTTGTAATATAAAAATCCTTAATCTTTACAATGTAACCCTAAGATTCTAGTCGAATGAAGAGATTTGTGAAATAAAAATATACTACTTCACCCTTGTATGAAAGTTGGTAATCATTGTCCCACTAATGACGGGATTAAAGGTACTTTTAATTTACTTATGTTGCTTTCACTTACAGCAATTAATAGTAGGTCGTTTCATACATAAGATTTGATTGAATTGTTTTCAAAATATTCATAAATCCTTCCTCCTGCTCTCCCCTCTCCGGAGGTGAAGAAACACAAGACGATTAAGTAATATGATTAAAGAGCATCAATTACACAACTCCAGAACAGCTTCATGTCCAAAACAGCTTTTATTCAAAAATAAGAACGACCAAACAAACCACAAATAACTCAAGAGAGATTCTCAAAGAGCATAACCACAAATCTGTCATCCTCTTATTGGGTCTTGGTGGGTACCCATGATTGGTACCGAGTCCAGTTCTTTTGCCCCGGGTTTAAGGTATGTCCCTTAGAATGGTAAATGTATGCATCACCTTCTCCAGAGAAGTTCTCTTTATGCTCAATCCCATACCTTTTTGGTTTCAAACTCAAGAGCTTGACATAGAGAGCCATTGATTATTTTCTGATGAAGTAATTTATTTACCTGCCACCTAAACAATATGACCAATTTGAAATTACCTCGTCTCCAGTGTGATCTGTGATGTAATGAAGCCACCCGTGCCACTCCGCTGGTACTTGAGATGCATTGTAACGATCCTTTGATGCATACTCTACCCATCTGTGCCTACCTGTTAACAAAGAGATTGCACTTTTCAATGTAAAAGCCTATTGACTAAACATTCTATAGGGATAAATCTATAGTTCTACCACTCAATCTTTATCTCCCGTGAAATACTTTAAAAGGCTCATTTTTCTCTTACGCTACCTTGATTGAGTCGTCAAAATCATAGTGTGATCTAACAAATAGCAAATGTTCACTGTAAACAGTTTCCATGACTATACAAAAATGCTAGATTTCGGAATAAACAAACAATCAAAGTGAATTTATAAGCACAAAAGTGAAGTTTATCGTACGAAGGATATTCTCAAATACATAGTCACTGAAATCACGGATCCTATCCACAGCGGCACCAATATTAAGCAAAAACATGGATATAGGCAAAAATTGACGTTACTGAAAGCAACTGCGTACCGTACTGAGTATCACCCAGCTTCTGATAGTATTTGTTACCGAACTTGTCGACACCAACAAGTGTTGCTCCTATGTTGTGTATTTTAGTTTGCCTTATGTGATCAAATCAAACAGAGACATACAACAATATTGATCAGAAAGCGTGACTCAACAGAAAAATAAAACATAATGTATGGTAACTATAGATAAGACATGAAATCATGTTTGACCAAAAAAAGGACATGACATTGAAGCATAACAAATGATCCACTAACATTCATTCAGGATCAGCAACAAAAGATAGATATCCTGATGTTAAGCAAAAACAAGTTTGATAATTTCCATAATGGCAGAACAGTTAGTCTGAGTTTAGAAATCAAATGACACGCATTTAGTAAATACTTAAAAAGAAGAGTTTAGAAATCACTGTTTCAAGAACTGGCGAGCTTTGTTTCACAATAACGATGATGTTATCGTTTGTTCACACAAAAACGGTTATATGCAATAATGTGACAGTGAACTTGGCATACAGAGAATTCCTAAACAACCACCTGAATCATATACATAATCCCTAAGAAATTGAAACACTAAGCACTAAATATATCAAAGACAAATACTTACAAGAGGTTCCCATCTGGTAGACATCTCCTGTAATAAGAGGAAAAAATCGAAAAAACCAATTAGAAAGTGCCATAAACTAGAGATTGCTTCGGAATAAAAACAATAAGATCTTCAAACTATAAGCAACCAGAAACATTTGAGCCAGTTTCAAGAATAACCGTCAGCGACTAAACTTGTTGTTCACCAAACTCAAAAGTGTTAATTTCCATTTAGCAATAAGGAAAATGTAACATATGGGTGACAAATCCGAAGAATGATAACCATTCATTGCAAACAACCTGTGACACTCAATAGGCATAGGCAGATAAGCAGATACAATATTGCTCGTTGATCTAGAATCCCCAAAGAAAATGAAAGAATATCTAAAGGCACTGAAATATCTTGCGAGGTGCTAGGCTTTATACGGGACCTAACAAATCAAATCAGGGAGATCCCAAGAGAAATTAAACAGGGAAGGGGCAAAGAAAATCGATAAGAGAGACGAAGAAGAACTAACATGAAGCCTTCTTCACGAATCATCCGGAAGAAACCGCCGAGACCTTTCTCTCTGATCGCCTCCAACGCACTCTTCGCCACCGTCAAAGCCATCGCCTTCCTCTACTTCTCTCTCGGAGTCTAGCCTTGGGAGATTCGATTTGGATATCGAAATAACAATATACGCTTGCCAACACGCACCGTTTTGACTCGTTTACGCTTTTATGTTTACGCGATGTAATGCGACTACGATCGAGTTTTCATGGGCTTCTTGGCTCGCCTAACAAGTTGAGACTGATACAAATACATAAATACTACAATCAGTAAACACTAAACTTTAATATTCTTTTAGTAAACATACTAAAGGAGAACATCAAAATGTAAAGAGTTGGTTTTTTTTTCCCTATTAAATCAGTTAATTGAATAAGTTTTGTTACTAAATTGCATCCATGGCGATACCATTTTATAATAAACTTTCCTGATAATTCCAAGGAAATCTTTGAGGTGCGTGGACTATTGGCGGTCAACGGAAGAAAATAACAAAGACAACAAAATTATAAGCAATTCCATTTTTTCCCGTCTCCAGCGTCAATCTTAAGCTGTCTATCAAAAACCTCTCGGTTAATTTTTAAAAATTGCCTCTGTTCCGTTTCTCTCCCTTTCCCTCTTTTTAGTTTTCTTTTCTATCGCTCCTCCATTGATTCAGTCTTTTTGGACTCGACTGGAATCTGCGCATCTTCTCCGCTATGGCTGCTGAGAACTTAAGGGACTTGAGTAAGCCCATTGACGTCGTTTTACTCGATGCCACTGTTGAGGCATTTTACGCCACCGGATCTAAGGACGAAGTGAGTCGATTGTTTATATAGTTTCTCGGAGTTTTGACGTCAATATTGTGCGGATTTTATTGCTGTTAATGCGTCTTGTCGACGCTTTTATCGATTAGGGCGTTAGCCTTTTCAAAAAAGGGGAATGCGAGAGTTTAGTATTTCCGATGCGATTTAGTCTCTTGTTATCGCTTGGAAGGTCACAAAAGAATTGAATGAGTTCTGGTTAAAAAATTTTTTCCTGGATTTCAAGATTCTTTTAGGGCCGTGCTTTCGGTTGTTTGTGATTGTTCTTGTACTTTGGAAAAAAACGCTAAAAAAGTTTTAAGTAATTTGCGTTTAAAACGTTTTTCTGGTAACCCGTTGATGCTTTTTAGTAATTTGCGTTAGCTTTCAAAAGTTTTCCATCTGTGTGATTTCCATGAGAAAATAATGTTTCGCTGAATAACTCTTTCAGAGAGCTGCTGCGGATAATACCTTGCGGGACTTGAAAGCTAATCCTGACACTTGGCTCCAAGTTGTTCATATTCTACAGAACACCAGGAGTACACATACAAAATATTTTGCCCTTCAGGTAAGTTTTCTCTTATGCTGTATTTATCTACTGTTTTCTCTCTATTTAGCTGCTGATTTATCTTGCCAATGTTCTCACGTTTTGCATTGGCGTTTCACTTTGTTGTATTGGGTTCTACTTTCGTGTATTCTTCTGTGTAGTATCCTGCATCAGAAATAAAAGGTGAATTTATGAATAATACAGTTATTAGGTTCTGACTTATATTGATTAGTGTATAGTGAATGCTTGACTTCAGCACTGAGGTCACTGTTCTCCCGTTTTCTATTGAATAGTTGTAGGTTTGCTGTTGCTACTTTCAGTTTTCTTAGTTATGGCATTGCTTTTTCAAAATTTATCTCACATCTGAACTCTTTGCTGGTTAACACATCTTACAGAATTTTTCAGCTGACGTTAGGCATAATAGGTTTGCTCAATTTATTTGCTTTTGGTGAGACATTTGGAATGCATATGCAGAATGGTCATTACGTATTAAAGTATTGGAACCATTTTACTTAAGTGTCCTTATCCAACTTCCAAATAAGGTTTGTTTTGGAGGTGCTTAGTAGAGAAAGTTCTTATGACTTCCACTTTCAGGTTCTCGAAGGTGTTATAAAATATAGGTGGAATGCATTACCTGTTGAACAACGGGATGGAATGAAAAATTACATCTCTGAAGTAATTGTGCAGGTACATATTTGAATGGTGTTAGGTTGTTTATTGGTTAAAACTAGATGGTAGGTTAACTGAATTGTTTTAATAATGAATGTCATGTAGCTATCAAGGAATGAAGCATCATTCAGATCGGAAAGGCTTTATCTCAACAAGTTAGATGTCATCCTGGTTCAGGTATCTTCAGAGTTTCGTGCTAAGGATAGAGATATTTGCTTATTTGCATTGATTCCTTCTTTGTGTGTTCACTATCTATTTGTTTGTGATGCTATTTCTGATAATGCTTTGTTGAAGCCAACGTTGCCTGAAGATTTTTTCTTGCCAATTTTATTAAAATTTTTGTTAAAAATTGGAAATAACATATATAGTGATGCGTGTACAGATTGTGAAACATGAGTGGCCGACAAAGTGGACAAGCTTTATTCCTGATCTAGTTCAAGCTGCTAAAACTAGTGAAACTATCTGTGAGAATTGCATGGCTATTTTGAAAGTAAGTACTGTCCATGTACCTTTGCAATAAGTTCGTGATGGACTTAAATGACATTTCTTTTTTTTCTTTAGCTCCTAAGCGAAGAGGTCTTTGATTTCTCAAGAGGAGAGTTGACTCAGCAAAAGATAAAAGAGCTGAAAGAGTCTCTAAACAGGCAAGTTTGACTTTGTCAGGAAGTTTACGTTAATTAGAATAACGTAGAATCAAGAACGAACTATGCTTTTAT
Source organism: Pugionium cornutum (assembly GCA_018901935.1). Taxonomy (NCBI): domain Eukaryota; kingdom Viridiplantae; phylum Streptophyta; class Magnoliopsida; order Brassicales; family Brassicaceae; genus Pugionium; species Pugionium cornutum. Next base: position 15,266,004 of record CM032161.1, read on the forward strand.
ATCTTTCCGTAATCTCTAATTGATGTTTAGGGCATACTCTACTGATTTATTCTGCTTTCTTTTATGCAGTGAGTTTCAACTCATTCATGAGTTATGCCTATATGTTCTCTCAGCTTCTCAAAGACAAGAGCTTATACGCGCAACACTCTCTGCATTGCATGCCTATCTCTCTTGGATTCCTTTGGGCTATATTTTTGAGTCTCCTTTGGTAATATATTTCGGATAAGTGAAATAAGAGCTAGTCTAACAATTAAGAAATCCCCATTACTGATCTGATTATTCGCAGCTGGAGATCCTACTTAAATTCTTCCCTCTGCCAGCATATAGGAATCTCACTCTTCAATGTCTGTCAGAGGTATCCAGTTTATAGTCCAGATTTTCCTGCCACTATTTTACTGTCATTATCTAATGACTTGTGTTTTCTTACAGGTTGCAGCTCTTAATTTTGGGGGTGTCTACAATGTGCAATATGTCAAGATGTACAGCATTTTCATGAATCAGTTACAGGTAATGCATGCTGATCTTTGTTTTGTTGCTTCCATTTGTTTTCTTGGTTTTGGTTGATTGTTGTTCCTATTATAGAGTCTCACTTTTGATCAGTTAATGTACTTCTGGCTGTTTATCAGTTCTTTACTATACCTAGATCGACTTTTATGTTACTTTGGCTTATTGATTGATGTCCATACTTGTTTTCATGTGTGCAGGCAATTCTCCCAATAAACTTAAATATTCCTGAGGCATATTCAACTGGAAGTAGTGAAGAGCAGGCAAGTTTTTTCTGTGCATTAGGTTCTGGAAATCCCATTTTTTCTGTAACATTTTTCGAGAAAATGACAGGTATATCTTCTTTATCTTTAGGCTTTTATCCAGAATTTGGCACTGTTTTTCACTTCGTTTTTCAAGGTAATTCTCTTTCTTTGCTGAGTAAGAAAGAGGGATGATGGTTTGCATTTCTTTTTTCTAGTTTTATTTTCTTCCATATATATATTATGCCTTTCGGACATAAATATGCTCTATGTTCTTTGTTTGCAGTCACATATACGCATCCTAGAATCTGCACCCGAAAATATTTCTTTATTACTTGCGGGTCTGGAATATCTCATTAGCATATCATATGTTGATGACACTGAAGTATTCAAGGTATGTAAATTACCATTGTTACCACTTTCGCTGTTGATGCAGGTTTAGGTTTCAGTGCTTTTTTTTCTTTTTCGATAACAAGAATATGGTCTCATGTTATTTGTCAATGCTTTGGAAATTGACAGCTATTGCTTGCTTACGAGTGAACAGGTTTGTTTGGACTATTGGAATACATTAGTTTTGGGGTTGTTTGGGTCGCAACAAATGCACGGTCACCCTGCACTAACTCCAAGTCTGTTTGGATTGCAAGTATGACTTCTTTATGTTCTTATATATGATGTACTTAAGGTTATATATTGTACGGGTTGAACTCTGCCTTGATGTGGTTACGTACCTTGGGTCTTAATTTGCTTATTGTCAGATGGCTCAAATGAATTTCCTTCCTCGTATGGTTGATGGTGTCAAATCTGAAGTCACAGATGGAGAAAAACTTTATTCTGTTCCAATGTCAAAATTAAGAGGGCTCATGATTAGTCGCATGGCTAAGCCTGAAGAAGTGTTGATTGTTGAGGACGAAAATGGGAACATTGTCCGTGAAACTATGAAAGATAATGATGTTCTTGTCCAGTACAAGGTATGGGCTATGTTCAGTTATATAAGACTCATTAGGTCCTCGGTCCTCCACACCCTCCATGGATTTATCCATAGTTACTGAACAAAGTATATTTATAAAGTTGGGACCAAAAGGAAGCTATTTTACATTACTATGAAATATAATAATAATAATTATTATTTATAAACTATATATATATTCATGATTTTCAAAACTAGAGATTTTTTCTTTATTTATTATATCTTATATATTGAATAAACTATATTGGACATTGTTTTGTTTCTCTTAAATGATTTTGGATGGAAATTTGACAACTTTTTCTCTGATCTCCGCTTCTTTTGATATAGGAAACCAATAGTTGTTATGATAGAATCAGAAAGAATTTCTATTATATAGATTCTAGTCCTGGGTTTCAATTATATGGTATTCCATTTCATATTTTACATTGTTTCAGATAATGCGGGAGACATTAATCTACCTCTCACACCTTGATCATGAAGATACCGAAACACAGGTACTTATTATGAGGGATACCAGATTGTCCTTACTATGGAATGATTTAGTTTTCAAAATTTACTATTTTGCTCATTATGATAGTTATGGATACTAATGATTGTATACGCTGTGATATATTGAATATTAGCATTTTGAGGATTATGATCAATTATAGTGCCTACAAATGTTTATAGGAGAAGACCAGTAGAGTATCCCTTAATTCTTATACTTTAAATGTAGAAGTGTTAATAAATGTTAACATGCGAAGTAGCCTTATCTTGTAAGGTTAGAGTCTTGGCTGACGCTGTTGTATTGATGTCAACTTTTTGTTGTTCCTTTGAAGATGTTGAGTAAGCTAAGCAAACAGTTGAGCGGGGAGGAATGGACATGGAACAATCTGAACACTTTATGCTGGGCCATTGGGTCTATTTCTGGTTCCATGGCAGTAGAACAGGTAAGATCTCTGCTCTCAGTCTTGTAACTTCAGCGGACAACAGTTTAGATTTTTGTTTGTTATGCAGTAGCAAATAGCTTATTGGCTCTAGGTATCTGGTAGGATCTTTCTAATGTTATTAGTGCTCTTTAGTGGTTTCCCATTGATTTATGGTCCATTTGTGTTAGATTGGTTCCACCACTAGTGTTTTGTAAAGTTTCTGTCCTTGCTAATCATCTGATATCCATGTATTTTGTTTTTCAGGAAAACAGATTTCTAGTGATGGTTATTCGTGATTTGTTAAGTTTATGTGAAATCGTCAAGGGAAAAGACAATAAAGCTGTTATTGCAAGCAACATCATGTGAGTTTATTTCTTCATCATGGATCCTAATATTGAACCTATACATTTTATTGTTGATTGGCTTATATTGTTGGTACGTATGTAGCATGAGATTTTTAACTAGAAGTGGATCACTTGTTCCCTGCTAGCATTGGATTTTCTACAACATAAATCTGTTTCATGCATGGTAGTTCGAGTATTTGACGTTTGTGTTCGTGTACATTTGCTTCAGGTATGTTGTTGGACAATATTCAAGATTCTTAAGGGCCCATTGGAAGTTTCTGAAGACAGTTGTTCATAAGTTGTTTGAATTCATGCATGAGACGCATCCTGGTGTTCAGGTAATTCGTTCAAGTTGGGCTTTCAAATTCCTGCAAGAGTTACAGTTTCTTCGTTGAGTCTTTTATATTACGTAGGACCGTTGAGAAAATTGATTTCATTACCATCCATTTATATCTAGTTATTCCTTCATTTATTACATTTCAATATTCAGAAATGTAATAAGCTCAGTTTGTTGCTTTCCCTGTGGTCTATGGGTGTTCAGGTTCAAGCTTAATATCCTACGTTTTCCTTTCAGGACATGGCCTGCGATACATTCTTAAAAGTTGTTCAGAAGTGCAAGCGTAAATTCGTTGTTGTTCAGGTATGTAGTTGTCCGTTTAATACACATTTATAATTTTTATCATTTAAATGAGGTCTTTGTCCTTTTTCAGGTTGGAGAAAATGAGCCATTTGTATCTGAACTTCTCTCAGGCCTTCCTACGATTGTTGGAGATCTTGAGCCTCATCAGATCCACACATTTTATGAATCTGTACGTTTTCTAAGTTGTCCCTTTTATGGAGATGGGAAGCTATTTCTTGTTGTGAGCTCACTGCTTCTTTCTCTGTCTCTCCAGGTTGGTAGTATGATCCAGGCAGAATCAGATCCTCAGAAGAGGGGTGAATACCTCCAGAGATTGATGGCTCTTCCAAATCAGGTCTGTTGAATAAAAAGATATTGTTCAGCTTTTGGTTGCCATAGCTGGCTAAAAGTATCATCTTCTACATGTAGAAATGGGCAGAAATTATAGGACAAGCACGTCAGAATGCAGATATCCTCAAGGACCCTGATGTGATACGAACAGTGCTTACTATCCTCCAGGTCTGATATCTTGTGTTGGTATTTTTTATTGATCTTGTGGAGCTTAGTTGGAATTTTTTTTTTTTTTTTTAAATAGCATTCACTATAGTGTATCGTAGGCTTTGGTTTGACTGCATATTTTTGTGCAGACAAATACGAGCGTTGCAACTTCACTAGGAACATACTTCCTATCTCAAATTTCATTGATCTTCTTGGATATGTTGAATGTTTACAGGTGAATTCTTACACAACAGCTATACTGCAGTTAAGAATTATGAAACACTCGCTCTGTTTGGCAATGTAGTAATGATTGACTTTATTGTTCCTCTTCTGCACCAGAATGTACAGTGAACTCGTGTCAAGCAACATTTCTGATGGTGGCCCATATGCTTCGAGGACATCGTTTGTTAAACTTCTAAGGTAGGACAGCTTTATATACTAAATAAAATCACATATCTTGATGCATCTTACAATCTGGCGTAATATTACTAACAGGTCTGTTAAGAGGGAGATCCTTAAGCTGATAGAAACGTTTTTAGACAAAGCTGAAAACCAGCCACACATTGGAAAACAATTTGTTCCACCAATGATGGATCAAGTACTTGGTGACTATGCAAGAAATGTTCCCAATGCAAGGGAACCAGAAGTTCTATCACTCTTTGCAACAATAATAAACAAGTATGTCTTTTTTCGGTTGATGCCTACCTTAGTATTCCAGGATGTTTACGTTCTGCAATTAATATTTTTATTATTTGCACTGGTTGATGCATAAATGTTTGGAAAGTGTACTATCTTAAAAGATGTCTTACCGCAAGATGTAATATGGAAATCAACTTAGAAAGTGAGGCACCTTCTAAGGCAGCAACTTGTTGACGTGTTTGAGTAGGTACAAGGTTGTAATGCAAGATGAGGTGCCTCACATTTTTGAAGCTGTTTTCCAGTGCACCTTGGAGGTAACGTAACAATAAATTATACACGTATATATATGGGGTTAAATTGTCTTTTATTGTGATTCTCAGTCGGTAGTTATGCATACATGGAAGTAACTAGTGAGGGTTAATTCGCTTTTCATCTGTTTATTTTCTTTGCAGATGATTACTAAAAACTTTGAAGATTACCCAGAGCATCGCCTCAAGTTTTTCTCGTTACTTTGTGCTATTGCTACATATTGTTTCCGTGCCTTGACACAACTGTCAAGTGAGGTTGGTGATTATAGTCTTTCATTTGATTTTCTTTGCCGTTATCTTAGAAAGCTATTTAACGCTTTCTTTCTATATTAGTAGTATTTTTGTAGTAATATCCTTAACTTTATTATTTTCATCAGGAACTGAAGCTAGTGATGGATTCAGTTATCTGGGCATTCAGGCATACCGAAAGAAATATCGCTGAAACTGGGCTTAATCTCTTGCTCGAGATGCTGAAAAAGTATCAGGTTTTGGAGTTTTCCCTCTCGTATTTAGCACGATTTGGCTGTGGCGTAATGTACCTGATCTAACAACATATTATCCTCAATCTAATATTGACAGAAATCTGACTTGTGTAACCAATTCTACCGGACATACTTTATGCAAATTGAGCAAGAAATATTTGCCGTCTTGACAGATACCTTCCATAAGCCTGGATTCAAATTGCATGTGTTAGTGCTACAGCATCTGTTTTCCATGGTAAAGATAAATAATTCATTGGCTAGTTTCTGCAGATTTAAGGGAGGTCCACTAAACATATATAAATAAAATTACAGGTCGAGAGCGGTTCTTTGACGGAACCTTTGTGGGATGCTGCAACAATACCTCATCCATATCCAAGTAATGTCGCCTTTGTTCGTGAATACACCATCAAGCTTCTAAGCTCATCATTCCCAAACATGACTACATCAGAGGTAACTACAAACTTAAAAACCTCGCGATTTTCTCATTCTTCAAGGTGATTCCTTTGCAACTTATCTCTTAAAAATACAACAAACAGGTGACACAATTTGTAACTGGACTTTACAACTCAAGAAGCGACCTTACCAGATTTAAGAATAACATACGAGACTTCCTTGTACAGTCCAAGGAATTTTCTGCTCAGGTATTATAATAGTTAAACTACTTATTGTCTTTTTTTTTCTTTATAAACATTTCATTCAAACTCTCTATTGGATTTTCAGGATAACAAAGATTTATATGCTGAGGAAGCTGCGGTTCAAGTGGAGATAGAGAGACAAATAATGCTTACGATTCCTGGACTTATAGCTCCCAACGAGATTCAAGACGAGATGGCTGATTCATAAACTATCTCATTGTAAGAAAGTTTATACGATTTTTGTTTTGTTTTTTTAATAGCAACTAAGAGTTTTGTAGAGCTTCCTATATAGATCAGACAAGTGTAGGTCGAAAAATTGGTGGATTTGGAATTCTACATTGCGATTATTATATATGGCTATAACATTAATCGGATCTTTTCTTAATTGGTTTTTATCCGGCGTAAATTGGTCCGGTTCTTTTATAAACCGAATTAAAATTGTATTTCAGAGAGCAAACCAAACTGAATGGAATACAACTATAGAATCCTCTTAACCGAAAACGCTTACGTATTCTTTCCCTGAAAATTCTTTATTCGTGTTTGATTCTCTCTTCTGTGTTTGTTGTCGCAAAAAAAGAGTAAACATTTTGGGATCATAGCTTTTTGCGGTCGACAACATGCTCAAACATTTCGACACTTTGTTCGGCAATCAGGAAATGAGGGTACCCTCCTTTTCTCAGTCTTCTGTTTAATTTTGATCTCGCGTTTCTATGGGATATTTCGATCCAAGTGTTCTTTCTTTGCATGATAATAGGCTCTTTTTTTGCATGATATGACAGTGGAGGAGCTTCATTGTAGATTCTGATGGAGAATATGTATATAATCTGCAAAATTCCATTATTACTGTCCCTTAAAAGGTATGATATATAATTCATCTTTATGCGTCTGTATTCCTTCACGCTGTTGTGATGTTGAGCTACAAAACTTGGTGCCTCCTGAATTAATTAGGGTTTTACACTCGCGAAGAAATTAAGAATGAAATATAATTAGAAAATTTGTCTGGGTTTCTTAAAACAAGAAAAACAGAACAACCTAAGGAAACAAAAGAAACAACTTTTTTTTCTAGAAAGAAGAGAATGATTTCAAAAAAGGGTACAAGAGTTTTTCTTCTTTACTCTCACGGCTTGTGTTGTTGCTTACTCTTGATAGCAAGTTCTTTCACCATTTTCGTTAGTTGCCGCATGCTTACGTCTTTGAAGCTCTCTTCATCGATCGTATTCTTCTTCCTCTCCTTAGCATCCGTGGCTTCGGATTTTTCATCTCCATTGTTGTTAAGAGCTATAACATTCTCCTTGCTCTTGTTATCACTGTCTGCATCAAAAGCCAGCTTTAGTGCTGACTTGTTTGGACCTGAGATTGATTCTGCCTCAAATGGAGACAACGGAGTTTTTATCTCTTTACTAGCAAGAGTTGAAGAAGAAGAAGAAGTTGGACCCTTCTTGTCTGAAACAGGAGGCATCAATTCCTCAGATGGGAAACTATTTTCCACCACGTCGCTTATCTCTTCTTCCTCTGGCTCGCTTTCTTCTGATTCGATTTCTTTCGATTGAACAGCACCACCAAAATCATCATCATCAACCTCTGGATCAGTTTCATATTCTGTTCCCTCTGAATCAGTTTCATATTCTGTTCCCTCTGATTCAGATTCAGAATCATTCCTGATTTGTTCAGACTTTGATTCTTTGCTGCAGGGTACAATGTTTGTGGTAGTAGAAGCAGCATGGTCTACAACTACAAAATCATCCTCCTGCGATGTTTCTTGTTCTTCGACAATTACAAAGCTGTCAGAAGCTGCAAAAAAACCACCCCATGGAAAGTAAGAAATGCAAACAAGAAAATAGTGAAGCAAACAACATTGGTGGGTATGCTTCTGTGTCTATATATTACCTATGTCATTCATCTGTTCTTTACTGGTGTTTGCATCAGAGAAAGTGATATCACCAAGATCACCATATACTGTATCAAGATCATTCTTCAAACCATCCCATTCCTTCTCCAACGAATCATTTAAATCTCTAACCGAGATAACTTCAGCCTCCTCAGTTTTTTCTGAGTTCTCATCTGAATTTCCCTGGAAATTGGAACCTGCATATTACAACAAAACTTAATTAGAAACTCATTCACAACTCATAAGACCATGGCAATCATCTTATTAAAGAACAAGCAAACGAGAGAGATGGCATTGCGTACCTGCTGGAGATTCTTCTCTTTCAGCATCTTTGTTCATCTTTGCAGGTACATTTAGGGGTTCTTTGGTTTTCAAACAGAGGTCAGCCATGGATTCTTCCAACAATTTGACTGCCCTTCTAGTGCTGTACACCCGCTGGACCGACTCATCCTTCTTGCAGGATGCAGCTGCCCGAGCCCTCCTTGTGCTTCGCACTGCTGGAGTTTTGCTCACATTGGCTTCGGGTTCGATATCAGTGACATCTAATTTCACAGAAACTGAGGAAGCTGGTGCTCTGCTACGGCTTTGAGGTACTGATGGATTCTGAAGCATATTCGCGCTTATGTTTTCTTGATCCATTTCTTTAGCTAAGGACTTACTCGTCACATGACAAGAACGGGTCACCAATTCGGATGACAGAGTTTCATCTTTAGTTGTCTTTCTTCGAGTTGTTCTAACTGATGTACGAGCAGCGCTTGGCAAATTCTTTACTACACTGGTTGGAGATTGGTCATAAGTGGACTCAGATTGGTTAACAAATTCATCAATACCTTCAACCTATCAAATCATATTTGGTCAGACAACTAGTGGCATCCTTAGAGGGGATACAGTAATAAATAAAATTGTACAGTTACTGTGAATGAAGCAAAAACCATCAGGCAATCAAATGTTAAGATCAAACATATAAACTCAAGTCTTTAAAACTATCAGCGATGACATATCAAGCTAAGTTGATAACATCCAGATAACTCGGCCAAATTTTTTAATGGTGATATTTCGGATTTTACCATAAAACAAAACCTAAACAAAACTTCGTGATCCAGAAAATCAAGACAAGTCTACGATTGGAAAGGCATTCAATCTTGTTCGTTTTACTACATTTTAGATACGATGAAATCACTGCACACAACAGAATCAATCCAGCATTATCTGAAACCACTCCATCAAATCATTTGCAGGATACAGACTGTGTGCGAGGAAAACAAAATTGTTTGAATTACAATAAATTCGTTAGAAAGGAGAAGCAGAAACTTACAATCTCAAGAGCTTTGAGGGCATCGGCCATGGCGATATTGGTCATATTGGCTGGGATTTTGTTCCTCTTACAGAAAAACTGAAGATCTCTTCTCGGAAGGCTGTGGAAATCCATCGCTACAACGTAGAGAGAAGAAAAAGGAAACGCAGAGTTTCACTCTGCTTTTGATTAGTGAGAAAAATGACAGTTGAAAAACAAGATGTTTCTGTGAGTGTCTAAAGTCCGAAGATGAAGGATATATATACACTATGTGATGAAACCCTAACTCCTTTAAACGAAAGTGACCGTTGGAGTTTGAATTTTAATACATGTAAAATGATCGTTTTCCTATAAACAAAAAAAACCGATTAAAGTGGGCCTAACATATAATAAGCCCATTGTTCCGGTTGGTCGATGGGCCTAACATATAATAAGCCCATTGTTCCGGTTGGCAGATGGGCCTAACATATAATAAGCCCATTTTTCCGGTTGGCAGATGGGCCTAACATATAATAAGCCCATTGTTCCGGTTGGTAGATGGGCCTAACATATAATAAGCCCATTGTTCCGGTTGGCCGATGGGCCTAACATATAATAAGCCCATTATTCCGGTTGGCCGATGGGCCTAACATATAATAAGCCCATTATTCCGGTTGGCGGATGGGCCTAACATATAACAAGCCCATTATTCCGGTTGGCCGATGGGCCTAACATATAATAAGCCCATTGTTCCGGTTGGTCGATGGGCCTAACATATAATAAACCCATTGTTCCGGTTGGTCGATGGGCCTATGATTCGGTAACGTAGAAAACACGCGCTTTTCGGGAGCGCGTGTAAAACTGCGCGGCTTGCAATCACCATCCAGAGGGGAGAGAGAGAGAGACGGAGGAGAGAGAGGGAGTGAGAACTTGCTTACACAGCGTATATAGAGACGGTGGAAAGCAGAGATTAAAGTTAACTTAACTTTCAAAAAGCGTAAGTTATGGAAATCTTCCAAATCTGAATGGAAACCTTAGTCGTCGCCGGATTCACTTGGTTCCCTTCGTCTGTTTTTGTTGGTCTTGGATCCGCCAGGATTCGTCTATACTACCGGCGGCTGAGTTGATTTTCAGGTAGATCAATACATGACCGTAGAAGCTGTTTTCTTCCTGGAGAATGGTAGACTTTTGAGGTCTGTTTGTGATAGTGACATAGAAGAAACCGTAGAGAAAACGTGATCTTGAGTGTAGAGAGAGATAGAGAAAGAGAAGGATGGGAAGTCCAGGATCAGGTGCGGCGGATTGCACGGTGGGGTCGATTGTATGGGTCAGGAGGAGAAACGGCTCATGGTGGCCGGGGAAGATATTGGGTCAAGAAGATCTTGACTCTACGCACATCACGTCGCCACGATCTGGAACTCCGGTGAAGCTTCTCGGGAGAGAGGATGCAAGTGTGTAAGTCTCTTCTTTTATCTATATTGTTTTCCTTTCTTTTGGATTGATACTGAAAGCATTTTTGTTTCATCTTTTAATTTGGCAAGGGATTGGTATAATTTAGAGAAATCCAAGCGGGTGAAGCCATTTCGTTGTGGCGATTTTGATGAATGTATAGAGAGGGTAGAATCTTCGCAAGGGTTGACAATAAGAAAGAGAGAGAAGTATGCTCGTAGAGAAGATGCGATTCTACATGCTCTTGAACTTGAAAAGGAAATGCTGAAAAAAGAACGGAAACTAGTCCTTGAAAAGGTCAGAGGGAACTCTCCTGATGCAACTAAGGAGAGAATGGTTTTATCTAGGATTCAAGACATTTCTAATCGGACACGAGAATCCACAGATTTTTTAGGGCCGAACCATTCAGGTGATATTATGCATTTGCAGAAAGATAAAGAGGAAGATCAGCCAAGTTGCGAGGATGGCGCTGTGCCTCGAATGAGAGGCTTGCAGGACTTTGGGCTTAGAACTGCCTCTTCAAAGCGAAAGATTTCATTTTCCAATGGTCCTGATAATTCCTTAAAGTATCATGCCACAAGCAACTCTCCAGATTCTTCTAGTGGAGATTATAGCATGGAAAGGCCCAGTTATATCCTCGGTAAGATGATTTTTAAAGCTTCCAAGTTGTAACTCCAAGAGGCTTGGACACTTAAGGCTTCTGGCTCTGTTTGACATAAATTCTTATGCATTCTGGCTCTGTTTGACATAAATTCTTATGCAATTCTGGCTCCGTTTGACATAAATTCTTATGCAATTCTGGCTCTGTTTCAGGAAAGGAGAACACTAGGAATGCGACGGAGGCTAAAAGGGCTAAATATATGTTTACAACAAATGAATCTAATAATGTATTAGACCTGCATGAAAGATTGCAAAGCCACAGGGAGGCAATGCATTCCTTCTTTGCCCATGGTGATGCCCGTTATTCACTTTCAAAATATGACCCTCCTGAATTTCTGGAAGATAACAATCCTGATTCTTCTGAATCTGAAACTGATTCTTCTGAAATGGAGGAGGATACTGATGATGACATTACCTTACTGTCAGGTAAAGCTTTTCTGGACGGTTAAAAGCTAGCTACTTATCACATAAATGGTATCTACTTTTGCGAAATTGTTCTTCACTTGTGTCAGATGATATTCATTTCTGATTTTTCTATGTCTGGCATTGGTCTCAAAGCTCTGAAATTAGATACCACTTAACCTTCTTGATTGCTATCTGCGTGTCACGAAGTTACTAGTTATTCCCCAACTAGAGTTTGAAATCTTTTTTTCCAGGATCTGGGCGTCATTCAGGGCGAGACAATAGTTTTAGTAGACATATGTCAGCAGAAGATGAAAGCACCAGCAGTGAGGAAGATCATTATGAGTCATCCATATCTGGTGACTCTTCTTACCTTTATTCCCGCAATATTGGTAATGAAGCTGGAGCGTCTAAATGGCAGCTCAAGGGAAAAAGAAACATGCGCAATCTTCCAAGAAGGTCTGCACGTAAGAGAGAAATGCGTCATAATAGTCTGGAAGATGGAAGATACTGTGACTATAAAAGAAGGGCATTTGGCCAAAAGCCTATGGGTTATGGATTAGATTTTAATGGGAAAAATTATATGAGTGATGGAACTGATGACACTGATCACAACGAAAGGCAATTCGGGGACAGAATGATTGGATCAGGTGATGATGATTATCACCTCTCAACTATGGTTGCATCTGAGTGTAAGAACATCTACAGCCGTGACATGCTGGACTGGGACGATGATCCTTGGGAAGGCCGGATTGGTGTCAAGAAGCGATGTGAGGAAAAACTTGGAGGTTTAGGTAGAGATTTTGATGCTTCTCATCGAAATTTTGGTAGAAATATGTTTTCTCCGTTGAAGGATGTGGATTTAGAAGTGCGAGGAAGGTATCAGAAAGGGCCTGTCCCAATTGTTTCCCTGATGAGTAAGCTAAATGGCCGAGCAATAATTGGTCATCCAGTGCAAATCGAAGTCTTAACAGATGGTTCCTCCGAGTCATATATCCAGACAATGGATTACTTTGGTAATGAAACAAGTTACCATGAGAAATCTTTTCTTCTGCCCCCTGCTTGGAAGACTGCAAGGAGGAGTAGTTCACGGGTCCCAAGGCTGAATCCATTTTCATCGTCCCTCGAAGCGGATGGTGAAGCAAACAATGATCACTCTCCTACATACCAGGGAAGAAAGCCGCTTGTTAAGAAACTTAGTAATGATGATAATAACTCGATGAGGAGAAACAGCTCACTGCGAATTCCACGGCCACCTGGAGAGAGAAAGCAGCAGCTGCAGCACAAGAAGTTGCTGAAGAACACAAATGCAACCCCCAGTCAAAAGACAAGGGCACTATCGTCATTCAGTAGTGAACAAGGACATAACGGGATGAAGGCATTACAGGACCAAACACACAAGCTCTTCAACAGACGGGTATTACCAGGACCACCAACTGTGGCCTGCATACCGGTCAAACTAGTATTTAGCAGATTACTCGAGAAGATCAATAGACCGCCATCAAAGTCAACCACAAAAACCTTTAACAAGATAAGAGATCAATAACAAGAATTCTAGTCAAGTCAAAACAAGATTTACAGGTACAAAATCCTATAACCATTTTGTGTCACTGGTTTTCGTAGATTGAGAATCACTTTCAGGGCATTAAAAATTATGGGGTGATGGGTCTTTTTGAGCAACCATCAGGCTGTTGTTATGAGATGATTCTGAGTGAAAAAGTTAGTGGTAGGGAGAACAATTTACATAGAGAGACTCTGGTTACTTATTGGTACAGATCGGTGAATTGGTAGAATAGTATACCACTGGTTCGTTTTGTATATTTTTCTCTCATGGGAAAGCTTTATGTATCTTTGATTTTCAGTTCGAGCTGTAGTTTTATTTAGTCTTAGATGACTTTTAACGACCATTCTTTTAGCTTGATGATGTCTGTCATATAGGTCAGACTTGAGAAACCAGAACCTAGGATCCAAATTCTGTTCTGGTAGCTTGAAAGAATAAAAGGTTCTAGTATTGGTTTAGTTCGATAAAGATTCAACACTATCTCTCTTTTTTTTTTTATCTTGTTTGTGAGAAACCTTACCAAATAAAAGTCAAATTTCACTTTGATTGGTTTGAGTATATTCTCTATTGATCCCCCACCAACAAAATCACTTAAACATAAACGTTCAAACATATAGCAGAACTTAAAGGTGTTTTTAGGACACTATTTGACATACAGTAGAATCTTATTACAACATCGCAACAGTTGGAAAGAGAGAGGGAGAGAGATAGAGAAACTTAAACATGGTGAGTCTTGTCCAAGTCCTCGAGACTAGTTGGGCGAAACCACGCAGTTTCCTCCAGCACCGCCGAGTTCTGGCATGCAGCCTCGGAGGCAGGACTGTGTTCAGTCGTGGAGGGACCAAAAACTCCAGTTTGAGGATGAGGAGACCAATATTTATCAGAATCTGGCTTTATGACTTCATCAGGTACTGCACTTGCCTGCAATTCATCCTCCACGTTCTTGTCATACGCCGATGAATGACCATTCCGACTGTTAAAACAAGTAGGAATGTTTTTACTTAATTTTACCTATATTGATTTTTTAAATGAGTATGAACTATACATTCCTCAGTATTTCTTAATCAGATCAGTTCAAACAATGTCAATTCACTTAAAATTTAGAGGAAAATTAAGACAATTCTCCTGTTCGGTGGGAGATTGTTGCTTACTAGGTGAGACATTGCCACCACAGAATACTCACAACAACCATAACGTAAATTAATTCTATCTTACAAAAAGGGTCTTTATATAGTTAATTTTGAGTAATACCCTAAAATAGCATCATTTTAAATTTATCTTTCAAATTTAGCACAATAAAACTAAAATTCACAAAATAGCATAAATTATTATGTAAAAATAATTATTTACCTTAAATAAAATGTATATAAAATTAAAACATAATATTTAGGTTCATTTTTAAATTTAAGGTTTAAATTTTTTTCATTAAAAATAAATTTTCAATTATTTTAATATTAAATTTATACTATTTTTAAAAATTTAAATAAGTAATGCTATATTTGCAACAAAAACTTGAAATGGTATTATTTTAATCAATAGTTCATTATTTTTACCTCCATTATTAAAGCTAAAAGTTATGTTTTATAATTATAAAGATGACCAGAAAATAAAAACTTTTTTAAATCATGCAATGTCAAATATGTCATCGTCAGTCATCAATATTTCTATCAATTTACATCTTCATTGCTGTCGGTCCAATTCTTATCCTAATTTCACAACATCAGCCACGTCAAGTCTAAGACTAATCAGCTCATATATGATCTTTATGTAAATGGTCTCCAGCTAATAAATAACTAAGAAAATACTTAAATGTGGATTAGTTGTTAGAGTTTTGACCTTAGAGTCAACCGAGTAAACGATCGCAGTAATCTACAAAAGATTGTTATATATGCAATTATATAATGCCACGTGTCAAACCTACGGATTTGTTATGGACAGTGTAACATATATGCCATTTGGCATATGCCATTTTTTGTCCTCTGTGAAATGTAAATTGCTTGTGCTTTTGTACGAATCTATTTGCTTTCTTTTTCGTTTCTTGTCAAAATTATATATTTATTTTTCAGGAAAATGCAAAAGAAATTTTGTAATAAAAATTGGACAAATATCTAAAATAACATTTTCTAAGTCTTTCATCTAAAAATAACATTTTAATAATAACATAAATTTAAAATTAAAATACATTAAAACTATATTTTAATAGAAAAAAATTAAACCTTAAATTAAAAATAATATCATTAATTTAAATTTCTAATAATAACATAAATTTAAAATTAAAATACATTAAAATTATATTTTAATAAAAAAAATTAAACCCTAAATTAAAAATAATATAATATTTTAAATTTATGTATAATTTATTTAGAATAAATAAGTTTTTTTATCTAAGTATTTGTGTATTTTTGAAATTTTAATTTTATGATATTAAATTTGAAAAAATTTAAAAATAATATTTTAAAATATTACTCGTAAAAATTTGTAAAATCTTTTCCTATGAAAAAAGATTTAAGACTTAAAACACATTTACAAATTCCACAGGATTCCATTCACATCCATTGGGAAAATGACATTTGAATGAAAAACGGCAAATAACGACATTATATAATTAATTGATCTGAATCTCAAAAGAAAATATCTGAGCTTTCTAGATCTGGGAATAGTATTTTGATTTTTTTTTATTTGGAAAAATAGAGAAATAAAAATGGTTGGACCAACGCATCAATGATATCACTACACAGTGAAATAATCAAACAAAAAAAACTCTATTATGCTGTTTGACGTAAAAAAAAAGCTTCTCTGAATCTCTGATTTGTTTATACTAGCTTCAGAATAACCAACACGATGTACAATACTGTCCATTTTTATAGAGAAAATTCAATATTCCAACAGAAAAATGTAGTCTTTTGTCATCTTAGGTTCAACCCAAATAGTTTGTATTCCGAGAAAGCGAAAAAGGGTGTTTAATACCGTGAAAAGACAGAAGCGGTGGCGCGTGGGAAAACGGCGTTTACGAATTGCTTCTTTAAGCCGGTGATCAACTCAAAGCTCTTCGATCCGGTTGCCATACAAATCTGTTTTTGTAATGATAAATGTATTAGACTTATTTAGACTTCAGAATGACAGATCCAACTGCTCAATTTTCTATATTGTGAAAAGAAATTATGTCAAATACCCTAAATTGTACCCGTAATTATTAGTTTACCAGCCAAAAAACATGTTTTGCTAGAGTACCCTATATTTTGTGAAAAAGTCATTTTTACTATTTTAATTAAAAACATAAAAATTAATTAAATTAGAATTAATTCAAAATTAATTAAAAAATTTGGGGGAAAATATATTGAAAACTGAATGGACAGTTCCCAATATTTTCCCTAGTACTACATTTTTCAACTCTCTCTTCTCTCTCTCGTTTTTCTCTTCCCATGATTTCTCTCTTCTCTTGTCATCTATTTTCTTGCCGTTGTTCTCTCTCCCTCTCGCCTTCTTCCTCTCATCATTGTGCCGTGTTTCCTTTTGCATGTCAGGGTAAGTTTATCTCCTCTTATCTTGGGTTTTTCTTTCCTCTTCTAATCTTCTCAGTTTTTTCTCCTTTTTTATTCTTCGTTGTCGCCTTCTAATCAGCTTTACTCGCCGTTATTCTCTGTGACTCCCCGTGACTCGCCGTGACTCACTCAAGGTAAAGTTTTTGTTTAGGGTCTTTTCATTTTCTGTTTTCACGGTTTTGTTTTTTCTCCGATTTCACATGCCTTTTCGTCTTCCACCATAACCCACGAAATTGTGTTGCAAAATTGTGTGCAAAGTCGTATGCAAAATCATGTGTGTAATCGGAAAACACAGTTGTTGTTTGTGTTTTTGTCGGATTTTTAGTACGTTTTTACTGAAATACTGTATACATTTTTTTGGAAATGTATGACACATTTATCAGGTAGTTTCGCAGATTTATGACTTACAGTGGCAGATCTATGATTTTATTGTCGAAGATTTATGTTAATATAGTGATAGACTTATTAATTCTATTGGTTTTAGTGGCAGATTTAGGTCGAGAAAATGTTACATATATGACTGACTTATAGTAATTTGATGGCAAACATATATTATGTTTATAGATAATTATGGGAATTTTACAGATTCATAGTTAAAGCAGCATAATTTTTAAATATTTATTGCAGATTTAGGTCGAGGAGAACACACATTTATGACCGACTTATAGTCATTGCACAACAGACTTAGAGTCCAGTGTCTTTTCGTATTCCGTTTTCATAGTTTTGATTTCTTTTCCGATTTTGCATACGTTTCGGTCTTCCATCATAACCCGCGAAATCGTGCTCGAAATCATGTGCGAAATTGTTTCCGCACTCGTTGTTTGTGTTTTTGTTGGATTTTTAGTGCGTTTTTACTGAAATATCGTATCAAATTTTTAGAAAAGTATGACAGATTTGTCAGCTAGTTTACGCAGATTTATGATTTACAATGGTAGATGTATGATTTTATTGTGACAGATTTATAAATTTTATTGGTGTTCGTGGCAGATTTAGTTCGAGGAAATCTTACACATAGGGCTGACTTATAGTTATTTGGTGGCAGACATATATTATGTTTAGATATAAATTTGGCAGACTCATAGTTAAATAGCAGCATACATTGTTAAAATATGTATGGCAGATTTTGGTCGAACACAAATTAGCGACTGACTTAAAGTCATTGAACAAATGGCAGACTTATGGTCATATTGTCTTCGTCGCATACTTAAATTCACAAGATATTTAGATATGGCTAACTTATTAGTTACATAGCGATAGACTTATATAATCCTTCATATGTGGCAGACTTATATATCCTTCATATTTCGCAGATATATGTATTTAACAAACAATATGAATTTTATTGCTTTTCAGAATTTCGAAGATGACTGAAGAAATGTCAAAAAAGTATCCAAGAAGACTCTATGAAGAAGGGAAAGCCCCTATTCAAGACAAAAGCATGAACCACAACTATTTATAGGGTAATCTTGCTTCGGTTAGGGAAGCAATAGGAACCGATGTGTGGAATGCGTTGAGCGAGTCAGCTGTTGGAGTTATTGTCAAGCTGGTTGACAATAACTATGTCTTGTCTGGTAAGTCTGTTCATTATTTTCTAACGCATCAGTTAGCAGTAAAGAAGTACCATGAGATATGGTCGTTGGTTGGGGGCCAGCCTATAAGATTTTCCTTACATGAGTTTGTAGAGATCACTAGCTTAAAAAATGATCCTGTCCCGAAAGAAGAATTAAACATTGAGTATAGGGAATTCTGGAAGTTAATAGACGTTGGTGAAGGGGCTGGCCCGACTTACGATGAATTTGTTTTAGCATTGCGAAGATGTAGAACTTGGAGTTTTGAACAGAGAAGAATGGTGGGATGGTTGTTTGTTCTTTCTGTTGGTATATATGGTTTGCACCATAATTCTAGAATTCTGGTTGAAGCTGCCAAGCGGGTTGTTGATGTCGAAGCTTTTCAAAGTTACCCATGAGGTCGTATCGGGTTCATAGAGTTGGTAGACTCTATAAGGTTGTCACATATGGCAACAATTCTTACACTGTTCATGGTTGTGTTCATGTGCTGCTCATTTGGATTAACGAGTCCGCCATTTGGAGAGTGTTTTGGCAACAAGATAGAAGGCGCTGAGGTACCCTTGCTCACGTGGGGCGGATCAAAACCAAGAACATGCTTCGAGGATGTGATCCAAAAGGAAGTAGAGACTTATGGAGAGGTACATTTTATTTTTTGGCAGACTTACTTATTTTATTGGGGGCAGATTTAGTGTGAGGAGATCCCATATATACAGCTGACTTATGATCAGTTAGTGACAGACTTAGTTATTAAGTTCATGAGAATAAATAGTTGTTGTGGCAGATTTAGGTTAATATATTTGCTGATTTACGAATTTATTTATTTGACTAACTTATGCTCATTTGACGACAGACTTAGGTATTAAATTCATGAGATTAAATAGTCGTTGTGGCAGATTTAGGTTAATATATTTGGCTGATCTACAAATTTACTTTTACTACGGCAGAATTATAGTGAATATACGACTCACTTATGGTAATTTATAAGTTGACTGCTAATGTTGATCACTTAATTTCAGGTTCGAGTTAGAAACCTCATACTGAAGACTGAAGAGGAGAATTTCTCCGAGTGGGATGACGATGTGATCGATCAAGAGCTAGATAATCTGGTCGATGACTTGTTGAATAACTGCTCAATAACATCAAATTGGAATGCTGTGAATAAGCAGAAGAAATGGAGACATCGTAACAACGACCAGGCTGATGATTTGGTTTTGGAGGACAAAACCAAAAATGCAAAGGAGAAGGACAGAATCACACCGGTTAGTTTCTTTTTTAATCATTTTGAGAACTTCAATTCAATATGTTGCTGACTAAATTTCATAAAAGATTATAGCTTTTTTCAGAAGAAAGAGATGAGGGGGAGGCAAAGGGGAAATCCTTCGATGTCGATGTTGGAGTTTTTGGTGTAATACTTTTAGTCGAAAAACTTTATCAAAAATTTGACACCATGGAGAAGAACATTGGTGAAAAAATATTTGAGTGTGTTAACTCTCTCGAGAATAGGCTAGGTACGAAGATTGCTACTCTTGAGAGTGAGGTTAAAGATCTCAGAGGTTTTATTCAAATTGCTCCTCCGAAGGAAAAATCAAGGTCAAACGCCAAAGTTGAAGATAAGGGGAATAGAAATGCTCAGGTATGTCATTGAATAAATGTGATGGAAGACTTAGTTATACGTGAAATAAAGGTTTTGACATACTTTTATTATCGTGTGGCAGACGTTTGGTTATGAAGTTGAGACAGACATCTTTAAACTTTGTGAGATACTTTTTGCTATTTATGGAAGAATAAGATGTTGAATATGGTAGACATATTGATTAGTTATGACGGACTTATTTCAATGTTGTGGCTGACATATTGCTATATTAGGCCAGACCTATAGTTTAGTTAAATAATGTGGCAGACTTAATGTTGAATAAAATAACAGCATTTGTTCTTATTTTGTACCAATATATTCAAGAACTCTTTATTTATTAGAAATTGTGCTTACTATGCTTTTGCTAAACGGTTGTACTCTTCTTTTGCAGTATCTTTCAGCTTGCATGACTATGCTCCGTAGAAGACAAATGCAGAATCCATCACTGTTCAAATCAGATCGAATTGCATTTTTGGACCAATGGTTTGGGGATAGTTGGGTTCATAACTATTCCCAGTTCAAAATAGACCCACAGAGTTTTCTTTTCCGATCAGCATATTCCCATTTTTTCAATGGGCAAACTCCTTATGACAGCCAAACAAACAAGAAGTTGTTTACTGATATGGATCACTTGTAATTTTTGCAAAACGTCAAACCATCGCACTGGATAGCTATTCACGTCAACCTGATTAAAGAGAGGGTATTTGTCTACGATTCCATACTATACATGATGACTGACAAGGAAATCGTAGAAGCATGCATGCCTTTCACGAGGATGCTCCCTGCAATGTTGAACTCGTTCGTGCCGACTCAGGTCATGAAGAGAAGGACTAAACAGTTTGCGTGCCACCGATACAAAAATGTGCCGTAAAACCAGAACCCAGGCGATTGTGGTGTGTTTGCGTTCAAGTACATTGAATGCCTAGCTTTGGAATTACCATTCGATGGTCTAAGTGATAGCAACATTCAAACCATACGGAATAAACTAGGAGCTGATTTATTTAACGAGGTACCGAATTCGACATGCAAACTATCTGATCCACTAGCTCGAGGTGAATATGATGATAGGGTACCACTAATGTCCAGCACCCAACCGTAGGCAGACTTATGGCGTTTTGGAAGACATTTTAACTTAGTTCCCACATTGCAACAGAGTTGTTATCTTAATTTTTAACATGTGGCAGACTCTTTAAGTTCGATTATATAGCACACTTATGTTTTATTATCTATTTTTCTACAGAATTATGAATTTCATGACAGTGTTATTAATTCTCATTTTGTATTCTGGCAGACTTATGATATAATTTTACAATTCGATGGTCTTACTCAAGCCATGCAAGAGAAAGTAGGAGAACATCCAGTACATCAAAGTCTAAATGATGATATATCCATAAACGAAGTTCATGCAGACTTTTAACTGCAGTATGGCAGACTTTTAACTGCACTATGGCAGACTTTTCACTTTTGTAACACATTGTGGCGGAGTTATCTCAGTTTGTTACAGATTTATGAACTAAGTATTTAAAACATTTTTACAAAGTAGCAGTACAACTTTTATAATTATGTCCAACTTGTCTACAACGCGAACAAGTATACTCCTTTCTGCGACGTGTTTTATCCATTGAAATTTCTAAAGCGGACTTCATTCGCCCACTCTTTGGCCTACCAGGCTGTTGACGAAACTAGAGGTGGCAAACACACTTGAGCGAGAACATCTTGTGGTGCAGGCAAAGTTGCATCAATAGGCATAACTTAGCCACTATTAGCATTAATCAAGTAATCCTTATAGTAGTATGGATGACAAAGCGATATTGGTGATACTTTCCTTAAGTCTGCCGCTGCAATTGCATGCACACATAGTAATTTCTCATACTCAAACCTACAGCATGTACATTTTTTGTCAAGCAAATTGACAACCTCCAAAGAATAACCGTTGGTGACTTGAATGTGGTGGGAATCGACTGCTTGCACCATTAGCATTTGAGCATGAATTACCCGAGTCTGAAATAGAGGAAATGAGTAATTTATGTCACGAATTCATTATGTAAAGAACTAAAATTAGAAACTTACAACCAACAATTTTTCTACACTGCGAGTAAGCATTGTCTTCATTCCATTTGTATCATTCCTCCGAGAAGAAAACCATCTAGTCATCATTGATCTAATCTCTTCTAATAAACGTACGATCGGCAAACTTCGAGCAAATGATAAAACCCTATTAATCGAAAGAACAATAAATCCGCCATATAAAACCAAAAGTCTGAGTCAAAAAAGTTTAGTACCTTTATACCAAATCTCTTGTTAAGAGCTACTGCTACGTGAGTGGGCTTAACCGTGGGTCCAACACTGGCAAGATAATCCTTGTATAACGAACCAAATACTTATGGTGTAGCTTGGCGAGAACGTGTTGATCGTTCTATTAGTGAACAAGTGTGGTCTGCAACATATTTACGGATGTAAAACTCTCCTCCAATGCCTATTGTAGAAGCTCTTACTCTCCACGAGCATCCCTTTATCCAACATCTAACAGTCAATATCATTGGTTCAGAACGGTCGACATCAAAATCAAAGCGATGCAAGACAGAAAGAACTTTCAATCTTGTTTCTAACACCTCTTTTGTTGGATATCGTTGTCTCACTCGTATGTTAAGAGACTCCACCTCCATCTTAACAAAATCATGATTGACAAGCATTTCGTTTTCTGCCGAAACTATCAACGTACTTCTTTTCTTGATCAGTAAAGTTGGTGAAGTGGCGTCTTCACTTGGAGGCTTTCCGTAAGCACTAAAATCTTCATCATCCGAGCTTGCACCATCTGGATCATCACAGTAATCAAACCTACAGCCTGTAATCTACTATGATTTTTTGATAAATCTGTGAAATTTTACATAAGTCTACCGTTCTCTATCAATCTGCCACATCGGCATGGTTAACAGTCTGCTGAATCATAACTCACCAGGAAAAATCTGCAGAGCACCAATGTCAGCCACAGTAAATCAGCCACTGCTATAATAACTGCCAAAAAGACATCAACAGATTTATTTGGCAGATTTTCATAATACTCCGTCTGAAATAATAAAATATTATTATTTTTGCTGATGTGGAAATTTGAAATGGCATAATTACATTTACGTTTTTCCTATCAAAGGCAAATAAAGGCACTTTCGGTACGGAAAGTATTCTAGTAATTAAAAAAATTTGTAGGATTGTCTAGTAAATACGCTAATTCTTTAGGGTACTTTCGTAAGTTTCCCTTAAATTTAAGACATAAATAGCAAGTATACAGCCTCCAAGTAATCCAATATATCCCAAACTGAGTGATACCATGCGTTATGCTTCATTTGTAAACCTTTGCTCAATGAACACCAATGATCAGTTTATAATGATCATTTTAACGAGTTGATCAACTTGACATGTCTCCACTAAATGATCGGTAACATTTGATTTAGAGCTTAAAATGACATGAACCGAATACCCACGTTAATCTAGCTCAAGTTTCAATATTTTGACAACATTTGAGACTGAAAGAGCTACGACAAAGCCTCCAAGTAATCCAATGTATCCCAAACTGTGTGATACCAGGCATTATGCTTCATTTATAAGCATCTACTCAAGGAGTACCAATGATCAGATTACAATGATCATTTTAATTGGCCGATCAACTTGAAATGTACACACTAAATCGTCTATAACTTTTGATTTAGAGTTCAGACAGACACGAAAGCTTGCTCAGTTTTCTATATTGTTAGAACGGTTAAGACAAAAATAGCAAGGACAAAACCTCTAAGTAATCCAATCTATCCGAAACGGCGTGGTGCCATGCATTATGCTTCATATGTATACCTTTCCTCAATAAGCACCAATGATCAGTTTATATTGATTATTATGACTAGCTGAGTACTTGACATGTCCACACTAAATCATCCGTAACATTTCATTTAGAGCTCAACATGACATGAATCCAACTCCCATGTTAATCCAGCTCAATTTTCAATATTGTGACAACTTTTGGGATTGAAAGAGCTACGGCAAAGCCTCCACGTAATCCAATGTATCACAAACTGCATGATGCCAAGCATTATTTTTCATTTGTAAGCATCTACTTAAGGAGCACCAATGATCAGATTAGAATGATCATTTTAAATGGCCGATCCACTTGACATGTCCGCACTAAATCGTCCGTAACTTTTGATTTAGAGTTCAGAATGACACGAATCTAATGCCCACGTTAAGCTAGCTTATTTTTCTATATTGTGATTAAATTTAGGACAAAATAGCAAAAAAAGAGCCTCCAAGTAATCCAATATATCCCAGACTGAGTGATGCCATGCATTATTCTTCATTTGTAAACCTTTGCTCAATGAGCACCAATGATCACTTTAGAATGATCATTTGAACTAGTTGATCAACTTCACTTGTCCGCACTAAATCATACGTAACATTTGATTTAGAGCTCAAAATGACATGAATTGGATGCCTACGTTAATCTAGCTCAATTTTTAATATTGTGACAACATTTGAGACTGAAAAAGCTATGATAAAGCTTCCAACTAATCCAAATCCCAAACTGCATGAGGCCATGCATTATGCTTCATTTGTAAACTTTTTCTCAATGAGCACCAATGATCAGTTTAGAATGATCATTTTAACTAGTTGATCAACTTGACATGTCCGTATTAAATCATCCGTTACATTTTATTTAGAGCTCAAAAAGAAATGAATCCAACGCCCACGTTAATCTAGCTCAATTTCCAATATTGTGACAACATTTGAGACTGAAAGAGCTACGACAAAGCCCCAAAGTAATCCAATGTTTCCCAAACTGCGTGATGCCATGCATTATGCTTCATTAGTAGCATCTACTCAAGGAGAACCAATGATCAGTTTAGAATGATCATTTTTACTGGCCAATCAACTTGACATGTCCACATTAATTGTCTGTAACTTTTGACTAAGAGTTCAGACAGACACCAAACGCCCACATTAAGGTAGCTCAGTTTTTTATATTGTGAGAAAGTTAAGACAGAAATAGCAAGGACAAATCCTCTAAGTAATCCAATCTATCCTAAACTGTGTGATGGCATCGATTATGCTTCATTTGTAAATCTTTGCTCAATGAGCACCAATGCTCAGTTTAGAATGAACATTATAACTAGCTGATCAACTTGACATATCCATACTAAATAATCCATAACATTTGATTTAGAGATGAAAATGACATGAATCCAACTTCCACGTTAATCTATCTCAATTTTCAATATTATGACAACATTTGAGACTGAAAGAGCTACGAAAAAGCCTCCAAATAATCCAGTGTATCCCAAAATGCGTGATGCCGTGCATTATGCTTTATTTGTAAGCATCTACGCAAAGAGCACCAATGATCTATTTAGAATGATCATTTTAATTGACGATGAACTTGACATGTACGCACTAAATCGTCCGCAACTTTTGATTTAGACTTCAGAATGACACGAATCCAACGACGCGTTAAGCTAGCTCAGTTCTCTATATTGTGATAAAAGTTAGAACAGAAATAGCAAGGACAAAGACTTAAAGTAATCCAATCTACCCCAAACTGCACAATTCCATTCATTATGTTTTATTTGTAAACCTTTACTCAATGAGCACCAATGATCAGTTTAGAATGATCATTTTAACTATCTGATCAACTTGACATGTCTGCACTAAATCATCTATAACATTTGATTTAAAGCTCAAAATGACATGAATCCAACTCCCTAGTTAATATAGCTCAATTTTCAATATTGTGGCAACATTTGAGACTGAAAGAGCTATGACAAAACCTTCAAGTAATCCAATGTATCCCAAATTGCATGATGCCATTCATTATTCTTCATTTATAAGCATCTACTCAAGGGCACCAATGATCAGTTTAGAATGATCATTTGAACGGGTTGATGAACTTTACATGCCTGAACTAAATCGTCCCTAACTTTTGATTTAGATTTCAGAATGATACGAATCCAACGCCCACGTTGATCTCGCTTTGTTTTATATATTATGATAAATTTAAGACAGAAATAGCAAGAAAAGAGCCTCCAAGTAATCCAATCTATCCCTAACTGAGTGATGTCATGCATTATGCGTCATTTGAAAACCTTTGATCAATGAACACAAATAATCAGTTTAGAATGATCATTTGAACTAGTTGATCAATTTGACATGTCCACACTAAATCATCCGTTACACTTGATTTAGAACTCAAAATGATATGAATTGAACGCCGAAGTTAATCTATTTAAATTTTCAATATTGTGACAACATTTGAGACTGAAAGAGCTATGACAAAGCCTCCAAGTAATCCAAATCCCAAACTGCCTAATGCCATGCATTATTCTTCATTTATAAGACTTTGCCCAAGTAGCACCAATGAAAAGTTTAGATTGATCATTTTAACAGCCGATTAACTTGACATGTCCGCACTAAATCGTAAGTAACTTTTGATTTAGAGTTCCAAATGACACGAATCAGATGCCCACGTCAAGCTAGCTCAGTTTTGTATATTGTGAGAAAAGTTAAGACATAAATAGGAAGGGCAAATCCTCCAACTAATCCAATCTATCCCAAATTGCGTGATGCCATGCATTATGCTTCATTTGTAAACCTTTGCTCAACGAGCACCAATGATCAGTTTATAATGATTATTTTAACTAGTTGATCAACTTGACATGTCCGCATTAAATCATCCGTCACATTTGATTTAGAGTTCATAATGACATGAATCATACACGTTAATCTAGATCAATTTTCAATATTGAAAACATTTGAACTACGACAAGGCCTCCAAGTAATCCAATGTATCCCAAACTGTGTGATGCAATGCATTATGCTTCATTTGTAAACATTTGCTCAATGAGCACCAATGATTAGTTTGGAATGATCATTTTAACTAATTGATCAACTTGACATGTCCGCACTAAATCGTTTTTAACTTTTGATTTAGTTCTTGAATGAATCGCACAATAAATCAATACCAAGTAATCAAATGTATGATTTATGATTTATAAGCATCAAAATGATCATTTGAACTAGTTGGTCAACTTCACTTGTTCGCACTAAATCATCCGTAACATTTGATTTAGAACTCAAAATGACATGAATTAATCTAGCTCAATTTTCAATATTGTGACAACATTTGAGACTGAAAAAGCTATGACAAAGCTTCCAACTAATCCAAATCCCAAACTGCATGAGTTTGGGATTATGATTCATTTGTAAACTTTTTCTTAATGTGCACCAATGATCAGTTTAGAATGATCATTTTAACTAATTGATCAACTTGACATGTCCGTATTAAATCATCTAGAGCTCAAAATGAAATGAATCGAATGCCCACGTTAATCTAGCTCAATTTTTAATATTGTGACAACATTTGAGACTGAAAGAGCTACGGCAAAGCCTTCGAGTAATCCAATGTATCCCAAATTGCATGATGCCATGCATTATTCTTCATTTATAAGCATCTAGTCAAGGGCACCAATGATCAGTTTAGAATGATCATTTTAACGGGTCGATGAACTTGACATGTCTACACTAAATCGTCCCTAACTTTTGATTTAGATTTCAGAATGATACGAATCCAACACCCACGTTAATCTCATTCTGTGTTATATATTGTGATTAAATTTAAGGCAGAAATAGCAAGAAAAGAGCCTCCAAGTAATCCAATCTATCCCAAACTGAGTGATGCCATGCATTATGCATCATTTGAAAACCTTTGATCAATGAGCACAAATAATCAGTTTAGAATGATCATTTGAACTAGTTGATCAATTTGACATGTCCACACTAAGTCATCCGTCACATTTGATTTAGAACTCAAAATGACATGAATTGAACGCCGACGTTAATCTAGCTCAATTTTCAATATTGTGACAACATTTGAGACTGAAAGAGCTATGACAAAGCCTCCAAGTAATCCAAATCCCAAACTGCCTAATACCATGCATTATTCTTCATTTATAAGACTTTGCCCAAGTAGCACCAATGAATAGTTTAGACTGATTATTTTAACAACCGATTAAGTTGACATATCCGCACTAAATCGTAAGTAACGTTTGATTTAGAGTCCCAAATGACATGAATCAGATGCCCACGTCAAGCTAGCTCAGTTTTGTATATTGTGAGAAAAGTTAAGACATAAATAGCAAGGGCAAATCCTCCAACTAATCCAATCTATCCCAAATTGCATGATGCCATGCATTATGCTTCATTTGTAAACCTTTTCTCAATGAGCACGAGTGATCAGTTTAGAATGATCATTTTAACTTGTTGATCAACTTGACATGTCCACATTAAATCATCCGTCACATTTGATTTAGAGCTCATAATGACATGAATCGAACGTACACATCAATCTAGCTCAATTTTCAATATTGAAAACAATTGAGACTGAAAAAGCTACGACAAAGCCTCCAAGTAATCCTATGTATCCCAAACTGTGTGATGCAATGCATTATGCTTCATTTTTAAGCATTTACTCAATGAGCACCAAAAGTTTAGAATTATTATTTTAACTAGCCGATCAACTTGACGTGTCCACACTAAAACGTCCGTAATTTTTGATTTAGAGTTCAGACAAACCCGAATCCAATGCCCACATTAAACTAGCTCAGTTTTCTATATTGTGAGAAAAGTTAGACATAAAGAAAAAGGACAAAGCCTATAAGTAATCCAATCTATCCCAAACTGCGTGATGCCATGCATTATGCTTCATTTGTAAACCTTTGCTCAATGAGCACCAATGATTAGTTTAGAATGATCATTATAACTAGCTGATCAACTTGACATTTCCCCATTAAATCATCCGTAACATTTGATTTAGAGCTCAAATTGACATGAATCGAATTCCCACGTTAATCTAGCTCAATTTTCAATATTAGAAAACATTTGAGACTGAAAGAGCTACGACAAAGCCTCACGTACTCCAAATCCCAAACTGCCTAATGCCATGCATTATGTTTCATTTATAAGACTTTACTCAAGGAGCACGAATGATCAGTTTAAAATGATCATTTTAAATGGGCGATTAACTTAATATGTCCGCACTAAATCATCCCTAACTTTTGATTTAGAATTCAGAATGATACGAATCCAATGCTGCGTTAAGCTAGCTCAGTTTTCTATATTGTGAGAAATGTTAAGACAGAAATAGCAAGGACAAAACTTCCAAATAATCCAATCTATCCCAAACTGCGTGATACCATGCATTATGCTTTATTTGTAAACCTTTGCTCAATGAGTACCAATGATCAGTTTAGAATGATCATTTTAACTAGCTGATGAACTTGACATGTTTGCACTAAATCATCGGTAAAATTTGATATAGAGGTCAAAATGACATGAATCCAACTCCCACGTTAATTTGGCTCAATATTCAATATTGTGACAACATTTGAGACTAAAAGAGATACGACAAAGCCTCCAAGTAATCCAATGTATCCCAAACTGCATGATACCATGCATTATTTTTCATTTATAAGCACCAACTTAAGGAACACCAATGATCAGTTTAGAATGATCATTTTAACTGTCCGATCAACTTGACATGACCACACTAAATCATCCGTAAATTTTGATTTATAGTTCAGAATGACACTAATCCAGCGCCCACGTTAAGCTAGCTCAGTTTTCTATATTGTGATTAAATTTAAGAAAGAAATAGCAAGGAAAGAGCCTCCAAGTAATCCAATCTATCCCAAACTGAGTGATGCCATGCATTATGATTCATTTGTAAACCTTTTCTTAATGAGAACCAATGATCAGTTTAGATGATCATTTGAACTAGTTGATCAACTTGACATATCCGCACTAAAACATCTGTTAAATTTGCTCAAAATGTCATGAATCGAACGCCCACGTTAATCTAGCACCATTTTCAATATTGTGATAACATTTGAGACTAAAAGAGCTACGACAAAACGTCCAAGTAATCCGATCCCAAACTGTCTGATGTCATGCATTATGCTTCATTTATAAGAGTTTACTCAAGGAGCACCAATGATCAGTTTGGAATGATCATTTTAACTTGCCGATTAACTTGACATGTCCACACTAAATCATCCGTAACTTTTGATTTAGAGTTCCGAATGACACGTATCCAATGCCTACGTTAAGCTAGCTCAGTTTTCTATATTTTGAAAAAATTTAATAAAAAATAGCAAGGAAAAAGCCTCCAAAAATCCAATCTACACTACAAGAAATCATTTATATTTCCGACGGCATTTCCAATGGAAATAAAATTGTCGGAATTTTCCAATGCCTATGTGATGGTTTTCCTACAGATTACCGAGGGAATGAAATTCTTTGGTGTTCCATCGGTAAATCCCGATGTTTGCACTACTGTTGGGAAATCGATGGTAAAACTTGATGGACATCCGTCCGTTTTCGATGACAAAGTAGGCATCAGGATATCCTCTTAAAACCATAGGAAATTGCCGACAAATCGAAACCGTCGGTTTTTTCTGACCACTTCCCGATGGAATTGGTTTTTACTATCAGTCTGGAATCCTTCAGGAATATATCGGTTGGCTGATTCCACTTAATTAGTTTTTTACATAAATTAATCTAATTGTAGTCGGAAATCCATCAGTATTTCCGATGACTTTCCGAAGTATTCCTATTTTTTGGCAATTGTTAGTTTGGCCGATATGTAAACGTTGAGGGTCGTCGGTTGGTCGTCGGAAATATCTAAAAGTGGTCGGCAACTGTCAGAATTCAGTCGGATACGAGAATATTTTTAAGAATATTCTGTTAAAAATTGTGATTATATGTTAAAAATTTGTAATAATCTGTTAAAAATTCGTAATTATCTATTAAAAAATCGTGATAATCTTCTAACTTTTAATATTAAAACGCTCTGATCCTTCACAATTTCACCGGAATAAAATTTTTTAACAAAATGTCTTCTTCAGGTTTTATGACTATTTTCGATCTTGGATGGATAAACCACGGTATGATTCAAACAATGGGGGAATTTTCGGATGAAATTTGTGCAAGGTGTTGAAGAGTTAATTACATTTGCATCAAACAATTGCATGGCATCGGAATATGGTAAAATGTATTGTCCGTGTATTAAATGTCCAAATCATAGATTAATCTCTGTTAGGAAGTACATAATCATTTGTATAGGACTGGATTTATGCCGGGTTACAAAATTTGGTATTCACATGGAAAAATGATGCAACGATGCAATATTGTGGTAGTACTTCAAAAAGGTTTGATAGTACTAATGTTAGGATAGAGGAACCGGCATCAGAAGTTGATATAAACGGAGATACTGTTCGGATGGTGAACGATGCGTTTCGTGAACAAAGAGCATCGTAAATTGAAGATTCCTAATTTGGAAGCCTGGAAATTTTTTATATGTTAGATGAATCCAAACAGCCTTTGTATAAAGGATGTAGAGATGGATTATCACCTTTATCAGCTACCAGCAGGGTGATGACGATAAAGACGAATTTCAACTTGGCTGAAGATTGTGTGAATGCGATAGCTGATTTTGTTAGAGTTCTACTGTGGTTATCATCGAATCTCTTGTTTTTCAGCATACCATTTGAGTTTTTTTTGAGAAAGATCATTAAGATTTTACGTTTAAAGTTTGGTTGGTGTTATTCAATTAAGATTTTATTTTTAATATTTTGTTTGATAAAATCTACACTATTCAATGATATTGAAAATGAATCTAAAAATAAATATCAATGAAGATTCATTAGTAAATTAATAATATAGAGATTCTAAAATTCATACACAAACTCTTAGAAATAATATTAAATTTCAAATCAAGAAAATTATAATACTTACAAAATTGAACTGTATAATCTATAACTGAATAACATCGTACATAATTCTTCGAATTAGAATACACATAACATATATATATATATATATATATATATATATATATATATATATATATATATTACAAAACAGTTTTTACATAAGTCTCCACATAACACAAGTCTTCTAAACCTATTATTTGGAGTAAGTTTTTTTGATATTTTAAAATTGGGTTTCAAAGAGAAAATGACAAATATTAAATATAGATAAACTAATAAAATATCATAATCATAATCTTTTAAGGTTGTATCAAGAATATCAAAGACATGGCCAGTTGTCTACTCCGAGTTTTATAGCAACTTAAGTTCCAGAATCTGAAAATGATTCTTTTCGACCAATGACAATTGAAAAATTGGTTCAGGAGCCTGGTCGTGAACTTCTTACTTTTCTCGATCCAAGGCATCAAGGGAATTCAACATGGTAAATTAAATTTTGTATAATTATATTTAAAATATTTATTTTAACGTTATTCTAATAAAAGTTTGTAGTTTTGGTATTTTAAACAACAGAATAATCAAATCTATATTAAAGATGCTTCATTCTCTTTTGAACAAACCATATTCAAAATTTTGAGTATTCTGTACGAAGAACGTCAGATTTGGTTCAGCAAGTTTGCAGTATGTTAATTTATTTTTAAATATGTAATTGTTTTAAATAATTTTTAGTAATATATAAGTAAATTTTGCATCAAGAATTCCCATGGAATCCCATGAACACAAAGTTGGTAGAACAAGCTTTTCAAAAAGAGCCCGCGGTACAATTTTCCCGCCACATGAACGAGTGGAAACAAATAAGGAAAAAGGAGAAAAACAAATCAATAGGGTTGAATGAGTCGGTTTGGAATGACTTGATTCATTACTGGGAATCTTCCAACGCTGAGACCATCTCCACGACAAATTCGGGAAACCAGAAGAGCAACCGAGGAGGCAAAGGCATTTACATTCACAGTGCTAGATCGACTAGTTTTCTAAAACAAACCGATCAATTGGTAAATCTGTTAATATATTAATTTTATTTATTATTATTTGAATTTTTTAAAATAAGAATTTTTAAAATATGATATTAATTTTTAATATTATTATAGCAACGTCTCGAGGCCATTCACACGAACAAAAAGACTGGTCAAATCCAAACTGGTCTCGTTTTTGAGATCATCAAAAAAGTGGAAAAGAAAAAGTGATATTTTGTCTCCGCAATCTCAAGTTGGATCTTCATCTTTGGTCATTGAATTGACTGATTATGAGATTAACCATTTGGTTCTTGATGTAAGTTTGATTTCTCTTTTATTTTTAAATTTAATATTATAATATTTTTTAATAATTTTTTTTGTTTTTACAAGAAATACCATTTTCTAATGGTCGTCATCCAGTACTTGGGAGATTTGCAAATACCGGTAGTGCGACATCTGTGGCTTGAAATGAGCAGAATGCACAACTCAAAGAAAAAATGGCGGCTATTGAGATAAAGATGAGGAAGCTCCAAAATTTTGTAAAAATTATGAAATTCAAATTCCACCATCAATTTTCTCCTCATTCTTCTTCTCCTCCGATGTAATTTGTAAATTTTAAAACAATTAAAATTTAAATATTATGATATTTATAATTTGAAAAATATTATATTTATTTAATTGTTTTAATATGTTTTATTAAATATTTAAAAATATTCATTCAATTTAATAATTCCAAAATTTATTTTCAAAATAAATAGAATTTTTAAAAATATTTAATGAATATTTTTTTTAAATAGTTATCCAAAATTGTTTTCAATTGTTTGTTTATTTCCGACGGATGAAGTCATCGGAAATTACAGACGGAATTGTATCCGTCAGGAAGCTTATTACATCGCAATCTTG
This sequence comes from Pugionium cornutum, assembly GCA_018901935.1. NCBI lineage: Eukaryota > Viridiplantae > Streptophyta > Magnoliopsida > Brassicales > Brassicaceae > Pugionium > Pugionium cornutum. The sequence goes on from CM032161.1 coordinate 15,299,840, forward strand.
TCGGTTAACTCCCGACGGGTGAAAACCGTCGGGATATACCATCGGTTGTCATTCCCGATGGCACCGGTCATAAAAAGTCGTCAACAGCCCGACTGACTAAATCCATCGCAAATACGTTCAGAACTTCCGACAGAGTAAACCCATGTAATATCAGTCGGCACTTGCCGATGGGGTGGCGTTTATCATAAATCTATCGGTAATTGCCGACGGAATGGACCCATCAAATATCCGACGGCATTTGCCAATGGCTTCTTTTATCGCAAACCCATCGATAATTCCAGACAATTTCCCGACGGAAGTTTGTTTTAGACAAAATAGTACCGACGGATATCTTTTGTCAGAAAGTAGACAATAATGGCTATTTCCAAAGGATTATCGAGGAATTTCGTCGTCGGAAAATCGATGTTTTCTTGTAGTGATATCCCAAACTATGTGATGGCATACAATATGCTTCATTTGTAAACCTTTGCTCAATGAGCACCAATGATAAGTTTATAATGATCATTTTAACTAGTTGATCAACTTGACATGTCCGCATTAAATCATCCGTCATATTTGATTTGAAGCTCAATAATGAAATGAATCGAACGCCTACATTAATCTAGCTCAATTTTCAATATTGTGACAAATGATGAGACTGAAAAAGCAATCACAAATCCTCCAAATAATCCAATGTATTCCAAACTGCTTGATTCCATACATTATGCTTCATTTATAAGCATCTACTCAAGCAGCACCAATGATCAGTTTAGAATGATCATTTTAACTGGCCGATCAACATTACATGTCCATTCTAAATCGTTTGTAACTTTTGATTTAGAGTTTAGACAGACACGAATCCAATGCCCATATTAAGCTAGCTCATTTTTCTATATTGTTAGAAAAGTTAAGACAGAAAGAGCAAGGATAAAGCCTCTAAGTAATCCAATTTATACCAAACTGCGTGATGCCATGCATTATGCTTCATTTGTAAACTTTTGCTCAATGAGCACCAATGATTAGTTTAGAATGATCATTATAACTAGCTGATCAACTTGACATGTTCGCACTAAATCATCCGTAACATTTGATTTAGAGCTCAAAATCACATGAATTCAACTCCCACGTTAATCCAGCTCAATTTTCAATATTATGACAATATTTGAGACTCAAAGAGCTACGACAAAGCATCCAAGTAATCCAATGTATCCCAAACTGGGTGATGCCATGCATTATACTTCATTTATAAGCATCTACTCAAGGAACATCAATGATCAGTTTAGAATGATCATTTTAACTCGCCGATACACTTGACATGTTCGCACTAAATCGTTTGTAACTTTTGATTTAGAGTTCAAATTGATACGAATCCAACGCCGCGTTAAGCTAGCTTAGTTTTCAATATGGTGAGAGAAGTTAAGACATAAATAGCAATGACAAAGCCTTCAAGTAATCCAATCTATCCCAAACTGCGTGATACCACGCAATATGCTTTATTTGTAAACATTTGCTCAATGATCACCAATGATCAGTTTAAAATGATCATTTTAACTAGGTGATCAACTTCACATGTATGCACTAAATCATCAGTATTTGATTTAGAGCTCAAAATGATGTGCATCCAACTCCCACGTAAACCTGGCTCAATTTTCAATATAATGATAACTTTTGTGACTGAAAGAGATACGAAAAAGCCTCCAAGTAATCCAATGTATCCCAAACTGCATGATGCCATGCATTATTTTTCATTAATAAGCACCTACTCAAGGAGCACCAATGATCAGTTTAGAATGATCATTTTAACTGGCCGATCAACTTGTCATGTCCGTAACTTTTGATTTAGAGTTCGGAGTGATACGAATCCAATGCCCACGTTAAGCTAGCTCAGTTTTCTATATTGTGAGAAAAGTTAAGAAAAATTGCAAGGACAAATCCTCCAACTAATCCAATCTATCCCAAACTGCGTGATGCCATGCATTATGCTACATTTGTAAACCTTTGCTCATTGAGCACCAATGATCAATTTAGAATGACCATTTTAACTAGTTGATCAACTTTACATGTCCGCATTAAATCATCTGTCAAATTTTATTTGGAGCTCAAAATGACATGAATCGAACGCCAACATTAATCTAGCTCAATTTTCAATATTGAACAAATTTTGAGACTGAAAGGGCTGCGACAAAGCCTCCGGGTAATCAAATGTATCCCAAACAGCGTGATGCCATGCATTATGCTTCATTTATAATCATCTACTCAAGGAGCACCAATGATCAATTTATAATTATCATTTTAACTGGCCGATCAACTTGACATATTCACACCAAATCATCAGTAACGTTTGATTGAGAGTTCAGGCAGTCACGAACCCAATGCCCACATTAAACTAGCTCAATTTCCTATATTTTGAGAAAAGTTAAGACAGAAAAAGCAAGGACAAAGCATCTAAGTAATCTAATCTATCCCAAACTACGTGATCCCATGCATTATGCTTCGTTTGTAAACCTTTGCTCAATGAGCACGAATGATTAGTTTATAATGATCATTATAACTTGCTGATCAACTTGATATGTCCGCACTAAATCATCTGTAACATTTGATTTAGAGCTAAAGATGACATTAATCCAACTCCCACGTTAAACTAGCTCAACTTTCAATATTATGCGAACATTTGAGACTGAAAGAGCTACGACAAAACATCAAAGTAATCGAATGTATCCCATACTGTGTGATGTCATGTATTATGTTTCATTTATAAGCATCTACTCAAGGAGCACGAATGATCAGATTAGAATGATCATTTTAGTTGGCCGATCAACTTGACATGTTCGCATTAAATCGCTGTAACTTTTGATTTAGAGTTCGGAATGACACGAATCCAACGCCCACGTTAAGCTAGCTCAGTTTTCTATATTGTGATTAAATTTAAGACAGAAATAGCAAGGAAAGAGCCTCCAAGTTATCCAATCTATCCCAAACTGAGTGATGCCATGCATTATGCTTCATTTGTAAACCTTTTCTCAATGAGCACCAATGATCAGATTAGAATGATCATTTGAACTAGTTGATCAACTTGACATGTCCGCACTAAATCACCTGTAACTTTTGATTTAGAGTTCAGAATGACTTGAATCCAAAGCCCACGTTAAGCTAGCTAAATTCTCTATATTGTGATGAAATTGAAGATTAAAATAACTACAACAAAGGCTCCATGTAATCAAATCTATCCCAAACTTAGTGATGCCATACATTATGGTTCATTTGTAAACCTTTTTCTATGATAACCAATGATCAGCTTAGAATGATCATTATAACTAGCTGATCAACTTGATATGTCCGTACTAAGCCATTTTAAACATTTGATTTAGAGCTCAAAACGACATGAATCCAGCGCCCACATTAATCTAGGTCAATTTTCAATATTGTGACAACATTTGAGACTAAAAGATCTACGGCAAAGGGTCCAAGTAATCCAATGTATCTTAAACTGCATGATGCCATGCATTATGCTTCATCGATAAGCCTTTTCTCAATGAGGACCAATGATCAGTTTAAAATGATAATTTTCACTAGCTGATAAACTTGACATGTCCGCAGTAACTCATCCGTAACATTGATTTAAAGCTCAAAATAACATGACTCCAATGCACACGTTAATCTAGCTCAAATTTCCATATTGATATAACATTTTAGACGAAAAGAGCTACGAGAAAGCCTCCGAGTAATCCAATGTATCCCAAACAGCGTGATGTTATGCATTATGCTTCATTTATAAGCCTATATTCAAGGAGCACCAATGATTAGTTTAGAATTATCATTTTAACTGGCCGATCAAGTTCATATGTACGTACTAAATTGTCCGTAACTTTTGATTTAGAGTTCAAAGTGACATGAATCCAACACCCACGTTAAGCTAGCTCACTTTTCTATATTGTGATTAAATTTAAGACCAAAATAGCTATGATAAAGCTTCCAAGTAATGAAATCTTTCCCAAAGTGTTGGATGTCGTACGTGCATTATGCATCATTTGTAAACCTTTGCTCAATGAGCACCAATCATTAGTTTAAATGATCCATTTAAATATCCCATAAACTTGACATGTCTGCACTAAATCTTTCATAACTTTTTATTTAGAGTTCAGAATGACATGAATCCAATGCCAACGTTAACCTTGTTCAATTTTCTTTATTGTGACAAAATTTAAGAACAAAATAGCTACGACAATGCCTCCAAGTAATCCAATCTATCTCAAACTTAGTGATTCCATGCATTATGCTTCATTTGTAAACCTTTCCTCAGTGAGTACCAATGATCAGTTTAGAATGATCATTTTAAGTGGCTGATCATTTTGACATGTCTGCATTGAATCGGCTGTAACTTTTGATTTAAAGTTCCAAATAACACGAATCCAACGCCCACGTTATGCTAGCTATATTTTTAATATTGTGATTAAATATATGACCAAAATAGCTATGCCAAAGCCTCCAAGTTATCCAATCTATCCCAAAGTATTGGATGTCATGCATTATGCTTCATTTGTAAACCTTAGCTCAATGAGCTCCAATGATCAGTTTAGAATGAGCATTTTAACCACCTAATCAGCTTTTCATGTCGGAATTAAATCGTCTTTAACATTTGATTTAGAGCTCCAAATTACATGAATCTAACGCCCACGTTAATCAGCTCAATTTTCAATATTGTGACACCATTTGAAACTGGAATAGCTACGACAAAGCCTTCAAGTAATCCAATCATCTCAAATTGTGTGATTCTATGTATTATGCTTCATTTGTAAACCTTTTTTCACTGAGCACCAATGATCAGTTTACAATGATCATTTTTAACTAGCTCATCAACTTGACATGTCAAGACTAAATCCTCTTTAACATTTGACTAAGACCGACATAGCTAAGATCAAACCTCCAAGTAATCTAATCTATACCAAACTGTTGGATGCCATGCATAATGCTTCATTTGTATACATTTGCTCAATGAGCACGAGTGATCAGTTTAGAATAATCATTTTAACTAGCTGATCAACATGACATGTGCAGACTAAATCGTCTTTAACATTTTAGTTAGAGCTCAAAATGATATGAATCCAATACCCACATAAATCTAGCTCAACTTTCAATATTGTGACAACATTTGAGATGAAAAGAGCTACGACAAAGCCTTCAAGTAATCCAATGTATCGCAAATAGCGTGATGCCATGCATTATGCTTCATTTATAAGCTTTCTCTCAAGGAGCAGCAATGACCAGTTTAAAATGATCCTTTTAACTCGCTGATCAACTTGACATGTCCGCACAAAATCGTTAGTAACTTTTGATTTAGAGTTCAGAATGACACGAATCCAACACCAATGTTAAGGTAGCTGAATATAATATATTGTGACAAAGTTAAAGATTAAAATAGGTACGACAAAGCCTCCAAGTAATCCAATCTATCCCAAACTTAGTGTTGCCATGAATTAAGCTTCATTTGCAAACCTTTGCTCAGTGATCACCAATGATCAGTTTAAAATGATCATTTTAACTAGCTGATCAACATGACCTGTCCATACTTAATCGTCTTTAACATTTGATTTATAGCCAAAATGACACGAATCCAACGGCCACATTAATCTAGCTCAATTTTCAATATTGTGAAAATAGTTGAGATTGAAAGAGCTATGATAAAGCCCCAGATTAATCAAATGTATGCTTATCAGTGTGATACCATGTATTATGCTTCATTCGTAAGCCTTTAATCAAGGAGCACAAATGATCAGTCTAGAATGGTTATTTTAACAGGCTGATCAATTTGACATCCTCGCACTAAATCATCCATAATTTTTTATTTAGATTTCAGAATGACACGAATCCAACACCCATGTTAAACTAGCTCAGTTTTCTATATTGTGACACAATTTAAGACCAAAATAGGTATGACAAAGCCTCCAAGTAATCGCATATATCCCAAACTGCGTGATGCCATGCATTATGTTTCATTTATAAATCTTTGCTCAATGAGCACCAACGATCAGTTTAGAATGATCAATTGAACTACCTGATAACCTTGACATGTCCACACTAAATCGCCTTTAACTTTTTATTTAGAGTTCTGAATGACATGAATCCAATGCCAACATTAAGCTAGCTCAATATTCTATATTGTGACAAAATTTATGATTAAAATAGCTACGACAAAGCGTCCAAGTAATTCAATCTATAGAAAACATATTGATGCCATGAATTATGCTTCATTTGTAAACCTTTGCTCGATGACCACCAATGATCAGTTTAGAATGATCATTTTAACTAGCTGATCAAGTTGACATATCTGCACTGAATCGTTATTAACATTTGATTTAGAGTTCAAAATGACACGAATCCCACGGCCACGTTAATCTTGCTCAATTTTCAATATTGTGACAACATTTGAGACAGAAAGAGCTATGACAAAGCGTCCAAGTATTCCATTGTACCCCAAACTGCGTGATGCTATGAGTTATGTTTCATTTATAAGCATTTACTCTAGGAGCACCAATGATCATTTTAAAATGATCATTTTAAGTGGCCGATCAACTTGACTTGCATGCACAAAATCGTCCGTAACTTTTAATTTATAGTTTAGAATGACACGAATCCAACGCCCACGTTAAGCTAGATCAATATTCTATATATTGACAAAATTCAAGAAAGAAATAGCTACGACAAAGCCTCCAAGTAATCCAATCTATCCCAAACTGCTGATACCATGCATTATGCTTCATTTATAAATATGTGTTCAATGAGCACCAATGATCAGTTTAGAATGATCATTTCATCTAGCTGATAAACTTGACATGTCAGCACTAACTCATCCGTAACATTTGATTTAAAGCTCAAAATAACATGACTCTAATGCCCACATTAATGTAGCTCAAATTTCCATATTGTGACAACATTTGAGAGTAAAAGAGCTACGAGAAAGCCTCCGAGTAATCCAATGTATCCCAAATAGCATGATGTCATGCATTATGCTTCATTTATAATCCTTTACTCAAAGAGCACCCATGCTTGTAGAATTATCATTTTAACTGGCCGATAAACTTGATACGTCCGCACTAAATCGTCCGTAACTTTTGATTTAGAGTTCAGAGTGGCATGAATCCAAAGTCCACTTTAAGCTAGCTCAGGTTTCTATATTGTTATTAAATTTAAGACCGAAATAGCTACGACAAAGCCTCCAAGTAATGCAATATATCCCAAACTGCTCTATGCCATGCATTATGTTTCATTTGTAAACCTTTGCTCAATGAGCACGAATGATTAGTTTAGAATAATCAATTTAACTATCCGGTAATCTTGACATATCCACACTAAATCATCCGTAACTTTTGATTTAGAGTTCAAAATGACATGAATCCAATGCCCATGTTAACATAGTTCAATTTTCTATGTTGTGACGAAATTTAAGATTAAAATAGCTACGACAATGCCTCCATGTAATCCAATTTATCCCAAACTTAGTGATTCCATGCATTATTCTTCATCTGTAAACCTTTGCTCAATGAGCACCAATGATCAGTCTAGAATGATCATTTTAAGTGGCCGATCAACTTGACATGTCTGCACAAAACCGTCCGTACCTTTTGATTTAGAGTTTAGAATGACAAGAATCCAACGCACACGTTAAGCTAGATCAATATTCTATATATCGACATAATTTAAGACCAAAATTGTTACGACAAATCCTCCAAGTAATCGAATCTATCCCAAACTGCGTGATGCCATGCATTATGCTTCATTCATAAATCTTTGCCTAATGAGCACCAATGATCACTTTGGAAAGATCATTTTAACTAGCTCATCAACTCGACAAGTCCACACATAATCTTCTTTACATTTGATTTAGAGCTCAAAATGATATGAATCCAACGTCCATGTTAATCTTGCTCAATTTTCAATATTGTGACAACATTTGAGACTAAAAGAGCTACGACAAAGACTCAAAGTTATCCAATGTATCCCAGATTGCGTGATGACATGTATTATGCTTCATTTATAACCCTTTCCTCAAAGAGCACCAGTGATCAGTTTTGTATTATCATTTTAACTGGCCGATCAAATTAACATGTACGCACTAAATTATCTATATCTTTTGATTTAGAGTTCAGAATGACACGAATCCAACACCCACGTTAAGCTAACTCAGTTTTCTATATTGTGATTAAATTTAAAACCAAAATAGCTACGACAAAGCCTCTAAGTAATCCAATCTATCTCAAACTGTGTGATGCCATGTAGTACGGTCGTAGCTATTTCGGTCGTAGCTATTTCGCTCATAGCTATTTTGGTCTTAAATTTTATCACAATATAGAAAATTGAGCTAGCTAACGAGGATGTTGGATTCCTGTCATTTGGAACTCTAGATAAGAGTTACGGACGATTTAGTGTAAACATGTCAACTTTATCGGGTAGTTAGATTGATCATTCTAAACTAATCATTGGTGCTCATTGAGCAAAGGTTTATAAATGAAGCATATTGGATGGCATCACGCAGTTTGGGAATAATTGAATTACTTGCATGCTTAGTCATAGCCATTTCGGTCTTACATTTTATCACAATATAGAAAATTGAGGTGGCTTAACGTGGGCTTTGGATTCCTATCATTCTGAACTCTAAATCAAAAGTTTAGTAGGTAGTTAAAATGAGACTTCTAAACAGATCATTGGTGCTCTTCGAGAAAAGGCTTATAAATGAAGTATAATGCATGTATCACGCAATTTAGGATACATTGGATTAGTTGGAGGCTTTGTCGTAACTCTTTCAATATCAAATGTTGTAACAATATTGAAAACTGAGATAGATTAACGTTGGTGCTAAATTCATGTCAATTTGAGCTCTAAATCAAATGTTATGGACGATTTAGTGAGGATATGTCAAGTTGATCGGCCAGTAAAAATGATAATTCTTAATTAAGTATTGGTGCTCCTTGAGTAAAGGCTTATAAATGAAGCATGATGCATGGCATAACGCAGTTTGTGATACATTGGATTACTTTGAGATTTTTTCGAAGCTCTTTCAATCTCAAATATTTTCACAATATAGAAAACTGAGCTAGCTTAACGTATCCATTAGACACGTGTCAATATTCAAGTTACGAACGATTTAGTGCATATATGTCAAGTTGATCGGCCAGTTAAATTGATCATTCCAAACTGATTATTGGTGCTCCTTGAGTAATGGTTTACAAATGATGGATTATAAATCAAGCATAATGCATGGCATCACATATTTTGGGATACATTGGATTACTTTGAGGCTTTGTCGTAGCTACTTCGGTCTTAAATTTTGCCACAATATAGAAAATTGAGCTAGCTAACGAGGTTGGATTCCTGTCATTTGGAACTCTAAATAAGAGTTACAGACGATTTAGTGTAAACATGTAAATTTTATCGGGTAGTTAGATTGATCATTCTAAACTGATAATTGGTGCTCATTGAGCAAAGGTTTATAAATGAAGCATATTGATTGGCATCACGCAGTTTGGGAATAATTGAATTACTTGCACGCTTAGTCATAGCCATTTTCGGTCTTACATTTTATCACCATATAGAAAATTGAGCTGGCTTAACGTGGGCATTGGATTCCTATCATTCTGAACTCTAAATCAAAAGTTTAGTAGGTAGTTAAAATGAGCATTCTAAACTGATCATTGGTGTTCCTCGAGTAAAGGCTTATAAATGAAGTATAATGCATGCATCACGCAATTTAGGATACATTGGATTACTTGGAGGCTTTGTCGTAACTCTTTCAATATCAAATGTTGTAACAATATTGAAGACTGAGATAGATTAACGTGGGCGTTAAATTCATGTCAATTTGAGTTCTAAATCAAATGTTAAAGTTGATTTAGTGCGAACATGTCAAGTTGATTAACAAGTTAAAATAATCATGCTAAACTGATCATTAGTGCTCATTGACCAAAGGTTTAAAAATGAAGCATAATGCATCATGCAGTTTTGTAAATATTGGATTATTTTAAGGCTTTTCGTAGCTATTTTAATCTTAAATTTTGTCATAATACAGAAAATTGAGCTAGATTAACGTGGTCGTTGGATTCGTGCGGATGATTTAGTGTGGACATGGCGAGTTGATTGGCTAGTTAAATTATTATTTTTAACTAAGCATTGGTGCTCCTTGAGTAAAGGCTTATAAATGAAACATAATGCATGGGATCACACAGTTTGGGATACATTAGATTACTTTGAGGTTGTTTCCTAACTATTTCATTCTCAAAATTTGTCACAATATAGAAAATTGAGGTAGCTTAACGTGGGCATTGGATTCATGTCATTCTGAACTCTAAATCAAAATTTACGGAAAATTTAGTGCACACATGTCAAGTTTATCGGGTACTTAAACTGATCATTTTAAACTGATCATTCTAAACTCATTGAGCAAAGGTTTAAAAATCAAGCATAATTCATGGCATCACGCAGTTTAGGATAGATTGGATTATATGAAGGCTTTGGGGTAGTTTTTTCAGTTTCAAACGTTGCAGTACAAGAAATTATTACTATTTCCGACTGCTTTTCCGATGGCAATATTATCGTCGGAATATTCCGGTAGTTAGTCGACGGTTTTCTGATGATTCCCGAGCGAAACAAAATTGTCGGGAATCTGTTTGTAAATCCCGACCCCTGTACCACCGTCACAAAATTGATTGTAAAACCCGATGGGCGTCCGTTCAGTTACCAACGACATCCACGGCGTTGGGACCTCCTCGCTGAAACGTCGGTAAGTTCCGACGAAATAAATACCGTTGGTATTTACCGACTAATTCCTCATGGATTCCGTCTTTCAGTATTCTTCGGTAATCCATAGGTAATATATCGGTTGACCGATTCCACGTAATTCGTTTTTGTTGAATAAATCTAAACGTTGTCGGAAATCATTTGGTATTTCCGATGACTTTCTGACGAAGTCCTATGTTTTTGGCAGTTATTTGTTTGACCAAACTGTAAACCTAGAGGATCGTCAGAGATTTCCAAAAATGGTCGGAAACCATCAGAAATCCGTATGCAAAGCGGATATTCTTAAGAATAATATGTTAAACATTCGTGATTATCTGCTAAAAGTTCGTAATAATCTGTTAAAAATTCGTGATAATCTTCTAATTTCCATTATAAATACGCTCTACTCCTTCACAATTTTACCAGAATAAAAAGTCTTAACAAAATGTCTTCTTCAGGTTCTTATGATTATTTTCGATCATGGATGGATAAAGCTTGGTATGATTCAGCTACGGGGGAATTGACGGATGCATTTGCGCAAGGTGTTGAGGAGTTCATGACATTTGTATCAAACAATAGCATGACATCGGAATATGCTAAAATATATTATATGTGTATTAAATTTCGAAATCATAGATTAATCTCTGTTAGAAAAGCACGTAATCATTTGTGTGGGACTGGATTTATGCCGGGTTAAAAAATTTGGTATTCAACATGGAAAAATTGATGCAACGCTACAATATTATGGTAGTACTTCAAAAAGTTTAGATAGTACTAATGTTACGGTAGAGGAACCGGCATCAGAAGTTGATATCAACGGAAGTAATGTTCAGATGGTTAATGATGCGTTTCGTGAACAAAGAGCATCGTACGTTGAAGACAGGAGTAGAATAGAGGAATCTAATTTGGAAGCCCAGAAATTTTTTGATATGTTAGAGGCATCCAAGCAGCCTTTGTATAAAGGATGTAGAGATGGATTATCGCCTTTATCTGCTGCAAGCAAATTGATGACGATAAAAACGGATTTCAACTTGGCTGAAGATTTTTTGAATGCGATAGCTGATTTTGACAGAGATATATTACCTAAAGATAATAATGCACCTGTTTCAAATTACGAGGTTCAAAACTTGTAACTGCTCTTGGATTGCCGTATTGGATGATCGATGAATGTATTGACAATTGCATGATCTATTGGAGAAATAATGAAAACCGTATGAAGTGTCCATTTTTTCACAAACCTCGATTTCAAGAGACAAGCGGCAAAGTACCTATTCCACATAAACGGATGTGGTATTTGCCATTAACAAAGAGGTTAAATAGGTTATACCAATCTGAACACACGGCAAAAAGCCTATGAGATGGCATGCAGAACATAATTCAAATGGAGAAATTGTGCATCCCTCGGATGCAGAAGCATGGAAACATTTTAAAGAGGTTTATCCTAGTTTTGTGTATGAGCCTAGGAACGTATACCTCGGGTTATCTAGAGATGGATTCAACCCTTTTGGGAAGCATGAGAGGCAATACTCGTTGGGGCCAGTTATCGTGACACCTTATAAATTGCCTCCTTCGTTTTGCATGAAACGAAAGTTTTTGTTTCTAACAATTCTCGTCCCCGGTCCAGAGCATCCTAAGCAATCGTTTGATATTTTATTGCATCCACTAATTCATGAGTAAAAAATTTTGTGGGAAAATGGTGTCAAAGCATTCGATTTTTCCAACCAACAGAATATCTTGATGCGAGCACCAATTATGTGGATCATAAGTGATTTTCCAGCATATGGTATGTTATTAGGATGGTCAACGCATGGAAAGTTAGCATGCCCATATTATCAAGATAATACTGATGATTTTCAACTGAAACACGGACAAAAGACTTTTTGGTTTGATTGTCATCGACGCTTTCTACCACAAGATCATCCATATCACCGGAGCACGACATTTTTTAGGGAGAACAAAAAACTTTTTGATGGTGCAACTCCTATGCTTGATGGGAATTATATGATGACTCAACTTAGATATTTTGGTGTTGAGAGAACGGCTTCATGTGGAGGTAACGGACATTATCCTGTTAATGGTTGTGACAAATACCATAATTGGCACAAGAAGAGTATTTTTTGGGATTTACCATATTAGAAGGACCATCTGTTGTGCCATAATCTAGATGTTATGCACATTGAAAAGAATTTTTTCGACAACATAATGAATATTGTTCTAAATGTGCAAGGAAAAACGAAAGATAGTCTGAAAGATAAATTGGATTTGTCAGATATTTTTCTTTAGCGATCTTCTGTCTAAAAACGTCCACGGAGCAATTGCAGATACGTTTACATTATTTTATATATAATCATAATTTTCCGGCCGGATTAACTTTTTTATTATCCAGAGATTGGTGTTTTTCTGAGATTTATGTACAAGATCATTTACTGGATACGATATACAAAATTTGGAGGAAAAAATACCAATTCTCATTTGTAACCTCGAGAAAATATTTCCACCAGCATTTTTTGATGTTATGGAACATGTTCCTATTAACCTCCCTAGAGAAGCAGCACTTGGAGGACCTATTCAGTACCGATGGATTTATCGTTTTAAGAGATATATGTTCCACCTAAAGAAAAAAGTTAAAAATCTTGCTAGGGTTGAAGATTCAATCGTGGAACAAAGTATTAATGAGGAAACATCTAACTTCGCCAACTACTATTTTCCATCGCAAGTCCAAACAAAATATAGATGACCTGAACGACATGATGGTGGAGGAGAAAAACCATGCTATCCAGTGTATGTGCCAGAAGTATTTGCAAAAATTGAACGTTTAAGTGGAAAAGACGGCGACGCCTATCAGAGGAGGAACACATACACTTGCATCTGTATATTTTGACAAATTGTGATGACGTTTTGGAATATGAAATGTACATTCATTTAATTTTATTAATTTTTGTTATACTTTATTTTTAATTATTTTGTTTATATTTAACAGGATATACATAGATCAAATATGTATTCATAATTCAAATTACACATAGAATGAGTTGGTCGAACTTAAAAAGAGCGAATTTGTAAGTTGGTTGCACTTTTACGTCACTGTTAATTAATTATGTAATTTTCAATAATAATTTCTTATATATATAAATATTTAGTTGAGTGCATTCAATTATTTTGTAGGTTACTACGGGTCCTTCTAGGGGGATAACGTTTCCCACATGGTTAGTTGAGTTGGTAGTGGTCCTACATTTATTGCAAAATCTTATCCAATGTACTGCACTCGTGGATATGCTTTTAAGAGTCATCGCGAACGAAGCTCACACACAACTTTTAATTATGGTATATCGTCTCAATCTAGTGAAATTGTATACAACGGTGTTCTTCGTGAAATATTAGAACTTCACTATCCAGGAATGATTGATTTGAGGTGTATTGTGTTCTACTTTGACTGGTATGACCCTGTGATTGGTCAACATCAAGACGAATTCGGTGTTAAATCTGTCCACTATCGTAAGCGACATCAAAAATATGATCTTTTTTACTTGCATCACAAGCGGACCAGGTTTGTTACATTCGATATCCTCATGTGAGAAACAAACAGTATCCTTGGATTAAAGTGACATCAATACACCATAGAGGAATGGTATGTGGTGTTTCCAAGCAAGACCCTATGTAGCAAAGCACAATTGGTAACTTAGATTCCATAGAGACTTCTCTTGAAGTTAACCTTGTTAATGATGACACCACAGACGGATATTACAACGTATTTCAAGACTAAGAAGAAGAGATTGGCGAATTTGACGACAAAAATTCAGCTGCTTTGGAGTGTTCATCAGATTCGGATTAAATTTGTGATTGCAATGTTTTAGGTTTTAGGATAATTTAATTTTCAGTGTCAAATAATATTTTCAAAAAAAAATTAAATTCCTGTGTGCGATGGATTTCCAATGATGTTGCGACACAACTACAAAACCCATCGCCTTCCCGTCAGAAATCCAGTCGAATTCCTAACAACTGACCGATGACTTATACCGTATCCGACACCCGTTGCAATTCTCTCGGAACAAATTCCTATCAAGTTGGATTCCCGACGAATTATGGTATTGATACTATACCCTATCGTGTCGGAGAAGTTTAACCGACGGTTCGGCGATGGCTTTGGAATACCCGTCGGAATTCTGTCTGCAATTTCCGATGGATATGCGACAAAAAGAAATTTCAAAATATAGAGTTTAATAGATTTAAAAGTTTTAAAAATATATGGGTTGTAAAAAATAAATGGTACACATTCCGAATGTAAACATTTCCAATATAAACCAAAAACCAGTTTAGGGAATTCATAGAATATAGCAAACTTTTGGTTATTATCGCCAAAAAGGCGGCAATCTTTAACTAGCTTTGCGTAAGGATCCAAATAAACAATACTATGAACATTATTAGCTATAAACAAGCAAAACATAAACAAATTTCAAAATCTGAATAAATAATAAATTCTGAACAAAAGCTATTTCACATTATTTTAGTATATTCTTAAGAAACAAAATAAATATGTATTAGCAATTAATCTGGATATTTTAATAATACTAGAAAATTTAACAAATTACAATTTTAAAATAAAAATATTCACTATTTTTGTTAACAAATAATGGGACCATCGGAAATCCATCGGAAACGTCCGACGGATTACCGATCACACTACTAGATCCGACAGATTGCCGCCAGAAATATCTTCTACCACGTGGACTAACAATTTGGCGACCTTGTAGAACTTTCATTTTCTGTCGGAAATTCTTCGGTAATTTGTGACGGAATGCCAACAATATGAAATTATACATGGGAAAGTTAATTTACCACGGGGTTTTCGCGAAAACATTTATCATTTGGCCGACGGATTTCCGACGGTTTTAGCTGTTGGAAATATCGAATATAACCTATGACGCCATGACTTCTCTTTCAGTCTTCTCTCACGTTCGCTCCTCTTCCCCTCCCGCCGCTGACGTCCCCTCAAGTCTCCTCTCGGTCTTTGTAAGTGTAATCGCCGAAAATGTAAGTTTAGCCCACACAAATTCACTTTTTCAGATTTGTTCATACTAATTTCACACAAATTTGATGTTTTCAAAAATTTATTCATACTAGTTTTAATTTGTTCATACTAGTTTTAATTTGTTGACACGATTCAGCCTTTTGCGTCTTTGTAAGAACATCCTTATCTTTATTCTGGAAGGTTTAGTGAAACTTACATTGCAGCATTCCATCTCAAAATAGTAGGCACTAAGAAGTTTCCTTCATGTACATCTTTCTATTTGTTTTAGCCCGAGATTTGTTTGGTCAAATCCTCTTTAAAACTGTACATCTCTTCTCAACATAGCCATGGAACACAATGGTACTACATATTTCAAGTATCAAATTCACTGCGATTTTGTTTTTAAAAACCATCATAGTGTTGAATGCATCAGTTGTTATTATGAATGATTCTAGATATTCAGATAGTATAGTGAACAATCTTTTAGTGAATTAACATTGAAAGATATAATGGAACCTTCTATCAAATTTATATTTTTGAAATTACGGATAAAGGAAATCATTCAAATGCACACGAATTTGTCATTCAATTATTTAATTAAAGAGTGATGAATCCTGAAATAGTTGAAAATTGGTAAGTTAAATCCTCAAAATATATGTCAATAATAAGTAGAGCCCAAATGCAAATTCAACTGGAGGTAAAACAGAAAGTAGTCTATCCTTATTTCTACTCTTATTAGAATTCCTAATTTTAATGTAGTTAACCATACAGATTTCATTAACTACTTATTATGAATTATCAGGAAAACTCTCTAGTGTAATCTTTTTCTTAATGTTAATAAACACTTCTTGTAATTACTGCATAAGAGGAAGTTCAAGTAATTCTTTTCATGTTATGCATAAATTGCTTGAAGGATGAAATTAGTTTTTATTAGTTTATTGTGTGTTAAATATTATTATTAACATCAAGTGTAGTTATCGTATTCATGTAATAATAATATTTTTAAGGTCGTATCAAGAGTACCGACGCGGTAAGTCGTATACTCCAAGTTTTATACCAACTCAAATTCCAGAATATGGAAATGATTACTTTTGACCAATGACAATTGAATAATTGGTTCAACAATCTGGTCGTAACTTCTTACTTTTCTTGATCCGAGGCATCAAGAGAATTCGACATTGTATATTAAATTTTTATAATTATATTTAAAATAATTATTTTAACGTTATTCTAATAAAAATTTGTAGATTTGGTATTTCAAAGAATGGAATAAGCAAATTTGTATTAAATATGTTTCATTCTCTTTTGAACAAACTATATACAATATTTAGAGATATTTCATACGAAGAACGTCAGATTTGGTTCATGACATTTATAGTATGTTATTTTGTTTTAAAATATGTAATTATTTAAAATATTTTTAGTAACATATAAGTAAATTTCGCAGCAACAATTTAAATGGGATCCCTTGAACACAAAATTGGTGGAAAAAACTTTTCAAAAAGAGGCTACCGTACAATTTTCCCACCACATTAACGAGTGGAAATAAAAGTTAAAAAAGGAAAAGACAAATCAAGAGGGTTAAATGAGTCGGTTTGGAATGACTTTATTCGTTATTGGGAATCTTCCAGCGCTGAGGCCATCTCGAGTACTAATTCAGGAAACCGGAAGAGCGACCGAGGAGGCAAAGGTATTTACATTCACAATGCTGGATCGACAAGTTTTCTGAGATGAGCCGATCAATTGGTAAATTTTATTATTATATTTATTTTATTTATTATTATATGAATTTTTTAAAATATTAATTTGGTATTTTTTAAATTTTAGGCACAAAATTTGGAGCGCCTCCCGATCACTTGCAACTTCTTGACGCCATCCACACCAACAAAAAAATCTGGTCGCATCCAAGATGGTCTCGTTAGTGAGATCATGAAAAAAGTGAAAAATAAAAAAGTGATATTTTGTCTTAGTAGTCTCAAGTTGGTTCTTCAGCTTCGGTCGTTGAATTGTATCATTCTGAGATTAACCGTATGGTTCTTAATGTAAGTTTGATTTCTCTTTTTATTTATTTTTATATTTAATATTATAACATTTTTAAATATTTTACAAGAAGTACCATTTCAAATGGTCGTCATCTAAGACTCGGTAGAGTTGTAGATAACAGTGGTGCAACATCTGCGGCTTGAAATGAGGAGAACGCCCAGCTTAAAGAAAAAAGGGCGGCTATGAATATAGAGATAAGCAGGCTGAAATATTTTGTAGATTTTATGAAAAACCGAATTCCCAAATTATCTGGATGAATTTTTTCCTCGTTCTGCTACTCCTCTGATGTAATTTATAGATTTTAGATTTTAAGACAATTAAGATTTAAATATTATTATATTTTTAGTTTGAAATATTATTTTCATTGAATTATTTTAATATTTCTATTAAATATTTAAAAAATATTTATTAAATTTAATAATTTGATATTTTATTTTAAAATATTTATTTAAAAAAATTAAAAAACAATTATTAAATTTTTTCAAATGTTTGGTTAATTCCGATGGAAGGAGTCATCGGAAAACAGATAAAGGTCCGACGGATAGAGTAATCGCTAATCTGTCGGGAATTACCGACAGACAAAGTTCCGTCGGGAAGCGTATTCATCGAGATGGCGTCGGAAAATTCCCGACGGCTGAAAACCGTTGGAAAATACCGACAACTATACGCCATCGGGTATGCATCCATAGTTTTCGATGATATATATATAATCGATATAAGGTATGTCATTCCCGACGGAAAATTTCATCAGAATTCATCGACGGTGAACCGACAGACGACTTCCATTGCAAATACGTCGGTAATGTCCGATGGATACTGCCTATCGAATATCCGTCGCCTATTGCCAACGGATATTCTTCATCGCAAACCCATCAGGAATTCCCGATGGAATATGGTTTCCGACGAAATAGTCCCAATGGAACTCTTTTATTGGAAATCCATCGGGAAAAGCATTTCTCGACAATATAGTGCGGACATGTATAGTTGAAAAGCTAGTTAAAATGATAATTATAAACTGATCATTAGTGCTCGTTTAGCAAAGGTTTACAAATGAAGCATAATGCATGGCATCACGCAGATTGGGATAGATTAGACTACTTCGAGGCCTTGTCGTAGCTATTTATGTCTGAAATTTTGTCACAATATAGAATATTAAGCTAGCTTAACGTGGGAATTGGATTCCGGTAATTCTGAACTCTAAATCAAAAATTACGGACGTTTTAGTGTGGACATCTCGAGTTTATTGGGTATTTAGATTGATCATTCTAAACTGATCATTGGTGCTCATTGAGAAAAGGTTTACAAATGAAGCATAATGCATGGCATCACACAGTTTGAGAAAGATTGGATTACTTGGAAGCTTTATCATAGCTCTTTCATTCTGAAATGTTGTCAGAATATAGAAAATTGAGCTAGATTAATGTGGGCGTTGGATTCATGTTGGTTTGAGCCCTATATCAAATGATAAAGACAACTTACTGTGGACATATCGAGTTGATGAGCTAGTTTAAATGAGTATTCTAAACTGATCATTGTTGCTCATTTAGTAAAGATGTATAAATGAACCATAATGCAAGGTCTCACAAAATTTTGGATAGATTTTATTACTTGGAGTTTTTTTCGTAGCTATTTCGGTCTTAAATTTTGTCACAATATAGAATATTGAGCTAGCTTAACGTGGGCGTTGGATTCGTGTCATTCTGAAGTCTAAATCAAAAGTTACGGACGATTTAGTGCCGACATGTCAAGTTTAACGACTAGTTAAATTTATCAATCTAAACTGATCATTGGTGCTCATTGAGCAAAGGTTTACAAATGAAGCATAATGCATGACATCACATAGTTTGGGATAGATTGGATTACTTCGAAGCTTTGTCGTAACTATTTCAGTCTAAAATTTTATCACATTATAGAAATTTGAGGTAGCTTAAGATGGTCATTGGATTCGTGTCATCCTTGAGTATGGCCTATAAATGAAGCATAATGAATGGCATCATACCGTTTGGGATACATTGGATTACTAGGAGGCTTTGTCGTAGCCCTATAAGTCTCAAATGTTGTTACAATATTGAAAATTGAGCTAGATTAATGTGGGCATTGGATTCATATAATTTTGAGCTCTAAATCAAATGTTAAATTTGATTTACTGTGGAGATATCAAGTTGATCAGTTAGTTAAAATGATCATTGTAAACTGATCATTGGTGCTCATTGAGCAAAAGTTTACAAATGAAGCATAATATATGGCATCACGCAGTTTGGGATAGATTGGATTACTTGGAGGCATTATCTTAGCTGTTTTGGTCTTAAATTTTTGTCGCAATGTAGAATATTCAGCTAGATTAACGTGGGCTTTAGATTCGTTTCATTCTGAACTCTAGATCAAAAGTTACGGAAAATTTAGTGCAGGCATGTCAAGTTTATCAGCTACCTAAATTGACCATTCTAAACTGATCATTCGTGCTCATTGGGAAAAGGTTTACAAATGAAGCATAATGTATGGTATTATACAGTTTGGGAGGCTTTGTCGTAGCTATTACAGACTCAAATCTTGTCACATTGTAGAAAATTGAGATAGATTAATGTGAGTATTGGATTCATGTAAGTTTGAACTATAAATCAAATGTTAAAGACAATTTAATGTGGACATGTCAAGTTGATCAGCTAGTTAAACTGATCATTGGTGCTCCTTGTGTAAAGCGTTATAAATGAAGCATAATGCATGGCATCACACAATTTGGGATACATTGGATTACTAGTAGGCTCTCTTTCAGCCGCAAATGTTGTCACAATATAGAAAATTGAGCTAGCTTAACGTCGGCGTTGGATTCGTGTCATCCTGAACTCTTTATAGAAACTTACATATGATTTAGCGCGGACAAGTCCAAGTGATTGGACAGTTAAAATGATCGTTCTAAACAGATTATTCGTGATCCTTAAGTAAAGGCGTATAAATGAAGCATAATGCATGGCATCCTGCAGTTTGGGATACAGTGGATTATTTGGAGGCTTTGTCGTAGCTTTTTCAGTCTCAAATATTGTCACAAAATAGAACATTGAGTTAGCTTAACGTGGGCGTTGGATTCAATGTCATTCTAAACACTAACTCAAAAGTTACGAACGATTTAGACCGGATATGTCAAGTAATCGGCCAGTTAAAATGATCATTATAAACTGATCATTAGGGCTCCTTGAGTAAAGGTTTATAAATGAAACATAATGCATGGCATCACACAGTTTGTGATACATCGAATTACTTGGAGGTTTTGCCGTAGCTCTTTCAGCCTCAAATGTTGTCACAATATAGAAAATTATCTAGCTTAACATGGGCATTGGATTCGTGTCATTCTAAACTCTAAATCAAAACTTACGGATAATTTAGTGCAGACATGTCGAGTGATCGACCAGTTAAAATGATCATTCTAAACTGATTATTGGTGCTCCTTGAGTAAAGGCTTATAACTAAATCATAATGCATTGCATCAGGCAGTTTGGGATATATTGCATTACTTAGAGGCTTTGTCATAGCTCTTTCAGTCTCAAATGTTGTCACAATATAGAAAATTTAGCTAGCTTAACGTGACCTTTTGATTGGTTTCATTCTGCACTCTAGATCAAAAGTTATGGACGATTTACTGCGGACATGTCAAGTGATTGTCCAGATAAAATGATCATCTGAAAGTGATCATTGGTGCTCCTTGACTAAAGGCTTATAAATGAAGAATAATGTATGGCATCATGCAGTTTGGGATATATCGGATACTTGGAGGCTTTGTACTAGATCTTTAAGTCTTAAAATTATCATAATATTGAAAATTTAGCTAGCTTAACATTGACGTTGAACTCATTACATTTGAAGCTCTAAATCAAAAGTTGAATACGATTTAGTGCATACATCTCAAGTTGATTAGCTAGTTAAAATGATCATTCTAAACTGATCATTGGTGCTCCTTGAATACAGGCTAATAAATGAAGAATAATGCATGACTTCACGCAGTTTGGGATATATTTGATTACTTGGAGGCTTTTTCATAGCTCTTTCAGTCTCATATATTGTCACAATATAGAAAATTGTGCTAGCTTAAAGGGAGCATTGGATTTGAGTCATTCTAAACTCTAAATGAAAATATACAAACGATTTAATGCGGACATGTCAAGGTTATCGTCTAGTTAAAATAATCATTCTAAAATGATCATTGGTACTCCTTGACTAAAGGCTTATAAATGAAACATAATGCATGGCATCACGCAGTTTGGAATACACAGGATTACTTGGAGGCTTTGTCGTAGCTCTTTCAGTATGAAATATTGTCACAATATTGAAAATTGAGGTAGCTTAACCTGGGCGTTTGATTCGTGTCATTCTGAACTCTAAATCAAAAGTTACGGATGATTTAGTGTGGACATGTCAAGTTGATCAATCAGTTAAAATGAACATTCTAAAATGAACATTGTTGCTCCTTAAGTAAAGGCTTATAAATTAAGAATAATGGATGGCATCACACAGTTTTGGATACATTGGTTTACTAGGAAGTTTTGTCGAATCTCTTTTAGTCTCAAATGTTGTCACAATATTGAAATGAGCTAGATTAGCATGGTTGTTGAAATAATCTGAGCAACAATGATCAGTTTTGAATGATAATTTTAACTAGTTGATCAACTTGACATGTCTACATTAAATCGTCCGTAACTGTTTATTTAGAGGTCAAAATGATACGAATCCAACGCCGACGTTAAGCTATCTCAATTGTAGGCTTTTTGTAGCTCTTTCAGTCTCAATTATTTTCAAAATATGGAAAATTGAGCTACCTTAACGTGGCATTGGACTCATGTTACTTTGGGTTCTAATTCAATGGTTAAAGACGATTTAGTGCAGACATGTCAAGTTCATCAGAAAGTTAAAATGATCAGCTTAAATTCATCATTGGGTCTCTTTGAGTAAAGGATTATATATGAAGCAGCATGCATAGCATCATGCAATTTGGGATAGATTGGATTACTTTGAGGCTTTGTTGTAGCTATTGTAGTCTTAATTTTTGTCACAATATGGAAACTTGAGCTATCTTAGCGTGGGCGTTGCACTCATGTCATTTTGAGCTCTAATTCAAAAGTTACGGATGATAGAGTGCATACACATCAAGTTTATCGGCCAGTTAAAATGATCAATCTAAACTGATCATTGGTGCTCCTTGAGAAAAATCTTATAAATGAAACATAATGTATGACATCACGCAATTTGTGATAGATTGGATTACTTGGAGGCTTTGTCCTAGCTATTTTGCTCTTAAATTTTGTCACAATATAGAAAATTAAGCTAGCTTAACGTGGGCGGTTGATTCGTATCATTTTGAACTCTATATTAAAAGTTACGTACGATTTAGTGATGACTTGGCAAGTTGATCGACCAGTTAAAATAATTATTTTAAACTGATCATTGGTACTCTTTTGGTAAATGCTATAAATGAAGAATAATGCATGGCATCACCCACTTTGGGATACATTAGACTACTTGGAGGCTTTTTCGTAGCTCTGTAAGTCTCAAATGATATCATAATATAAAGAAAATTGATCTAGCGTAATGTGGGCATTGGATTCATTTCATTCTGAAATCAAAATCAAAAGTTACGAACGATTTAGTGCGGACATGTCAAGTCGATCAGCTATTTAAAATGATCATTCTAAATTGATCATTGGGTCTCACTGAGTAATGTATTATAAATGAAGCAGCAGGCATGGCATCATGCAGTTTGGGATATAGTGGATTATTTTGAGACTTTGTCGTAATAGTTTTTGTCTTAAATTTTGTCATGATATAGCAAAATTGAGTTAGCTTAACGTGGACGTAGGATTCTTGTAATTTTGAACTCTAAATCAAAAGTCACAGACGATTTAGTGCATACATGTCAAGTTGATTAGCCAGTTAAAATGATCATACTAAACTTATCACTCATGTTCCTTGAGTAAAAGCTTGTAAGTGAAGCATAATGCATGACATCATTAAGTTTTGGGATACATTGGATTAGTTGAATGCTTTATCGTAACTCTTTTAGTTTTAAATATTGTCACAATATGGAAAATTGAGGTAGCTTAACTTGGATGTTGGAGTCATGTCATTTGAGCTCTAACTAAAAAATAAAGACGATTTAGTGTGGACAAGTCAAGTTGATTAGCTAATTTAAATGATCATTGGTGCTCCTTGAGTTGGGGCTCATAAATGAAGCATAATGCATGGCATCATGCAGTTTGGGATACATTGGATTACTTGGAGGCTTTGTCGTACGTTTTTAGTATTAAATGTTGTCACAATATGGAAAACTGAGCTAGCTTAACATGGGCGTTGGATTCATATCATTTTGAGCTCTAAATCAAAAGTTAAAGACGATTTAGTGCAGACATGTCGAGTTGATCAGCTACTTAAAATGACCATTTAAATTGATCATTGGTGCTCCTTAAGTAAAGGCTTATATATGAATTGCATGGCATCACGCAATTTGGGATAGGTTGGATTACTTTGAGGCTTTTTTGTAGCTATTTCGGTTTAAAATTGCGTCACAATATAGAAAATTGAGCTACGTTAACGTGGGCGTTGATTTGTGTCCTTTTGAACTTTAAATCAAAATTTACGAATGATTTAGTGTGGACATGTCAAGTTGATCGATCGGCCAGTTAAAATGATCATTCAAAACTGATCATTGGTGCTCCTTGAGTAAAGGCTTATAAATGAAGCATAATGCATGGCATCACGCAGTTTAGGATACATTGGATTACTTGGATGTTTTTTTTGTAACTCTTTCAGTATCAAATGTTGTCATAATATAGAAAATTGAGCTAGATTAACATGGGCGTTGGATTCGTGTCATTCTAAACTCTAAATCAAAAGATACGGACGATTTAATGCAGAAATGTCAAGTTGATCGGGCAGTTAAAATGATCACTTTAAATTGATCATTTTGAATTGATCATTGGTGCTCCTTAAGTAATGGCTTATAAATGAAGCATAATGCATGGCATCACGCACTTTGGGATACATTGGATTACTCGGAGGCTATTTCGTAGCTCTTTTAGTATCAAATGTTCCACAAATGGAAAATCGAGCAAGCTTAACGTTGGTGCTGGATTCATGTCATTCTTAGATCTAAATCAAAATTTAAAGACGATTTAATGTGCAAATGTCAAGTAGATTAACTAGTTAAAATGATCATTTTAAACTGATCATTGGTGCTCATTGATTAAAGGCGTATAAATGAATCATAATGCATAGCATCACACATTTTGGGATAGATTGGATTACATGGAGGCTTTGTTGTAGCTATTTCGATCTTAAATTTTGTCAACAATATAGAAAATTGAGGTAGCTTAACGGGGGTATTGGATTCATGTCATTTTGAACTCTAAATCAAAAGTTACCGACGATTGATGTCAAGTTGATCTACCACTTAAAATAATCATTCGAAACTGATCATTGGTGCTTGTTGATTAATTGCTTATAAATGAAGCATAATGCATGGTATCACGCAGTTTGAGATACATTGAATTACTTGGAGTTTTTGTCATAGCTCTTTCAGTCTTAAATGGTGTCACAATATGGAAACCTGAGCTAGATTAACATGGGCGTTGGATTCTTATCATTTTGAGCTCTAAATCAAAAGTTAAATACGATTTAGTGCAGACATGTCAACTTGATCAGCTACTTAGAATGACCATTTAAACTGATCCTTAGTGCTCCGTGAGTAAAGGATTATAAATGAAGAATATTGCATGGCATCTCTCATTTTGGGATAGATTGGATTACTTGAAGGCTTTGTCATAGCTATTTTGATCTTAAATTTTGTCACAATACAGGAAATTGAGCTACGTTAACGTGGGTGTTGGATTCATGTCATTTTGAACTGTAAATCAGAAGTTACATACGATTTAGTGTGGACATGTCAAGTTGATCGGACAGTTAAAATGATCTTTCTAAACTGATCATTTGTGCTCGTTGAGTAAAGGCTTATAAATCACTATAAGAAAACATTTATTTTCTGATGACGTTATTTGTTGGATATCCGTCGGGAAATGCTTTTTCCAACGGATTTCCAACATATGATGTCTGTTGGGACTATTTCTTTAGAAATCAAATACCACCGGGAAATTGTCAGGAATTACCGAAGGGTTTGCGATGAAGAACACCCGTTGGCAATAACCGACGGATATTCGATGGGTAGTATCAATCGGAACTTACCAACGTCTTTGTGATGGATTCTGAGCATTAGTCCTCGGCTGATGACTTCCAATGAAAACAGCTGTCGGGAATGACATATTTAATACCGATGATACCTGGCGTCGGAAACAAGCGACGCAAACCTGATGGGGATATTGCTGTCGGTATTTCCCAATGATTTCTTTCCGTCGAGAATTTACCGATGCAATCCCGATAAAATACACTTCCTGATGGAATTCTTTCCATTGGCAATTCTGACGGATTAGCCTAACGCAATCCATCGGACCTTTCTTGGTTGTCTAACGACTCATTCTGTTGGAAATAACCGAACTTTGACATAAAAAAATTAATAATTATTTTTTAAATGTTAAATAAATTTCTAAATTTTTGAATTTAATAAATATTTTTTAAATATTTAGTTAAAATATTAAAAGGAGTTAAATAAAAATAATATTTCAAATTTTAAAAACATAATAATATTTAAATTTTAATTGTTTTAGAATCTAAAATCTACAAATTACATCGGAGGAGGAGTAGAATGAGGAAAAAATTTATTTGGATAATCCGAGAATTTAGTTTTCATAAAATCTGCAAAATATTTCAGTTTGGCATCTCTATTTCCATAGCCACTATTTTTTCTTTAAGTTGGACGTTCTCCTCATTTCCACCCGCTTATGTTGCACCACTAGTATCTCCAACTCTACAAAGTCCTCGATGACGATCATTCGAAAATAGTACTTCTTGTAAAAAATTTTAAAATATTATTAGATAAATATTATAATATTAAATATAAAAATAAATGAGAACCACACAGTTGGTCTCAAAACGAGGCAATTCGGTGACCGAAAATGAAGAACCAACTTGAGACTGCTGAGACAAAATATCACTTTTTTCCTTTTCACTTTTTTGATGATCTCACTTACGAGACCATCTTCGATGCCACTTGTTGTTTTTGTTGGTGTGGATAGTCTCGAGAAGTTGCAAGTGATCTGAAGGCGCTCCAAATTCTTGTGTTTAAAAGTAAAAAAATACTAAATTAATATTAAAAAATTCAAATAATAATAAATAAAATTAATGAATAAATTTACCAATTGATCGGCTCATCTCAGAAAACTAGTTGATCTAGCATTGTGAATCTAAATGCCTTTGCCTCCTCGGTCGCTATTCCGCTTTCTCAAATTAGTCCTCGAGATGGCCTCAGCGCTGGAAGATTCCCAATAACGAATAAATTCATTCCAAACCGATTAATTCAACTCTCTTGGTTTGTCTTTTCCTTTTTTCACTTTTGTTTCCACTCGTTCATATGGCGGGAAAATTGTACCGCAACCTCTTTTTGAAAAGCTTCTGCCACCAGCTTTGTGTTCATGGGATACCATGTAAATTTTTACTGCGAAATTTACTTATATATTACTTAAAAATATTTAAAACAATTACATTCTTAAAAATAAATTGACGTACCGCAAATTTCCTGAACCATATCTGACGTTTCTTATATGGAATATCTCTAAATTTTGTATATGGTTTGTTCAAAAGAGAATGAAGCATATTTAATATTGATTTGCTTATTCCGTTGTTTGTAATATCAAACCTACGAATTTTTATTAGAATAATGTTAAAATAACTATTTTAAATATATTTTAAAAAAATTAATATACCATGTCGAATTGCCTTGACGTCTTGGATCGTGAAAAGTAAAAAGTTTACGTCCAGGCTCTTAAACTAATTCTTCAATTGTCATTGGCCGATAAGAATAATTTCCAGATTCTAGTATTTGAGTTGGCATAAATCTCAAACTAGGCGAATCACCACGTCTTTAATACTCTTGATATGAGGTTAAAACATTATTAAAAAACATACAAACATAACCTATATTTAATTATATCGTCAATGCTATGCGGGTAACTACATAGCTTTTTCCCTAATCAATTTTCTATCCTCTCTGTAATATTTTTTCCTTGCAAGTATTAATAGTCACTGTAGTGAAAGTGGATAAAAATAAAACAAATAGAATAAGCATATGACAGAAAGAAGAATGGAAACGAATGGAACAAAATCCAATTTCATCAATCCATAATTTATTTGCAGAGACATTCAATTTTTTTATTTTCAGAACAAAGTCAAGAATTCCTCTGTTTTCTTTCGTATAGGTAATTTTCCGAGGAGGGATGAAAGGGAAGATGACTGTTAATTGCCAAAGACTATGATGCTGAAGACATTTTGAAAAGCTCAATTCAATCAAAGATAGTGAGATGAACACATAAGCTATCATTAGAAATAGTTGAACATAACAAAAATTCAGAGAAATATAATCAAAGATAGCACTAATAGCGAGAAATACCTTGTAAGAAATATGAATTAAGCCTACACAAATTGAAGCAATACATAGTTTCCAGATTGTCGCATTGTGCATTTTACATATTCTAGTTCAAAACTACAAAGAATTTTACAGAGAATTTTGGTTAAACTTACATGGAGGAACTGAATTTCCGGCGAAATTTACTTATAGAACATCCGATTTATGTTAGAATTTTTAATTTATAAAACAACTATGGTTTTTGGTTTATATTAGAAATTGCAATTTATAAAACTGTTTATTTTGAAAAAATAGCTATTATATAATCCTTGGAATTTGTACCATTTAGATTTTTTAACCCATATATTTTTTAAAAATTTTAAGTCTACTAAATTCTTAATATCCTACGTCATTGGGAATCCGACTGGAATTTCTGACGGAATGGCGAAGCTTTTTCCAACTCCGTCGGAACTCCGTCGGACAGCATTACACACCACTGGGAATCCGTCAGTCATTTTTATAATATTTACCACATAACTTAGGGCATAATATCAATACGACTAGAGTTTCCGACGGAATTGCGATGGTTTTTTCAATTCCGTCGGAACCCCATCGGCCAGCCGTAAACACCGTTGGGAATCCGTCAGTCCTTTTTCCGATACTTCCAGAGAACTTAGGGTATAATATCAATACCCTATGTCGTCAGTAATCCGACTAGATTTTGCGATGGTATTTACAATTCCGTTGGAACCTTGTTGGCCAGCGTTAAACACCATTGGGAATCCGTCAGTCTTTTTTCTGATATTTTTCAGAGAACTTAGCGTATAATATCAATAGCCTATGTCAACGGTATTCCAACTGGATTTTCCGATAGAATGGCAACTGTTTTTCCAATTCCATCGCAAGAGCGTCGGGTTTGTTTCAAAATTTTCAAAATATTGTTTAACACTGCAAATTAAATTATGGTAAAAACTAAAAACTATTTAATTTAAATCTGATGAACATTCTGAAGTAGCTGAATTTTTATTGTCAAACTCGCCAATCTCTGCTTCTGAATCTTGAAATATGTTGCAATCTCTGTCCGTGGTGTCATCAACAGCAAGGTTAGCTTCAAGAAAAATCTTTATGGAACCTAAGTTACCAATTGCACTTTGGTGCATACGGTCTTGTTCGGAAACACCACATAGCATTTCTCTAGGGTGTATTGAGGTCACTATAATCCAATGATCTTGATTGTTTCCCAAACAAGGATATCGATTGTAACAAACCTGGTCAGCTTGTGATGCAAGTATAAAAGGATCATATTTCTGATGTCGCTTACGATAGTGGATTGATGTAACACCAAATTCGTCTTGACGTTGACCCATGACAGGGTTATACCAGTCACAGTAGAACATAATACACCTCAAATCAATCATTGTTGGATAGTGAACTTCTAATATTTCACGAATAACACCGTTGTATACAATTTCACCAGATTTAGATGATATACCATAATTACAAATTGGATTGTGAGTTTCCTTCGTGATGACTCTTAAAAGCATATCCACGAGTGCAGTACATTGGATAAGATTTTGCAGTAACTGTAGAACCACTCACCAACTCAAATAACCACGTGGGAAACGTTATCCTCTACAAGGACCCGTAGTAACCTGCACAATAACTGAATACACTCAACTATATATTTATATATATAAATATGAAACTATTATTGAAAATTACATAATTGTGCTAACACTGACATAAAAGTGCAACCATCTTGCAAAATTCGCTCTTTGTAAGTTCGACCAACTCATTGTCTGTGTAATTTGAATAAAGAATACGTATTTGATCCACGTATATCCTGTTAATTATAAACAAAATAATTAAAATAAATTATAATAACAATTACAAAAAAAATTAATTGAATGTACCTTTCATTTTCCAAAACGTCATTGCAATTTGTCAAAATATACAGATGCAAGAGACTATGTTCTTCCTGTGATAGGCGTCACGTCTTCTCTTTTCCACTTAAACATCCAATTTGTGCAAATACTTGTGGCACATAACTTGGATAGCTTTGTTTTTCTCCTCCATCGTCATGTCGTGCAGGTCGTCTATTTTTGGTTTGGACTTGTGATGGAAAATAGTAGCTGGAAAAGTTAGATGTGTCTTCATTAATACTTTGTGTGACAATTGAACCTTAAACCCGTGCAAGATTTTTAACTTTTTTGTTTAGGTGGAACATATATCTCTCAAAAGGATACATCCACCGGTACTGAATAAGTCCTGCAAGAGCTACTTCTTTAGGGATGTAAATAGGAAGATGTTCCATGACATCAAAAAACGCTGGTGGAAATATTTTCTCGAGGTTACAAATGAGAACCGAAATTTCTTTCCTCCAAATTTCAAATATCGTCTCTAGTAATTGGTCTTGTATATAAATCTCGGAAAAAAGCACCTATCCCTGCATAATAAAAAAGTTAATATCATATAATATCTAAAATTATGATTATATATAAAATAATGTAAACGTACCAGCAGTTGCTCTGTGGACGTTTTTAGACAGAAGATTGCTAAAGGGAAATGGAAATAGTCTTTGCATGACAACATGACAGTCATTACTTTTCATCCCTGAAAATTTGTCTTTTATAGTACCGACACAATTATGTAGATTAGATGCGTATTCGTCTGAAAATTTGACACTATGCTTAATCCACTCAAAGAACTCTTCTTTTGCTTGTGCATCCAACCGGAATGCGGGAGACAGTGATTTTGCATTTGACATTACATGTAGTTCTTTCCTGGACAAATATCTGGCAAATCCAATCAAGGTTTCAAATTATTTTTGGTTTACTTCCGTCAACTACACAAATTTATGCGAATAAACCTATTTCCACACTTATTTTTTGGGTATTTCATAAGTTACATAAACTATGTTTTTCTTCTGTAAACTATATAAACTTCATAAATTATTTCAATTACAGAATTTCCGTTAATGTTTACACCTTCAATTGTTATTAAACCTTGTTTTACTTTGAATATCTAGTTTAAATTTCAAAATAAACCCAAGTTAAAACTAGATTTTCTAATTAGAACAAGATTTAGTAGCTATATAACGTGTAGACATTAATAGAATTTATGAAAGAAAAATTTATGAAGTTTGTATAATTTATGAAAGAAAAATACAGTTTATATAGTTAAAAGAAGACCCAAAAATTACGGGTGAAAATAAGTTTACTCGAATACTATAATTAGTCGTATTATTTTTTGTTTTTCCTTGCACATTAAGAATGGTATTCATTATGTTGTCAAAATTTATTTTCTCAATATGCATAACATCTAGATTATGGCGCAACATGATTGTTTTAACTTAGTCGCATTATGTTGTCGAAAAATACAGTTTATATAGTTAAAAGAAGACCCAAAAAGTACGGGTGAAAATAAGTTTAGTTGAATACCATAATTAGTCGCATTATTTTTTTTTCCCTGCACATTAAGAATGGTATTCATTATGTTGTCGAAATTTACTTTCTCAATATGCATAACATCTAGAATGGTATTCCTCTGTTTTCTTTCGTATAGGTAATTTTCCGAGGAGCGGTAAAAGGGAAGATGATTGTTAATTGCCAAAGACTATGATGCTGAAGATATTTTGAAAAGCTCAATTCAATCAAAGATAGTGAGATGAACACATAAGCTATCATTAGAAATACTTGAACATAACAAAAATTCAGAGAAATATAATCAAAGATAGCACTAATAGCGAGAAACACCTTGTGAGAAATATGAATTAAGGTTACACAAATTGAAGCAATACATAGTTTCCAGATTTTCGCAATGTGCATTTTTCATATTCTAGTTCAAACCTACAAAGAATTTTATAGAGAATTTTGGTGAAACTTACATGGAGGAACTGAATTTCCAGCAAAATTTACTTATAGAACATCCGGCGAGCGTTCTGGCGACGTACAGAGAGTGCAAAAGGAAGAGGCTGAGAGGAGGTGTTCAAGTGACGTAAAGAGAGTAGAGAGAGAGAGGCCGGCAATGAAACCTGAAAGAGAAAGGAGTTAGTTTATATTCGATATTTCTGATGGATAGATCCATCGGAAATCCGTCCATATAGTATTAAATATTTTCGCGAAAACCCACTTAATAAATTTTGGATTCAGCATATAATTTAACATCGTGGGAAAGCCGTCGGATACAGTCGACGGACTTCTGACGGAGTTCAAAATTCATGCACGTTTGCCAAATAGTCAATCCATGTGGCGAGTTCAAACTGTGGGGAAGCCATCGGTAATTACCAATATATTTCCGACGGAGTTATTATTATTTTTTTTTTGCCAACAAATAACTATTAATTAGAAGAATCATTGTGTACAATCGATTGTAAGAAATTAGGACAAACAACAAACAAATTCCAATGATACATTCCTTCTAACGCTTGTGATGCCATTAAATCTGCTGCACTATTGCAGGATCTTGATTGGTATTGAAATTGTACTTCAGCAAACCGAGGTACCCAGGCATATATTGTCTGTAGATAATTTTGGAGACGCAGATGTACGCTTCTACTATTGATAAGATTATTGATCGTAAGATTATCACCCTCAAATACAATTTTGCGATAGCCCAAAGACCAAGTTGCCTGAATTGCCCACATTAGAGATGTCAATTCTGCTTCCACAACTGTGTGTCTTCCTTCAAATTTTCCCATCCCCGCATGAACAAAAACTCCATTACTGTCACGTATAATCCATCCTAAACCAGAATATGCAGTACCAGTACGATGAGCTGCATCATAATTACATTTCAACCAATCCCGTCCCGGAGGTTTCCATTTAGACATAACAGATCTTGTGGAAATGAAACCCCCTGAATTGTCCTTCTTAATAACCGTCAACCATTCCATATCGTCATCATTTGTTTTTTGAAGTATGAAATCCTTCGTCCAATCCTTTTTATTAAAAAAGAGCTCATTCCGCGACTTCCACATCCTCCATAAAAGATAAAATGGTAGATATTTTTGTGAAGAAAGATTATCACATTTATGATAACTAGATAAGAGATATCTTAAGTTATCATAAATCTCTGAGTTTATGTCACAAATCGTTGTCGTTAGAATCCCCAGTCTCCTCCATAACATTTGAGCATGTGGGCACAGAAAAAAGGTATGCATCTCTGATTCTTCCGAATCTCCACATCGAATGCATGTATTTTCCAATATTACCTTCCTTCGGAAAAGATGTGTTTTTAAAGGAAGTGCCTTTGATAACAATTTCCATATGAAGTGTTTAATCTTTGGAGCAATATTGAGAGACCATATAGCTTTTGACAAATCCAAATGATTTCCCGGAATTGGTTGACTTACTCTTGTCGACTGATTCGCTTCATTTGACAACTGAACTGCTAAATGATAACCTGATTTAACTGAATAAACTCCATTTGATGTATATTTCCAGAACCAGTCATCCAAAGTACTCAAGAAAGGTAGGAAAATCTTATAAATCCACTCATGATCATCCTTATCAATTAGATCACGGATAACATCCCTATCCCATTGATTTGTAGTCGGATTAATGAGGACTTTAAGATTCAATCGCGGATTTGTATATGGTAATAATTTTGGAGCACGAGAGGGTGACACAGGTAACCAATTATTATCCCCAAGTAAAATAGTTGATCCATTCCCAACTGTTCTTTGTATACCTTGCTGCATTAACTCACGTCCGTATAATATCGATTGCCATCCCAAAGATGGACGGGATCCAATCTTAGCAGATAATAAATCACCTTTCTGAAAATAACAGCTCTTTAGAATTCGAAAAACAAGGCTGTGTGGTCGACGAAATAGCTTCCAACAGAGATTTCCCAACAAAGCCTGACTGAATTTTTGTAAATCTCTAAATCCCAAACCTCCTAACAATTTCGGTTGAGATAATTTTTTCCAAGAAACCATTGACATTTTCCTTTGATTCTCTGTAGAGCCCCACCAAAAACGAGACAGTGAACGATCAATCGCTTTACAGATTTCCTTTGGTAGTTTAAAGACATTCATTGAGTAGACCGGCATAGCAAAAGCGACTGCTTTAATTAAGATTTCCTTCCCAGCAGGTGAAAGAAATTTTGAATGCCATCCCGATATTGAAGAGTTAACTTTCTGAGTAATATAATCAAAAGACTGTCTCCTACTGTTGTGAAACTGTTCCGGTAGACCCAAATATTTGCCACCACCACCTACTTTGTGTATTCCCAAATGAACCTGAATCATTGTTCTGGTATGTTCGAAAACTTTCGTACCGAAAATAATCGATGATTTTTCATAATTAATGATTTGACCCGAGGCTCCACCAAAATCATGAAGAATACTTTGCAGAGAGGTAACGTTATTCCTATCCGCTTTGAGGAAAAATAGTGAGTCGTCTGCGAAAAATAGATGTGAAAGGGATGGTCCTTTCCTATGAAAACGTAGCGGTTGTAATTTACCAGTTCTCTCCGCCTCGTATATCATTGAGCTTAGAACATCCGAACATAAGATAAACAGATAAGGGGAAAGTGGATCTCCTTGTCTTAGACCACGTTTTGGTTTAAAAGATCCATACGGGCTGCCATTAATGAGAACTGAAAAAGAAACAGTGGAGACACACTGCATAATCCAATTAACCCATACTTGGTCGAAACCCTTCTTAATCAATACTGCCTCCAGAAATCCCCATTCCAATCTGTCATAAGCCTTATTGATATCTGTTTTAACTGCCATAAAAGCAGATGAGCAAGCCCGATTCGTCTTTAAATAATGAAGAGCTTCATGTGCCATCAGTACATTATCTGTAATCAATCTGCCCGGAATGAAAGCTGTTTGATTTTCTGAAACAACCAGATGTAGAAATTTCTTCAATCGGAATACCAGGATTTTAGATATCACTTTGTAAATCACATTACAAAGGGAGATTGGATGAAAATCTTTCATTGTAGTTGGACATTCCTTTTTTGGGATTAAACATATGTTAGTGTGATTAAAATCTTTATGAATAATCCCTGTCCTGAAAAATCTCTCCGTTTCCCGAAAGATATCCGCTTTCACAATATCCCAATGTTCTTGGAAAAAAGAAGCATTGAAACCATCCGGTCCAGGCGCTTTTAAAGCTCCAATTGATGAAAGAGCGTGAAAAACTTCATTTTCAGAAATTGCTTTTGTCAGCTCTTTATTCATATCTTCGGATACTACAGACTTAACAGATGCCATTACCGTTTCAAGACCATCAGGGGAAGACGATTGAAATAAGGACATAAAATAATTCTGAGCTTCTTGAGCTTCTTGCGCAATTTCCGACGGAGTTATTTATTTGTAGAAAATAGCGGATATTTTTTTCAAAAATATAATATATAAAATTTTTTTAAAAAATAAACATTAATTTATTTGCCAGATTTAGTTTGATCTTAAGAATATATGAAAATAATGTGGAATTTCAATATACACGGAACCGTTTTATTATTTGCATCATTATAATATATGAAAAAATTATATGAATATAAACTTTTTTCCGATAGTAAACCTATATATATAATTAAATTCAACATTCATAATACTAGCATATTACTTATAGGTTATTATATAACAACTACGGTTTACGGTTTATATTAGAATTTATAATTTATAAAACAACTATGGATTTAGGTTTATGTTAGAAATTTTAATTTATAAAACAACTACGGTTTTCTGTTGATATTAGAATTGCAATTTATAAAACTGTTTATTTTGAAAAAAATAGCTATTATATAATCCTTGGAATGTGTCCCATTTAGATTTTTTAACCCATATATTTTTAAAAATTTTAAGTCTACTAAATTCTTAATACCCTACGTCTTTGGGAATCCGACTGGAATTTCTGACGGAATGGCGACAGTTTTTCCAACTTCGTCGGAACTCCGTCGGACAGCATTACACACCACTGGGAATCCGTAAGTCTTTTTTTATAATATTTACCACATAACTTAGGGCATAATATCAATACCATATGTCGTCGGTAATCCGACTGGAGTTTCCGATGGAATTGCGATGGTTTTTTCAATTCCGTCGGAACCCCGTCGGCCAGCCTTACACATCGTTGGGAATCCATCAGTCCTTTTTCCGATATTTCCAGAGAACTTAGGGTATAATATCAATACCCTATGTCGTCAGTAATCCGACTACATTTTGCGATGGTATTTCCAATTCCGTTGGAACCCCGTTGACCAGCATTAAACATCATTGGGAGTCCATCAGTCTTTTTTCCGATATTTTCCAGAGAACTTAGCGTATAATATCAATAGCCTATGTCAACGGTATTCCAACTGGATTTTCCGATAGAACAGCAACTGTTTTTCCAATTCCATCGCAAGAGCGTCGGGTTTGTTTCCAAATTTTAAAAATATTGTTTAACACTGCAAATTAAATTATGGTAAAAACTAAAAACTATTTAATTGTAATCTGATGAACATTCTGAAGAAGCTGAATTTTTATCGTCAAACTCACCAATCTCTGCTTCTGAATCTTGAAATATGTTGCAATCTGCGTCCATGGTGTCATCAACAGCAAGGTTAGCTTCAAGAGAAATCTTTATGGAACCTAAGTTACCAATTGCGCTTCGGTGCATAAGGTCTTGTTCGGAAACACCACATAGCATTCTTCTAGGGTGTATTGAAGTCACTATAATCGAAGGATCTTGCTTGTTCCCCACACGAGGATATCGATTGTAACAAACCTGGTCAACTTGTGATGCAAGTATAAAAGGATCATATTTCTGATGTCGCTTACGAGAGTGGATTGATGTAACACCAAATTCGTCTTGACGTTGACCCATGACAGGGTTATACCAGTCACAGTAGAACATAATACACCTCAAATCAATCATTGTTGGATAGTGAACTTCTAATATTTCACAAATAACACCGCTGTATACAATTTCACTAGATTCAGATGATATGCCATAATTACAAATTTGATTGTGAGTTTCCTTCGTGATGACTCTTAAAAACATATCCACGAGTGCAGTACATTGGTTAAGATTTTGCAGTAACTGTAGGACCACTCACCAACTCAAATAACCACGTGAGAAACGTTATCCTCTAGAAGGACCCGTAGTAACCTGCACAATAACTGAATGCACTCAACTATATATTTATATATATAAATATGAAACTATTATTGAAAATTACATAATTGTGCTAACACTTACATAAAAATGCAACCATCTTGCAAAATTCGCTCTTTGTAAGTTCGACCAACTCATTGTGTGTGTAATTTGAATAAAGAACACGTATTTGATCCATGTATATCCTGTTAGTTATAAACAAAATAATTAAAAATAAATTATAATAACAATTAAAAAAATAATTGAATGTACCTTTCATATTCCAAAACGTCATTGCAATTTGTCAAAATATACAGATGCAAGAGACTATGTTCTTCCTGTGATAGGCGTCACGTCTTCTATTTTCCACTGTAACGACCAATTTGTGCAAATACTGCTTGCACATACACTGGATAGCTTTGTTTTTCTCCTCCATCGTCATGTCGTGCGGATCGTCTATTTTTTGTTTGGACTTGTGATGGAAAATAGTAGCTCGCGAAGTTAGATGTTTCTTTATTAATACTTTGTGTGACAATTGAACCTTAAACCCTTGCAAGATTTTTAACTTTTTTGTTTAGGTGGAACATATATCTCTCAAAAGGATACATCCACCACTACTGAACAGGTCCTGCAAGAGCTACTTCTTTAGGGAGGTAAATAGGAAGATGTTCCATGACATCAAAAAACGCTGGTGGAAATATTTTCTCGAGGTTACAAATGAGAACCGATATTTCTTTTTCTCCAAATTTTGGATATCGTCTGCAGTAAGTATTCCTGGATATCGTCTCCAAGGTTTCAAATTATTTTTGGTTTACTTCCGTCAACAACATGAATTTATGCGAATAAACCTATTTCCACACTTATTGTTTGGGTATTTCATAAGTTACATAAACTATGTTTTTCTTCCGTAGACTATATAAACTTCATAAATAATTTCAATTACAAAAATTCCGTTAATGTTTACACCTTAAATTGTTATTAAACCTTGTTTTACTTTGAAAATCTGGTTTTAATTTCAAAATAAACCCAAGTTAAAACTAGATTTTCTAATTAGAACCAGATTTAGTAGCTATATAACATGTAGACATTAATAGAATTTCTGCAATTAGAATAATTTATGAAGTTTGTGTAATTTATGAAAGAAAAATATAGTTTATATAGTTAAAAGAAGACCCAAAAATTACGGGTGAAAATAAGTTTAGTCGAATACCATAATTAGTCGCATTATTTTTTGTTTTTCCTTGCACATTAAGAATGGTATTCAATATGTTGTCGAAATTTATTTTCTCAATATGCATAACATCTAGATTATGGCGCAACAGATGGTCCTTCTAATATGGTAAATCTTAAAAAATATTCTTCTTGTGCCAATTATGGTATTCGCCACAACCATCAAGAGGGTAATGTCTATTACCTCCACATGAAACCGTTCTCTCAGCACCAAAATCTTTAAGTTGAATCATCATATAATTCCCGTCAAGCATAGGAGGTGGACCATCAAACTTTTTTTCTAAACAATGTCGTGCTCCAGCGATATGGATGATGTTGTGGCAAAAATCATCGATGACAATCAAACCAACTAGTCTTTTGTCTAGATTTTAGTTGGAACACATCAGTATTATCTTGACAATCTGGGCATGCTAACCTTCCATGTGTACCATCCTGATAACATACCATATGCTGGAAAATCACTTATGGTCCATATAAGTACTGCTTGCATCAAGAAGTTCTGTTGGTTGTAAATATCGAATGCTTCGACACCATTTTCCCACAACAGTTTTCACTCATGAACTAGTGATTGCAAGAAAATATCAAGCGATCGCTTAGGATGCTTTGGACCGGGGACGAGAATTGTTTGAAACAAAAGCTCTCGTTTCATGCACAACAAAGGAGGCAAATTATAAGGTCTCATGTTAATTAGCCACAATGAATATTGCCTCCCATGATTCGCAAAAGGGTTGAAACCATCTGTAGATAACCCGTGATATACGTTTCTAGGGTCATATGCA